>CAUDMG010000797.1:340000-597500 GCA_958450375.1 Homarus gammarus | reverse complement strand
AACACCATCACCACATCACCACAACACACCACAACACCACACTACACACCACAACACCATCACCACACCATCACCACACCACCACAACACACCACAACACCACACTACACACCACAACACCATCACCACACCACCACAACACACCACAACACCACACTACACACCACAACACCATCACCACACCACCACAACACACCACAACACCACACTACACACCACAACACCATCACCACACCACCACCACACCACCACAACACACCACAACACCACACTACACACACAACACCATCACCACACTCACCACCACAACACACCACAACACCACACTACACTTTATAAATATATCGACACGTTAATAACAGTAGTACTTATATTTTACAATCACAAAAAATATTCATAGTTAACAATAAGTACAAGTCCCGACTGACACCGTGAGAGGCTGCCAACACCTTCCACCGTAGAGCCAACATTGCATGCAAGGTTGGTACAGTTTATGACCAGATGTCCACTGTTTAGTTTTTGTCTCCCTTCTCGGTCATAAACCCAAGTTAAGTGTTTCCCTCTATGGCACTTAATGCGGGGGTAATTATACACTAATAACACTCAAATTTAATAATACGAACACAAAAGAGTGGAGAGAGAGAGAGAGGTCGTGGTGGAGGTCGACCTCATGGGGGCGAGCGTGACACACAACCCTAATAAAACGACATAAACCTCAGACGTGGCACTGTTTTGTGGCACTGGCTCCCGGCACTGTTTTGTGGCACTGGCTCCCGGCACTGTTTTGTGGCACTGGCTCCCGGCACTGTTTTGTAGAATAGTGGCACCCGGCTTTGTGGCAGCTTGTTTGGTACTTGTCAGTGATGTGTGGTAATGTTAGCGACAACAGTAGTGTGGTTACTACTAAAGGTGGGAGGTGTAATAATAATCGTATGCCACTCAGTACCAACGTTTTGTCAAGATATTTAAGGAAAACGTATTTGAGGGGAAACTACACAAGATCCTTCAAGACGCTGATGCTTCTTACGCTACATGGCCTCTCTTTCCCCCGCGAGAGAGAGAGAGAGAGAGAGAGAGAGAGAGAGAGAGAGAGTCTATTAGCCTCTCACTTTACAGTTTCTCTGATTTTTTTAAAGAGATTTTGAAACAGTTTAGTTCAAATGTTTGTTCTCAAATCTTTAGTTTCTGAGAGAATTACGTTGAATAAAATATAAGTTGTACAATAATCTGAGGTGAACGTTACGCTATAATTTCCTGGATATTGTGTTAAATTTAATGTAAGATAATGTTAAGTCTCCCGCTGGTCTCAGGAGAGTAATCCACTGAAGTTCTTGAATCCAAAAAATTAAACCTCTCAAATCTAAGGAGAAACTCAGGTTAAAATTCCCGGAAGTTATGTTGAGTTTCAGGCAAAATAATTTTATGTGTTCCGCGAGTCTAAGGTCAATTTCTCCCGGAAGCTTTAATAAATTCTTAATCTCCAACATTTTTAAGGCGACTGTCATCTCCGGCAGTTGTTGTAAAATAATCTTTAACTCCCGAGGATTTCTGAGGTAAAATCTTGAGCAATATTTCCCTGAATTTGTGGCCGTATTTCCTGGGGAGGAGCGGGAGGACGGCCACGGCCCCAGCAGGTTGAGGGAGGACGAGTTGTGTATGCGTGATGGGTTGGTCTTCCTGGGAGCCGGCGGTGTTGACGGGCGCGGCCGGCGACGGTGGTGAGGTCTGGCGCCAACTGCCGACGAGGCGCCGTCAGGAAAAACTGGCGGAAAAGAGATTTTGCGGGAGTTGTGTTACTGCGGTGGTGTTGGCGTGGGGCGTGGCGACGGGCAGGCGACCACGCTTCTGCCGGCGTGGTGCTGCTACTGAGGGAGGGCGAGTTATTGATGGCCAGATAGTATAGTGATGGGGAGCTGGAGGCGGGCCGAGGGAGAGTTAGGGACTCTCTGACGCCAGCGGCGGGGAGGAACTGTCGGAAAGTACTCATAGAGAGGTACTGGTAGGAAAGTACTCGATGAAAGGTACTATTGGGGAAGAACTCGTGGGGAGGTACTGTCGAGGACACACTGACAGACAGACACCTCCAGCAGCAGAAACAATCACTGTCCAGCAGAGTTCATTTTTGCTCCTGCCGCCAGACCCAACACAAGGCGGTGAGTGACAAGTATTTCCTGGACTTTTATACCGAATTCCTCTGGGCTTGCATACCGGACTGCCTCACTCGGACGTCGTTATACTGGAAGCGGACTGTTAGACTATTGGACACCAAACGGACAACCACTTCTTCTCTGGACTTGATTATAGGACTTGCCAATATTGGACTTTCAACCACAGTGCTAAAATTCACATACTGAGGAACCGGACTTGAAAAACCGGATACAGGAATAAATATGGAGATTAGAGGAATAAGAAAAGGATGAATGAATGAGTGGGAGAGGTGTGGGATGGGAGAGGGGGGGGGGAGAGATGGCGAAGGACGAGGAAGAGGAGAGGAGGTGTTGTTCAGAGCAGAATAATAAGGAAGAGGAGGAGGAGGTGAAGGAACGGAAGGTGAACGATCGGTGTAGCGTCGTCGCCTGGAGCCATCGTAAAGGCGTAATAAACACAAACGGATAGGTGGGGGGGAGGTAGATAGAGGGGGGTGAGGGGGGCTGTGGTGGAGGGGTAGGTAGAGGTGGGGGTGAGGGGGGGCTGTGGTGGGGGGGTAGAGATGACCAGGTGTGGGGTCGAGTGTGTATAAGGTGTTATGGGTTGGGTGGCGTGAATGAGAGGCTCCGTAGTTAATGGAAAAGAATTTACGGACGTTGATGTTGTTATACGGACGGTTACTGTGTTTCACGGGCCCAGTTTTTTTTTATCACGGTCTGAGGTTTGTACTTATGTTGTTGGTGTCTTACGTAAGGTTGTGTTTTGATCAGGACGTTTGTATTGTTGTAAGGCGTTGGTTATGTTTTGTATAAGGCCAGGATTGTGTTTTTAAGGCCTTGGTTGTAGTTTTCGAAGGCGGTGATTGTGGTAAACCTTGATTGTGTTTTTAGAGCCTTGATTCTGTGTTTTTTCTGAGGCCTTCTTGATAGTGTTCAGGGTAGACTCGGTTATAATGGTCATCGTGGGAGGGAAGGTGGACCAATCGTTTCCTCGCGACAGGCTGGACCAATATGTTACACAACTTCTCACTGTAGTCATCACTATTTCTCCTGCTTCCTAACTACCACAAGCCAACACCGCCTCCTCCACAAAATGTCTCACTCAAGCGATTTTGAGAGAGATTTTTGTAAAGTGTGACTGATGACTTGTCGCTGACCATATTTCAACCTTGTCATGTCTCTCCCATCTACCCAATATTTTCTGTATATTATTTTTTTATTATTTTTTGTGTTTTTTTTTTTGCGATTTTTATTAAGGAATTTTAAGATAATATTGTATTTTATCGTAACAGGAAAAGTTAAATTAGATGTTAAATAAGTAGATAATTGTAAAGAAATTTAAGCAAATATGAATGAAAGTGAAGACTCGAATCGATCCATCTTCTCAGTGTTTTTAAAGGTAATAACTAGTGTGTTTTCAAGTACCGATATATACAGTCATTGTTGTATCTCTCCCCCACAACATTCCTTCCGACCATTTGTGGGTTTAGTCATTGTTTATCATTGGGTGGGAGGGAGGAAGGGGGAGTGTCTATTTATGGAGGGAGTCATTAGGATTTGCTGTTTCATTGAAGGTTCGTTGTTTCGACTCAGGGTTTGATACTGTTTTCGTCACGGGTTATTTTTAGTATGCTTATGGATTCGTTATTGACTGTTGGGTTTGATAGGTTCGTTTCTAAGGTTCAAAATATCCAGATAGGGTCGTCTCAAGGGTTCAAAACTCCCGGTTAAGTCTCCTAGTCTTATCTCAAAGGTTCAACACCCACAATAAGGTCTCCTAGGCACGCTCAAAGGTTCAACACCCACAATAAGGTCTCCTAGGCACGTTCAAAGGTTCAATACACACAGTTCAGTCTCCTAGGCCCAACATTTGAAGGTCCTACTCCGGTGTTCAGTAATCAGGAGGTCTGGTCGTGGTCTCACCCCTCACATTTAGGGAGGTGTCGTGGCGGCAGACCATTACCGCCCTTAATGACGGGGTGAGGAAGGTCTGTTTTACCCCTATACGTAGAGGTTCTTGCTTATTGACTCCCTTACCTATGGCGGCCACACCGAGAAATACCACCAGTTAGCTTCACAGGAGGACCAAAAACAAGACCTAACCTAACCTAACTTAATCAACCCTTCCAGACCCAAAAAAGTGACAACTTACAGACCGAAAAAGACCTATTGAATGATGCTATGACTTAAAGAGACAATTTCAGACCAAAACAAAACGAAATTCACACACACACACACACACACACACACACGCTTTCACCCCTAGAACCTCACAAACACAAAAACACCCCCCCCCCTCAAACACACAAACACACACTACCCCCTCACAAACACACACTACCCCCACACAAACACACACTACCCCCACACAAACACACACTGCCCCCTCACAAATACACACTACCCCCTCACAAACACACACTACCCCCTCACAAACACACACTACCCCCACTCAAACACACACTACCCCCTCACAAACACACACTACCCCCTCACAAACACACACTACCCCCACACAAACACACACTATCCCCACACAAACACACACTACCCCCACTCAAACACACACTACCCCCACACAAACACACACTACCCCCACACAAACACACACTACCCCCACACAAACACACACTACCCCCACACAAACACACACTACCCCCACACAAACACACACTACCCCCACACAAACACACACTACCCCCACACAAACACACCTTACCCCCTCACAAACACACAAACTCCCCGGCACAAACTCAGGCAAACACCAGTGCCTCCCAATAAGCCAGAACTCTCCCTTCACAAACAGAGGCGCTAGGTGACAGGTACTTGAGGCCAGAGAGTCCAACACAGGCCGTATAATGAGCGATATTAGTTGCTGGCTAGTAGTGATGGGGGCTGGCTAGTGGTGGTGGAGGATAGCTAGTGATGGTAGGGGGCTAGTTAATGACAGTGGGATTGGCTAGTAGTGGTGGGGGCTGGCTAGTGGTGGTGGAGGATAGCTAGTGATGGTAGGGGGCTAGTTAATAACAGTGGGGGTTAGCTAGTAGTGATGGGGGCTGGCTAGTGGTGGTGGAGGATAGCTAGTGATGGTAGGGGGCTAGTTAATGACAGTGGGATTGGCTAGTAGTGGTGGGGGCTGGCTAGTGGTGGTGGAGGATAGCTAGTGATGGTAGGGGGCTAGTTAATAACAGTGGGGGTTAGCTAGTAGTGATGGGGGCTGGCTAGTGGTGGTGGAGGATAGCTAGTGATGGTAGGGGGCTAGTTAATGACAGTGGGGTTGGCTAGTAGTGATAGGGGCTGGCTAGGGGTGGTGGCTAGTGGTGGTGGGGGGCTGGCTAGTAGTGAACAGATAGCCGTATAAACTTGAACTCAACCCTACCAACACAAGTCTTGAAGCAACTAATTCTCTCTCTCTCTCTCTCTCTCTCTCTCTCTCTCTCTTTCTCTCAATAAACCCTCATAGTTTAGGGTAGGATTGGTGGAGGGCCGACACACACACACACACACACACACACACACACACACACACACACACACACACACACACACACACACACCCTCCAGCATATACATTGAAATGAGCGGGCGTTTGTAGCGAGTGAGCGTCTGAGTGTGTGTGTGTGTGTGTGTGTGTGTGTGTGTGTGTGTGTGTGTGTGTGTGTGTGTGTGTGTGTGTGTGTGTGCCGCTACTGTCGCAGTGTGGACAGTCCCGCCATGCTCACACCCGCCTCATCTGCAGTAATAATACCCTCAGCTGACCTATACTTGCTTCTCTCCCCCTACCCTCCCCTCATCTCCCCTTATCTCCCCTTATCTCCCCTCTATCCTCCTCTCCCCTCCTCTCTTCACTTCTCTTCCTCTCCCCTTCTCTCATTTCCTGGTCTCTTCTTGCCTATCACTTAACCACCTTACGCGGGAAAGAGAGAGAGAGAGAGAGAGAGAGAGAGAGAGAGAGAGAGAGAGAGAGAGAGAGAGAGAGTTAACAGAGTATCGACATGTCTGAAATATTTCCAGCCAGTAATGTATCTGATGTGAACTGTTGTCCGTGGTGAGGCTGATGGTGGGGGTTGGGGGCTGATGGTGGGTGGTGGGGGCTGGTGGTGGGGGTTGGGGGCTGATGGTGGGGGTTGGGGGCTGATGGTGGGTGGTGGGGGCTGATGGTGGGGGTTGATGGGGACTGGTGGTGAGTGGTGGGGGTTGATGGGGACTGGTGGTGGGTGGTAGGGGATGGGGACTGGTGCTGGGGGGGGGGGGGGTCGTGGTTGTGTAGGTCAGGGGGGAGGGATCGTGGTTGGGAGAGGGATATAGAGTTGAAGGGTCTTGTATATAATTCGACAGACAGACAAACAAACAGACAGACTGACAGACATACAGACAGACAGACTGACAGGACACATCCACCACCATTGATTTTGTTCCAAGAAAATTACTATTATTATTATTATTATTATTATTATTATTATTATTATTATTATTATTATTATTATTATTATTATTATTATTATTATTATTATTATTATTATTATTATTATTATTATTATTAGTGTGTGTGTGTGTGTGTGTGTGTGTGTGTGTGTGTGTGTGTGTGTGTGTGTGTTGCTTCCTGGTAACACGCCACTGTACGTATGTCCGTCTGGTACTGAGTGAACCTAATGTAATGGTCTGTGTTCCTCTGTCTTCCTTATTTTTTTTACCTTTACTTGTTTCTTTTTCCTTCGCCTCCTTATTTTCTCCTGCCCCCTTCTTTCTCCGTTTCCTCATTATTTCCTTTTCTTCTCCCCCTCCTTGTTATTCTTCTACTTCTTCTCCTCCTTCTTTTATCTTGCCTTCCTCCATTTCTCGTCCTCCTCCTCCTCCTCAGCATCTCTCTTTTGTAAATGACGGAGGATAACATTACTTGATATAACCTAACCTAACCTAACCTAACCTAACCTAACCCACCTCCTGTAAACATAAGCGCCGGGAAGATGTAACATAAACCACTTCAGCTGACCAAGAAAACCTAACCTAACCACACGAAGGAGAGAGAGAGAGAGAGCCACTTATCATTGTTGTAATCTTATCATATAATGTAAATTTGCCACCAGTGTTGTCAGCCTTACAACACTGGTAATATACTTAGTGTTGTCAGTCTTACAACACCATCAAAAGTTATATATTTTCGTGACATCTCCCCCCAAAAAAGTACTTATAGTTTTAGTGCATTGTTATATCGCCCTTAAAAATATTAATAGTTTTGCAGTAATGTATTTCATTATGTAACCTTAAGAATATTATTTAATACTGTAGAAAATTTTTGATGGCCTAAGAAGTATATAGAGTTTTGTTGTATCTTAAAGTAGACCTAAAAATTACTGAGACTTTTATCTTAACTTCTATATAACCTAAAAATAATAAGATTTCTATATTCCAACCCCTAAAATCGGTCTAAAATAATTCAAACTTTCTCTTTAACCTAAAAATCTACTTAAATTACAGACATTTTTCCCCCGATTTAATCCGCCCGCTGGGAGTACCTGAGACACGGTTAAATATACAGATTTTTAACGCAAATCGGGCGACTGGTTGTGTGGTCACGTTGGTGGTGTATGGAGGGGGGGGGGGGTGTATATGAGGTTGAAATGGTGGAGGAGGGAGTTGGGGATTGGATGGGGTATGAGGGAGGGGGAGTGAGGGAGGGGGTGTGTGAGGGAGGGGGGTGTGAGGGAGGGTGTGTGAGGGAGGGGTGTGTGAGGGAGGGGGTGTGTGAGGGAGGGGTGTATGAGGGAGGGGGGTGTGAGGGAGGGGGTCTGTGAGGGAGGGTGTGTGAGGGAGGGGTGTGTGAGGGAGGGGTGTGTGAGGGAGGGGTGTGTGAGGGAGGGGTGTGTGAGGGAGGGGGGTGTGTGGGAGGGGGGTGTGAGGGAGGGGGTGTGAGGGAGGGGGTGTAAAGGAAGGGTGTGTGAGTAAGTGAAGGACAGCAGTATACCCGCTACAGCGTCTCGCCAGCATTGATCAAGTCAGCCAGCCAGTACTGTCTGTGCTGTGTTGCTGTTGACAAGTGTATCTGCTGTGTTTGTCTACTGTCCTGCTGTGTCTGACGGCGAGAATGTCTGCTGTGCCACATGTACCGTAGTCTGGGTATCACATGGGAACAATGAAGTGTCTCTGTGCCACCTAGGGACAGTGCCATACCTGGGGCCATTATCTTCTCACTGTTAGTGTGACTTACTGTAAGTACAGTGCTTCGCCATAGTGCCAACCAGTTCCTCATCCTAGTGCCTCAACCCAGTACCTCACCCCAGTGCCTCAACCCAGTGCCTCACCCCAGTGCCTCACCTCGGTGCCTCACACATTTCTTAGGTAAGTCGTAATGGAATGACTCCTGTCTCAGGTTCAGTCGAATCATCGGATTATTGAATTGAAACTGAAGGAAATTTATTGTGTTACTCAGTGATCCGAACCACTGCAACACACGTCCGGAGATGTGATAGTTGACCGAACCCTCAATAATATTAATAATGATAATAATAATAATAATAATAATAATAATAATAATAATAATAAGAATAATAATAATTTAATAAGAATAATTATAATTATAATTATAATAATAATAATAATTTAATAATAATAATTTAATAATAATAATAATTTAATAATAATAATAATAATAATAATAATAATTTAATAAGAATAATTATAATTATAATTATAATAATAATAATAATTTAATAATGATAATTTAATAATAATAATAATAATAATAATAATAATAATAATAATAATTTAATAATGATAATAATTTAATAATAATAATAATAATAATAATAATAATAATAATAATAATAATTAATAATAATAATAATTAATAATAATAATAATAATAATAATAATAATAATAATAATAATAATTTAATAATAATAATAATAATAATTATAATTATAATAATAATAATAATAATTTAATAATAATAATTTAATAATAATAATAATAATAATAATAATAATTTAATAATAATAATAATAATAATAATAATAAGAAGAAGAAGAAGAAGACACAATTATCAGCACCACACTAACTCCGTGTTGTGAAGCCAATATGACCACACTAACTCTCTCTTATGAAGCAGTTGAGGTGAGATCCGAACCTCTTGTGGGTCTGGGCTCACTGCCTCTTATGATGATGGCTGTTTTAACTTCATATACCATTAAGTTAACTTGAGGTTCAGAGCTGCCTTATAAACGGTTAATGGGACCTTTGGGGTGAAGAGAGAGAGAGAGAGAGAGGTTCGCCCGCTAGTCTTTGGTCTCTGGGTGTGTTTTCTGCCTTGTGGATGTGTGTGAGAGAGAGGGAGAGAGAGAGAGAAGATCATCTACTAAAAGGGTTTCAATCCTCTTGTCTAAACCTTCAATTTTATCAAGATATTTATTAAACTTATCCCCTTCCTGGTGATCCATCCCCTCTCTCTCTCTCTCTCTCTCTCTCTCTCTCTCTCTCTCTCTCTCTCTCTCTCTACGCACGATCAATTGCGCTAAGCTTTCCGGGAACTGTGTGAAACAAAGGAGGAGGAAGAGGAGGTGGAGGGGACTTAAAGAGAGAAGAAGAAGCCGGAGAAAGGAAATAAGAAGAGAGTGAAAAATGAGAGAGGGAAGAAAGGAGAGAAAAGGGGGAGGAGAGGGGAGAGGGAAGGAATGACGGAGGGGAAGGAAGGAAGGAAAGAGGTGGACGGAAGATGGGAAGGAGAGGAGGGATGGAGAAGGAGAACGAAGAAAGGTGAGAAGGATGGAGAGAGGAGAAGGAAGGGGAGGGGAGAAGGAAGGTTGGGGGAAGAGGAAGAAGCAAGGTGAGAGGAAGGATGGAGAAAGGAGAGGGGGAGGGAGGAGGAGGAGGAGGAGGTATCATGTCTCAAATTTTCAAGCTTCACCGAAAGTCATCAAAGTGTAAGTTATTATCCCGATAGGGTGGCCAGTGTCCCGAGGGGGTGTGGCCAGTGCCCTGAGGGTGTGTGGCCAGTGTCCCGAGGGGGTGGCCAGTGTCCCGAGGGGGGGTGGTCAGTGTCCTGAGGGTGTGTGGCCAGTGTCCCGAGGGGGTGGCCAGTGTCCCGAGGGAGTGGCCAGTGTCCCGAGGGGGTGGCCAGTGTTCCGAGGGGGTGGCCAGTGTCCCGAGAGGGTGTGGCCAGTGTCCTGAGGGTGTGTGGCCAGTGTCCCGAGGGGGTGGCCAGTGTCCCGAGGGTGTGGCCAATGTCCCGTGGGTGTGGTCAGTGTCCCGAGGGTGTGGCCAGTGTCCCGAGGGTGTGATGTGGTGGAAGTGTGGTGTGGACCTCTGATATAGTGTGTAGTGTAATGTATCGACTGTGTGTCTGTGTACTGACAGGGTGTACGTGTATAGTGTACCATATGTGTTGTGGTGTGTTGCATGTATTGTGTTGCAGTGTGTGTTGTGTGTCAAGTAGTGTTATTTTGGTGTTGTGTTGGTGAGAGAACAAAAGTGTCAAATAATTGTTCAAAAAACCAACAAATTGGAGCGGGTGTTCCAATCTGGACATCGCTTCGAACTAAATGAACGACGTTTCAAATCGGTTTCATAATGTTTCGAGCGATGTAGTCAACATTTCAAGCGAATCACCACAACATTTCGAACCAGCATGAACCATGACGAGATCTTTAATAGCAGTGGCAACAACATTTCAATCTGGACATCACTTCGAGCCGAGTGAACGATGTTTCTAGTCAGCTTCATAAAGTTTCGGGCGAAATTGTCAACAGTTCAAGCGATTTAACACAACTTTTCGAACCTTCTTCAGTAATTATGAAGTTGTTGATGGTTCGAAACTTTGCTTATTGCTGTCAAAACACATCCAAACTTCCGTACGTGAGTTGTATGCCTGCAGGAGTTCACTGTCTTAAAGTGTCAAAGGTTCGTTCATTAAGGTTCTCTCTGGTACTGATAACGTATCTAGCTTGGGTACAGCCTCAGTGCAATTTTAACGTCATTTTAACCACCAACTCTTTGTCGCAGTTTAAGTGAGTCAATTACGTTTTAACATTTCAAGATTAGGAGAAATTTTAACTTGCGAACCTTTGAAAATCGATCTTTTGTGTTAAGGCAGTTATATACGTCCTCACATATGCAGTTAGTGAGGACATTTAACTTACAACCTTCTATGAATCGATCTTCTTGTCGTAAGTTAAGTGAAGCAGTTAGATACGTTCCCAAATTTCAAGATAAGGCGGAAAATTTATCGTAGAAACCTTTAAGAATGGTCAAGATATTTGTTACTGTTTTATCTAACGACATCCAGTGAAATGGTGTCAGGTTGTCAGCCACGGTGTTGTCAGAGGGTGTAGGAGGGTGGGTGAGTGTTTTTTTAAGTGTTCCGGGAGTTCATTTAGTGTGGGTGTAGCGACGTCCGTATAAAGAGGGTGTAATGGACGTGGGTGTGGGAGGAGGGTGTAGGAGCAGGGTGTAGGAGGAGGGTGTACCAAAATGTTAACCTGTGAGTGTAAACAAAGAATGAGAAGGAAAACGAGACCTGCGTGGAGTCTCTTCAGTACACAGTCAACGAGAGAGTAAGGACAGTATATTAGGGTGTGAGGAAGGTGTAGCTAGGGTGTAGATGCTGGGTTGGGGAGGCCTGGGAAGTGTTGCCAAGTCAGAGGGTGTGAGGAGGCCTGGGAAGTGTTGCCAAGTCAGAGGGTGTGAGGCACTTTAATCAATACTCCAAAACGGGAGATGAAATACTGGACGATTGGCGTCGACGGTCTGGCCCTCGTGGTATGTTGGAGGCCTAGGTGGTGGAGGGGGAGGTGTTGGAGGCCTAGTGTGGTGGAGGAGGAGGTGTTGGAGGCCTAGTGTGGTGGAGGGGGAGGTGTTGGAGGCCTAGTGTGGTGGAGTGGGGGGTGTTTGAGGCCTGAGGGGTGTTGGAGGCCTAGGTGGTGGAGAGGGAGGTGTTGGAGGCCTAGTGTGGTGGAGGGGGAGGTGCTGGAGGCCACGTGTGGTGGAGGAGGTGTAGGATATTGTTGTAAGCCTATGTGTTGGAAGAGGTGTTCGGTATTGTCAGACCCCAATAGTGTTGGAGGAGACCTTTGTGTTGGAGGAATACCTGGCAGTGTGTTGGAGGAAGTATTGAGTGTTGGAGAAAAACCAAGTTGATTTACCATTTAATAACATCAGGCGCACAGTACACCCACACGTTGACAGCTGTGTGTGTGTGTGTGTGTGTGTGTGTGTGTTTAGGATGACGTCAAACATGTTGTAAACAGGTGTTGGTGTTGTCAAATAACATGTGGGGGGGGAGGGGGGAAGGTGAGGGGGGTAATGAAGAGTGGGGGAAGAGAGAAGTGTGGTGAGGTGGAGATAAAGAAAGAGGGGAGAGGGGGAGGTGAAGGGTGAGGGGGTGAAGGTGAAAGAGAGGAGAGGAGGAGAGAGAGAGAGAGAGAGAGAGGGTGTGGTGAGGTGTAACATATATTGACTCGCTACCTGTAGAACCATCTTGTTGGTGAGGGTGTTGGTGAGGGTGTTGGTGAGAGTGTTGGTGAGGGTGTTGGTGAGGGTGTTGGTGAGGGTGTTGGTGGGGTGTTGGTGAGGGTGTTGGTGAAAGTGTTGGTGAGGGTGATGGTGAGGGTGTTGGTGAAAGTGTTGGTGAGGGTGTTGGTGAGGGTGTTGGTGAAAGGAGAGAAGGGTAAAAGAGGAGGATGGAGGAAGGGGGAAGAGGAGGCATTGTAGGGGAGATGGGAAGGATGGAGAGAGAGAGAGAGAGAAAGAAAGAGGAGGAGGAGAGAAAGGAGGAAGAGAGAGAGAGCAAAGGGAGGGAGAGTAGGGATTTTAAAGGTGAGGAAAATGAGAAAGGGGTAGATGAGGGGAGGGGAGGTGAGGGGTGGATGAGGGGAGGGGAGGTGAGGGGTAGATGAGGGGAGGGGAGGTGAGGGGTAGATGAGGGGAGGGGAGGTGAGGGGTAGATGAGGGGAGGGGAGGTGAGGGGTAGATGAGGGGAGGGGAGGTGAGGGGTAGATGAGGGGAGGGGAAGAGGAGAGATAGTGAGTGTTGGGGGGGGGGGAGTTTATGGTCGGGAAATAACATTACTGGGTGTTGGAATTTGTTGTGTGGCAGAGAGAGAGAGAGAGAGAGAGAGAGAGAGAGAGAGAGAGAGAGAGAGAGTACTCCCTCTCTCTCTCTGTACATCCCTCCCACTTTTCCAAGACGTAACCCTTCCCTCTTCCCTTTATCCCTCCCTCCCTCCCTCCCTCCCCCCCCCCTTGTAGTCAGCGAGCCGTGACAGAGGTGGGAGGGGGAGGGGGGAAGGACAGGGAGGGACTAAGCAGAGTCTGGCCCTACACTTAGTCACGCCTCACATACACTGTCCATCCAGCGAACGTTTGTGGCGGAGCTGACACAAACGTTTGTTCCGCTCGTGGTGAAGTGTGTGTGTGTGTGTGTGTGTGTGTGTGTGTGTGTGTGTGTGTGTGTGTGTGTGTGTGTGTTAATTGTCGAGAATAAAAGGAAGACATGAATTAGGGTGTTGCCTGAGGGTGTTACATGGTGGTGTGTCCTCTAAGGGTGTTGATCAGGGTGTTACTTGAGGGTGTAGCCTGAGGGTGTAGCCTTAGGGTGTAGCCTGAAGGTGTACCGGAAAAACAATGTATATTTACCCTGTTTCTCTACGTCCATCATCATAACAAAGTGAGGAATTATGGAAAGGAGATGGAAGGGAAGAAGACAAGATAATTGAAGAGGGAAGAGAGGCAGGACGTGATTACAGGTGGAAGAGGAGGAAAAATGGGAGAGTGAGGGAGAGGTGAAGGGAGAGTAATGAAGGTAGTCTCTTGAGGTGAGTGTGGACAAGGGAAGGTATGATAAACCAAGAGGGAAGGAATAGGTGATAATGTGGTGAGAGAGAGAGAGAGAGAGAGAGAGAGAGAGAGAGAGAGAAACACTCGCCCAGGACAAAGGCTTCCCACAGTGCCACGGTGCCATAGAGACACAGGTGGTGCCACAGGTAGGGGTGCCAATCAACACCTTCATTTCCGGCACCCACGAGACTGGTAGCGGGGGAGGAGGGTAGGGGGCCAAATAGGGGTCGTGGTTGTTGTGGAAATTGGGTATTGGTTGTGGGAAAATTGGTTATGGTTGTGGTGAAATAGGATAGGAAATTGGATATTCTGTATGGGGAAATATTGGAAGGAAATAGGGTCTTTGTCGGAAAAATAGGGAGGAGGTAATTGGGTTTTCACTGAGAAATAGGGTATAAATTGGGTATCGTGTATTAGGGAACTGGATCCTCTGTGTGGGGAATTAAATTGGGGGAAACGGGAGGAAATGGGCATTTTTACATGGAAAATAAGGTTTGCGTGTGTATGTGTGAGACTGAGTGTAGTGCTGTATATTTTTGAGTGTGTATGTGTGTGTGTGTAGTGGTGTCTGTGTGCGTGTGTGTAGTGGTGTCTGTGTGCGTGTGTGTAGTGGTGTCTGTGTGCGTGTGTGTCGTGGTGTCTGTGTGCGTGTGTATGATAGTGAGTGTAGTAGCCAAGAGGAAGGGGTGTAAACTCAAAAGTGTATCGCCCAGGGTGTAGAAGAGCCACCACTGGTCATAATAGTACACAGAAATACGACCAAAACGACACCCAAATTGTATAATACACCTCGTTAACACCCAGATTGCAGTGTGTACCTCCACCCAGGGGGGAAGAAGGACGTATCACACACACTCACCACAAATAAGATGAAAAATCACCCTTGTGTATAGATGACAGAGAGGATAAGTGTATCTAGATGTGGTTTGTAGGTCTTTGTTGCTACACCCTCGAGCTATAAAACAAAAAACGGCAGCAATCTTCATTTCCTGTGTTAGTGACCAGGTGGGACCACAGCTAACTAACGCTACCTTACCTGGCTGGTCTGGTCTGGGTTCTGAGCTTTACCTGTTGGGTCTTACCTGTTCGCTGCTGATGTCCACCTGTAAGAACAACACAACTTTTTGAGAACCATTGTAAGATGATTTTATTGGGGGGGGGGGGGGGGGGTCTTTTTGTGTTTTTTATCAGTGATTATTTTGGGGGGTCTTTTTTGTCTTTTGGAAGGTCTTTTATTTCGTGGGTCCTTTTGGGGGGGGGGGAGTCTTTTCAGGGGGGTCTTTTTGGAGGAATCTTTTATTTGGACCTTTTTTGTGAAGTCTTTTATTTGGAGGTCTTCTTGAGGGAGCCTTTTTTGACGGGGTCTTAACTTGAGTATTAGAGACTCTTGGTTAGTTATGGTGTAGAGTCTTAGTGCAATTTTACGTCATTTTTCTTTTGTTTGGTTATTTTAGCTTATTATTATTACAGCTTTTATCACTCTCTCCCATCACTCTCACTCACGCTTCCCCATCACTCTCACTGTCTCCCATCACTCTCCCATCACTCTCACTTACCCTCCCATCCCTCACACTCTCACTACAGCCATTCACATTATCCTATTAAGTTCGTCGCTGCCCAGGGAGGTGTGTGTGTGTGTGTGTGTGTGTGTGTGTGTGTGTGTGTGTGTGTGTGTGTGTGTGACCTAACCACCACTTCACTCTCCAGTTGACCTCTGACCCCTCGTTACAGGTCAGGTCGTGGCCGGAAGAGTGAGAGAAGCCCCCCACCAGGCGATGTCCCGTCCCTCGACACCCCCGACCGCAAGTCCGCCTCCCCCAGGTCAGTACCAGGTCATCCAGGTCAGTTCCAGGTTATCCAGGTCAGTACCAGGTTATCCAGGTCAGTACCAGGTCATCCAGGTCAGTTCCAGGTTATCCAGGTCAGTTCCAGGTTATCCAGGTCAGTACCAGGTCAGTTCCAGGTTATCCAGGTCAGTACCAGGTCATTAAGGTCAGTACCAGGTCATTAAAGTCAGTGTCAGTTCACCCAGGTTGTTATGGCTTTAATTTTCCAGACTTTAAAACTGCAAGAAAAGTTAGTTTATGTATGAGAGAGAGAGAGAGAGAGAGAGAGAGAGAGAGAGAGAGAGAGAGAGAGAGAGAGAGTAGTTCCAGCACTCGGATATGGAAACCATATTTCTTTGCGTTTTATCTTGACGCGTCCCTTCCCGCCTGTCTCTGCCCCCTAGGCCTCTACCTCATACTGAGAGAGAGAGAGAGAGAGAGAGAGAGAGAGAGAGAGAGAGAGAGAGAGACGAAACATCAATGCCTTCTAAAGATATAAACATCCTCTCCACCCGTGTGTATTCGTGCGTATGAATGAATATATGTATGTATGTACTTATACGTGTATGTATGTGTGTGTGTACGGACCCACTCACTCACGTTTCTCATCACTTATACTGTAGATCCAGCAGATAGAGAGGATACGAACCCACGTTGTATCTATATTGAATGAGTCGTGTCCCTCTACCACCGCCGCTACTGTGTGATATTGACAAGGCCAGAGTCTCTTGAGGTGTGTGTGTGTGTGTGGGGGGGGGGGGGGGGAGGAATCGTAGAAAACTATATTAAACTAATGAATGAAAGCTTACCTGTAATCGACTATTAACCTGAGATAAAGAATTAATATACTCCACCAAGGAATAACATCAACTCAATGTTATTATTCTTAAAAATAAAGTAAATTCCAACTTAAATAATATATATCCTTCTGTTATGGGTATACTGTATATATGCGTCAACAGGTGTGGTCTCCCCATTATAATCCCGGCACCACAGGATGTATTTATACCTGTGTAGAGTGATGTTAATTAAGTCACCTGGTAATGTTGTGACAGATCCGCTTACCTGTTGTACCTGTAGGCGGAAGTGACGTCATGGCTATTTGTTTACATTGTATAGGCCATGAAAGGTAACGTAACGTACTGTTTATACCAGGACACGTAGCGACACACCTGTCTCATAATACAGGTGTATGTCGGGGGTGTCTGGTCACACAAGCTGCCCATCAAAATCTATCTAACCTAGCTTAACCTAACCTCACCTCACCTCACCTCACCCCACCTCACCTCACCTCACCTCACCTCACCCCACCTCACCTCACCTCACCTCACCTCACCTCACCTCACCTCACTGAAGTACGACTATCTCTCCCACCACCAGAAGTGAATGGTGATATTTTAACACTTGTGTCTGTAAAGGAATAAGAACTCGAGAGAAAGAGAGACATTACGAGAGACAGAGAGACATTTCTAGACTTACTCGAGCTCAAAACTGTCTCGTCCACAGGAGAGAGAGATCGTGATGCTTACTATACGAGACCCGACAAAGGCCTCTGTGCTTAAAGTGTCTGGCGGTCAATATTACACCTAACTTAAGGTAGAATAATGTAACGGACTGGTTGACTTACGATAAAACACTGAAATAAGTCTCAGTGTTAAGTGGTCGTATCTAGTTAATGTAGTCTCAGTGTTAAGTGGTCGTATCTAGTTAATGTAGTCTCAGTGTTAAGTGGACGTATCTAGTTAATGTAGTGTCAGTGTTAAGCGTACAAAAAAACACAAACAGAGAAAGTTAGTAATGCACTGTGCTTGTCGAGGCTCCATTGTTTTTTGAACCGTTTTTCCCTTTGTTTACCTAAATTCTTTTGCGGTCGTAAACTCTTGACACGACCGCCGGAGCCCATGACCTTGCCCGCCTCACCCCGGTTTAGTCATCACCAGACAGACTTTCAGTATATTTTCGCCTACACTGAGGTTCATTCTGCCCTCATTTGACGCGCTCTCACTATCATGTCTTTTAAACATTCATTCATTGAACTATTTAGTGTATTTGTGGCTTAAATGTTCGTACTTTGCCGATTATGTTATTGTACTCAAGTGATTATAGTATTTTACTCTAAAGGATTGTTATTATACATTGTTGGATTAATTATTGTAATCGTACTGAATTGACGATAAAAGTTCGTACACACACACACACGATGATGCTCTTACCTGTGGCGGACAATAAGGTACACAGACCATACGTGAGTCGAATGGTAACAGTTTTATGGATGATAAACCCGTAGAAATGTGAGAGATGAAGCTGAGGTAGGCAGGAGCTCCCCATCTCTCACAAACTGGGCGGCGGATGACTGCAGGTAACTGTGCTGGATATGGCTGTTGCCGCTACGCCACGCTGTTTTTTTCCCAGGTGTGTCAACGCCAACACGCACGCACACACACACACACACACACACACACACACACACACACACACACCTAGATTTAATTGAACTAAACGAGTAATAAAAATACTAAATTAGACTAGATTTGTTTAATTAAAATGACCGAGGTAACTATTTTTCCCACACCATGGACCATTAGCGTGACTTACCCACCGGCTTGTCTTTGTTCGTCTTGGGGGAAAAATTTTTGTCCGCCGACCCGAATGGCCTGTAAGTGAAGTGTTCCGGCCTAAATGTGTTTGAGTATGTCTGTTATTATCTCCGTCTGGCTGTGTGTGTGTGTGTGTGTGTGTGTGTCAGTGATATATTACATATATTGGTGTTGTGTAATTACAGAAGAGAGTGCTAACAGTGGTACCATATAGCAAGGGACCAACAGTTAACATAACCTACACACTCAATTATGTTATATATTCACCACAATATTGCATCAGTTAGGTGACCTCTTAATAAACTTCACAGTAAGTCAGAACATGGTAACGTTAGTTTGTATCCTTGAGGAAATATTTCAGGGGGGATTACAAGCTCACGGACACAGTGTAATTGACCTTTTGAATATTCTAAAGGTGTTGTTTTATTGTAAGGGTCATTAATGGCAGGTGAGGTAAAGGTGTATTGTTGCCAGGTAAGATGTGTTACCTCTGGTGTTGACGCAGCATCACCTGTTAGAGGACAGACTAACATACTGAACCTCTGTCTCTGTACTGTACCGGACGGCCGTGTAGGGCAGCGTGGATACAACACACTGTATTGTTCCGATACACAAGGAAGCAGTGTTGCAAGTACTGTACTCCAACCTTTCACTTTCCAAGGCATAAAGTTAGGTACCATTCACAACTGGGTGAACTAGGGGTGTCCTGGACGTTTAGGACAGGAGACGAACACTGCTCACTTGGCGTTTAGTGCAGTGTTACACCTCCGCCCAGGGTGACGACACACACCACTAAAGATTAGTCCCCAGCCTATTTCACCTGGTGATAAAATACCCTAATGCTTCTTACAGGGATTAGGTTAGGTTAGGTTATGTTAGGTTATGTTAGGTAAAGGTAGGTTAGTTTACATTAGGTTAGGTTAGGTTATATTACATTAAGATAGCATTAGGGCGGCTAGTCTTAAGGCGAAATAAGCTGGGGTGGCCAATTTTCATGTGAACCGAATATACAGGTGACAGGTCCTTTAAATTCGTTGAGGTAAAAGGTTCTCAGTAACTGAGTCAGCGAGTAATGAGTGTGTCGGCGGGTCTTTACTCAGCAGTTACTCACTGATATAGTGCAGTCGGCAGCATTTCCACCTGGTACAGTGGCTGGCACATCTTGTGAGATGTGGTAACTGTGTGTTTGTTTACATTGTGTTAAAACTCCTGGAATGGCCCAAAGGAACCTCTCAATAGCAGCTAGATTAAGGTTCCACAGAGGTGCCACATCTCACAAGACACACCAGCCACTGTACCACTTCCACCTCCTACTGACTTATTACCGCCACAGAACTAGAATAACCTCTAACAGCAGGAAAATCGTCGTAAAATTACCAGGATTTACCACAAGTTCCTCCTCGCCTCCATGTAGTACAGTAGTGACCTCAGCCCTCCAGGAACACAGTGCTTTACGGGGCAGTGAATGTAGGAAAAGTTTTAAGCAATTCCTGTTGACTCGTACCTTGGAAAGTCAACGAGTCTGCCAAGTTTGTTTACGAGTTCTGCTTCATAAACCAATTTTGATTTCTTTGTTACCCTGGTAAAGGAACAGAAAATATTGCAATAGATGCTGTCAAAACGAAATGTGTTTATCGTATACCTGTGACATTGTGTGATACAGGTGCAGTTTCTCTTCCGATCAATCCCTGGAAGCTTACAGGTAAAGTCTTAACACACCTAACCTAACCTAACCCCACAGGTAGAGTTAAGGTATTCAATCATCAGGTAAAATAAGCTGAGGGGCCTTAATATTCATGCGATTCGTTTAACTTCTCATTTTTGTCTTGTATACAAAATTTTTATGATCTTAAACGCTATACCGAAATATAATTTAGTTTGCAGTGTACTATATCCGTGCCGCCCCTCACCGGCTCTACGCTCTGGGTTACATTGTTTACGCCGTGTATGCAAAATTTATTACGTCTGTTTACATTAATAATACCAATTTGAATAGAAAACAATTGTGTGTTTTTAGGGGGTTCATGTCCGTGTTTTATGAATAATGCTTGGGACACACACACACACACACACACACACACACAGAGAAAGAGCGAGAGAAGGGGACAAACACACCTGAATATTCATATTAAAAGTCGTGGATTTGGTTAGGTTAGTTTAATTTAGTTTGGGGATAGTTTAAGTTAGGGTTAATTTTAAGTCGGTTAGGTTAGGTTAGCTTACCTTAGGTTAGGTTAAGTTCAGTTAAGTATAGTTAGTTTAGGTTAGGTTAATTTCAGCTCGGTTAATTTTGGTTTAGTTAGTTCGGATTAGGTTACCTTCGGTTCGGTTAACATCACTCGGGTTAGGTTAGGTTAGCACCACTTGGGTTAGCATAGGTTTAGTTAGGTTAGGTTAGGTCAGGTTAGGTCAGGTTAGGTTAGGCGCGGAGGTATCAACTCACGTCAGTCATCCAACACACATGTGCATTTTGAAGACTCCGTCATCATTAGAATATAAAAGGCTTCTCAAAATTCATATATGTAGATAACTAACATGTGGCCGCCATAGCCCGCCTGACGCTGACACACCATCATTAAGTATACACTGAAAACCCAGCCAAGATTTGTCATTTATTACGATTTTCATTAAATATTTTCTTGTCTTTGTGTTCAGCCGTGAGTGACCCCCCCCAACACAGTTTGCTGAGATTAAATAAACTTTTCTAGGTGTTATAAAATTAATGTATTATATATATTTATGTAACGTGGTGTTTATATAACTTACATTGGTTTAATTTATTTACTGTATCAAAATTTTTATTATTTTAGTGAAATATATGACCGTTATCGATTAAAACACAAAAACAGTATAGCTTAGTAATCGCCTAATAATATTAACAAGTCATATAACAAAACGTATAGAACATTGAGTATATATTATGATAAAATTTACTTCAAAATACTGTACAGGCTCGAGTATTTATAGTGAAGCAGTGTGTGTACGGTACGATGCTCTAGTGTAGACGGAATTAAATATACAACAGCTTCAAGGGTTATGGCAACACCTAGTGCAGTCCTGCCAGATGTCTCTCTCTCTCTCTCTCTCTCTCTCTCTCTCTCTCTCTCTCTCTCTCTCTCTCTCTCTCTCTCTCAAGCAGTTGTAGCAAGTCACTATTAAATAAAATGGTATCAATATTCATCGGGAGATCAGTCTGGTAATCGAAGTTTGGAGATTTTATCCTGGCGATCAGAGTGTAGCTATCACAGTGGCGATCAGAGTGTAGCTATCACAGTGGCGATCTACCTCAGAAATCATAGGCAATTTAGTCGTCGCCAGCCAGGGGGTCGAGGAGGGGGGGGGGGACTACACGTAAGAACCTGGACCTTACCTGGCCAGGGGTAAATGAGTCCCTTCCTGCCCGTGTGTTTACCTGTAGCCCTGACACACACACACCCACAGACACACACACACACACAGACACACACACACACACACACACACACAAACACACACACACACAGTGGCAGTAATGTAGTTATTGGATGTGTGAAGATTTCCATCCATCTCTCTATCTCTCTCATAATGTTTGTATAAGTAATGGTATTTATGTAACTTGGCAGCTGACAAATGGTGTGTGTGTGTGTGTGTGTGTGTGTCCAATAGTTATGTGCACTTCAAGCTCTGGAAAGATCACCACCACACACTCGTCTACTCTCTCTCTCTCTCTCTCTCTCTCTCTCTCTCTCTCTCTCTCTCTCTCTCTCTGAATGGATAAATATAGAAGGAGACACAGACAGACATACAGAGGAGAAAAGGGGGAAACAGATGGGGGTAAATGTAGGAGGAGAGGGGAAGAGAGACAGAGAGAGACAGAGAGAGAGAGAGAGAGAGAGAGAGAGAGAGAGAGAGAGAGAGAGAGAGTAGCGGGTGGTGGGAGGAAGAGGATGTGTGGGAGGGAGGGAGGGATGAGTCATAATCTCCCGCGCTAAGTACTCTTCTGATGGACAATTTAGCGTTGTGGTGTGTGTGTGTGTGTGTGTGTATGTGTGTGTGTGTGTGTGTGTGTGTGTGTGTGTGTGTGTGTGTGTGTGTGTCTGTGTCTGTGTGTATGTGTGTGTGTGATTAGCACCCACGCAGTTCACCAACCAAGTGCTGTTGTACCTCCTGCTGTTGCTTCTGTAGTGCTGCACCTCCTACTACTGCTTCTGTAGTGCTGCACCTCCTTCCTGCTCCTTCTGTAGTGCTGCACCTCCTTCCTGCTCCTTCTGTAGTTACTCTACAGGAGGAAGAGGCGGCGTCGATCCCTTCCGGTGGTGAAGAAAGACCAGACCAGACCTGTATGTTGGCCGAGACGAGACAGACACAGTGACAGACAGACAGAAAGAGACAGACACAGTGACAGACAGACAGAAAGAGACAGACACAGTGACAGACAGACAGAAAGAGACAGACACAGTGACAGACACAGCGACAGACAGACAGAAAGAGACAGACACAGTGACAGACAGACAGAAAGAGACAGATAATGTGACAGACAGACAGATATGTTACTACTCATTTAGGTATTAAGTCACATACAGTACATTACCAATGTTACTGCCCGTACGGCGTTGTTACAGTGAGTGTGTGACAACCGTGTTACGCTTAACGACTAATCATGTCTAGACAGTTAAACCCCTGTTACGTGTTTCAGCTGTACTTAATTCTCACCAACAGTCACCGTTATTTGTGTTACCAGGCACTGTTACAATCATAGTGTGTTACTTGTTACAACCAGTGGTAGTGTGTGTTACGAGTGATGGTGTGTGTTAGGTGTTACAGACAGATAATATTTGGTTCAGTGTTTTGTGCTTCAATCAATCGTGTGTTACTTGTTACAGTGGTCTCCACATCACAGTGTTGCATCAGGTGTCATAGTGTTACATGCCACATCTAGTATTAATGTCACACCAATAGTTACTGTGTCACACCCATAGTTACTGTGTCACACCCATTGCTACTGTGTCATCATAGTTACAGTGTCACACCCATTGTTATAGAGTTACCTTGCTACTGTAACACCCAGCATTTAGAGTGTTACCTTGTTACAGTGTGTCACGTTTGATGTTTGTTTTTTGTGGGCGTTACAGACAGGTGCACCCAGCGGACTTAGTGGTGTCTGCCGCCCCGTACGCCCGCAGGAGCCTGGAGCGTGGTGGGGGGCGTCTCTCACCCTGTAAGTCCCCCTCCTCCTCCACCACCACCACCACCTCCTCCCCCACCACAAACACCACCACCACCACCATCACCACCTCCGCCTACCCCACAGCACCAAACCTCTGTGTTACTGGCGGGAAAATAGAGTTTATTACGCCTCCAGGTGAGAAAATGTGTCCTTATTTCATAGATTATTATTATTATTATTATTATTATTCCTTTTACCTTCTGTTATTATGTTTTTATGCACCATTATTCATCATAGTCCTTTTTAATATTTAGTTATGTCTGTCCTATGGCTTGGGTGTTGCCTCGGTTCCTCATTGTGGCTCCATATCATGCCTTTCTGTCTCATTGTGTCTTGTCAGCATGTCTGGACCCACTATAAACCTTTTCATCATGTCTGTCTCAATATGGTTATACAGTGAGTCTGTCTCTATTAATTTTTACTTAAAATATTAGTCAGTTATTATTCTTTTCTTCACACTTTTATTACTTGTCAATATGCAGTTATGCTTCTTCAGTTTCTCATAATGCCTTATACGTAAGTCTTTTTTTTTTACATGTTTTACATTTGGCAACGTCTGTGCCTTGTGCTTGCATCTGCCTCTTGTCTGTATCATGTATCAGTGTCTGTTTCTCCTCCACAAGTCTGTGGTTGAATGCTTGCGGTGTATGTTTGTGTTTGTAACTTTTCAGGTACGATGATTTTTGAGTACGTTGACCTCACCCCATTGGGTACGATGTCGTATTACCTCCAACTCCATGGAGTACGATAACCTCCCCTGAATTACGTTACCTCATTTTTCTGGAGTACGATACCTTTACGTTTGATTAAGTTGTTTCTGTCACTTAGTACGATAAATGGTCCCCAAATAACGATTATAACCCCTTGAGTACAATAAGTCAAGCTTAATACTTTATTACCATGTCGTGTTCCCCATGAGTACGATAGCTTACCCTTTAATTATAACATCAATTCCATGATCACAACAACGGTAAATTACGATATCACAACCCCTGTGTACAAAATGTAACCTTAAGACATCACAACCCCAGTGTACGATAACCCATTGTTCTCAGTACGACGCCTTCATCATTTTGATGTTGATTGTTTTCCTCTCGAGTATGACAGCGTACGATAACGTTAACCTCTGATAACAGCTTAAGTAGACTACCCATTGAATGGCTTAACACCGCTTGTTGGTCACAGTAACGTTAAGACAATGTACTAGAAGGAGTCATTGAGTGAGTTGACTGCATCTTAACTGTGAACAACATATTTAATTTTATTTCGCTAATTAGCATAATTTAAAAACCTAAAAAATTAAAGACCGGCGGTTACTTTCCGGGGTCACTTGCACTCTGGGGGTCAACGAGTACAGCGACTGGTGACTTAAAACTGTAGAGGTCAACGAGGACATCAACGAGTTATCTTTAAATACATCTCGCTGTAAAGGATCAACGAAGACATTGGGTGTTTAAACTTGTTGAATATTAAGGGTTAAACGAGCCTTAACTTTTGTTGTGGTCCGCCAGATTCTACGTTGTCCTCGACGGCGTCTCGGTGCTCTACGCTTAAGCTGTCTCCCTCCACTCACCGCGAGGACGTGTGCCCAAGGTCTGCTGTCCCCGCCCCCGCCCCTGGCCACGCCCCCGACCACGGGGATCATAGTACGCCGCCCTCCAGCCTCTCCCGCAGCTCAGGATCCTCCACGGGCTCCAAGGAACACTGTCTGAAGGTGAGACGGAGTCCTACACTTAGTGAAACCTTTTACAGCTTATAATTATCATGATCATTGTCTTGTTTTGATCACTGATTCTAAGCCTCACTTTACAATTTAATTCTCACTGTTGGTCTACCACGATAAGTTGCACTGTAGGACCTTCCTCGTATACAAGTTTGGTTTAGTTTCTGTTTTCAAGACTTGTGCCGCCGGGAGTTTGTAGGTATTGATAAACTGTGATATTTATTTGACTGGTATTTCCCCAACCTGACAGTTGAAGGTTAAATGTTGCGCACACACACACACACACCGAGTCAGTAGCAGGAAACAAGAGCAACACTCACCACCATTCACCACCACTACCACCACCATCCACCACCACCACTACCACCACCATTCACCACCACCACCACCACTCACTGGCTGCCAACTCCACCAACACTCCCAAGACCTCCACACTTACACCGTTACGTTCCCTCGGCCGCTATATTTACACCGATTGTGGACATTTACGGTAAATGTAAACACAACACACAAGGTCTCTGGGCTGTGGTGGTGGTGGGTGCACGAGTCTTGTTGCTCTATCACTCACACCATCAGTATTTTACCTGTAATCGATAACTTGTATTTAGTTAGAAAGTTTGGCATAGGGGAGACTTATCTAACCGTGAAAGAAGTGTGGATATCCGTGAAAGAACAGTGTGGATAAACATAAATGAACAGTGTGGATAACCGTGAAAGAACAGTGTGGATAACCGTAAAGGAACAGTGTGGATAAACATAAATGAACAGTGTGGATAACCGTGAAAGAACAGTGTGGATAACCGTAAAGGAACAGTGTGGATAAACATAAATGAACAGTGTGGATAACCGTGAAAGAACAGTGTGGATAACCGTAAAGGAACAGTGTGGATAAACATAAATGAACAGTGTGGATAACCGTGAAAGAACAGTGTGGATAACCGTAAAGGAACAGTGTGGATAAACATAAATGAACAGTGTGGATAACCGTGAAAGAACAGTGTGGATAACCGTAAAGGAACAGTGTGGATAAACATAAATGAACAGTGTGGATAACCGTGAAAGAACAGTCTGGATAACCGTGAAACCAATGTGGATATCCGCTTGCGTCTTTCCCTCAGCAACTTCAGCCAAACAGGACATGAGTAATTATCACCAGTGTGTGTGTGTGTTTGGTACAGTAGAATCTTAACGTTTTGTGTCCTGAATATTTAATTCTTATGGGAAGTTAATTGTAACTCAGAATTAAAAATGTGTTCGTTACGTATTTAAAAGGCGTGTGGTTATATCTCCTCGATAATCATGTTTAAGGTAAAGTTCATCTCTATAATTAATCACTGTCAACTTGCTTACTATCAGCCCTTATGTTGGGTGTCAGTCATAGCTCCATGCTGTCAGGAGGATTTTTACAGAAAATCTATCTATCAAGGAAGTTCAGTGTGGTCCCGTTAACGGTGTGGCCCGTTAATAGTGTGGTCCCATTAACGGTGTGGCATGCTGACTGTGGCCCTCTGACAATGTGGCCCTCTGACAGTGTGGCCCGCTAACAGTGTGGCCCTCGAACAGTGTGGCCCGTTAACAGTGTGGCTCACTACTCCTCGTGCATGACTCATCCAGCCCCGCGGCCCTCCTGTTGCCAACATCTTGACCCTCCCACTCTCTCTCCCCCTATCTCTCACATTCTGCATTATAAACTTTATCCTTTTGCCATCAGATGTTTAATATCCAGATTTTATAATATATGGAGATGTTATAGGGGGCGGTCATTCATATATATGGTGTAGTAAGCGTGGGGACATGAAAAAGGAAGTTGTTTACAGAAGTAGTGTGAATGGCGGCCGAACAGATGGCTCTACATGTCGTGAAGATCCTCTCTCTCCTACGTTGATTCATTTTTTAACCTATTAACACTGCATTAAACGACTATAACCTTAGTATGAGATAGAATATATATTATACTTTTAGTTAAGGTTCTAATGGGTTGATAGACTAGTTATTAGAGGTAAATAATAGTTAAAAATTGAGGGTGTGTGGCAGCGTGTAGGCTAGTAGGGAGGGAGCCTGGGAGGAGAGGAGGTGGTGGTGCTTTGTTGTTGTCAGAGTGTTGTTGTCAGTGTTGTTCCTGTATCCACACACCTCCTATGTCTCCCTCACTAACTCTACACTATCTATGAGGGATTGGGCCAGCAGTATGCCCTTATCTCGCCCTGCTGGCACCAACAGAGAGAAATTAAGGCAGAAATCAGCCGTCCAGGAGGGAAGATGTGTGGGGCTTTAACACAAGGTTAGAAGTTTAACACCACGTATGGCCTTGCTGTAATGGCCATAGATAACTTGTTTAACACTTTACTGCCATTAACACTGGTATATAGGGTTAATTATTACTCATATATGTTGCCAATTAACTTTATGTTCGTGTTATAACTCATTAAATGTGTTAAAAGCTGTGGCATTGAAAACTTTTGGAAATTTATCTCATTTGGTTAAAACATCTTGTGCTGTTTTTCCTCAACTAGGCTCAATGATTTTAATGTTTTGTCATAATGGATTATATTAAATTGTGTCACTATTTTATAGGGAATTAGATGGTATTTAAACTTTAAATCTAATAAGAAATAATTAAATTCGGTAATTAGAATATAATTTTGATGGTACACTATATGTCATTAAGTGAGGGGACATGTTGCAATATATTGGGTCATGTCTAGCTACTTTACTGATATACTCTGCTAATGGTGTGGTCTTGGAATTTGCACATCAGAGTTATTCTTTATATGTTCTGTAATTGTTTGACGTATAATACTAATTCAGTAATAATTAAAGCTATACACTGGGGTATTATAATCGTTTTGGTCATCCATCAGGTTAGGTTGGGTTAGATTAGGTTGAAATGATGTTTTTCCAATGTTTTTTTGTTTTTATCACATTCGCCACTTTTTAGTTTACTAGCCATTAGGCCGGTTTATCCAGTGTTAGTACTGGAGGAAACAACTTGTGGTGTTTGGTAGCGAAGGTCACACTGGATAACACTTCTCGCATGTGTCCGGGCCAAGGCTCGAACCCTTGACATATTGGTGGATGACCGAAACAATAATTTTACCATACAAGGTAGATACCAATATAAGAATCTGTGAATGGTGATTAAATACAAGGTTAAGATTCGTTTCAGTTACACCACAGAACATATTTATGGAGAGAAAGCCCAAAAAAGATCAATTTATTCTATTATGTTTCCATTGCTAAATTTATATTTTTTGAGTAATTTGGACTTTTGGAAAGCACACTGGGGTAAATATTCATTTAATGACTGTGGCTCATTTTTGTTATGAGAATTAAACTTCCAAATCACTGTTGAAACCTAACATAAACCTAACTATGTATTACTTATTAAGTTATCCTAACCAACCAAACCTACGTAACCTAACCTAAATCCTTGCCGCAGCCATTAAACGAATATTAACCCACATGAGTTAATAGTCGTTTTTCACCCATCCTCTTGAAGCATTTTGGACCACCTTAAATATTATATTTCTTTTTATTATGAATCAATATTCAATAATAACGTTTCTTGTGTAAATGCTTAGTTTTTAATATATTGTTCTTATATTTGTAGTCATGAGAAAAATTAATGTGCAAAGCCTTGATAATTTATGTCCGGGTATTTTGAATGTTTATTTTTACTATTTCATGTTAGAAATGTTGATAACCAAAAAACTCAACATTTTTTGCCATCATACAGTGCAGCAAATGAAATTATTACCATGTTTGAGAAATACTGAACATAGCAGAATCTTGAACCAGGATTTGTTAGATATAGCCTTGGGACTCACAGATGCTACTACTGTATGTGGGTGTCTCACATACCGTCATATGACACTGCTAGTATATGACACATGGCACCTGAAGTCTCACATCCAAGGCCACCTCAAAGAACTTGTGTTATGATGCATGATACAGCAGGATTATAAGCTTTTCTTGGCAACTGACTGTATGGTGGCAGTGAGTTGGCAGTTTTCACCATCACGTACAAGAATTTCATATACTGTGCTTGGGCATAGAGAAGTTAACTATTCTGCCCCAGACTGTCAAGTTAACAAAACCATAAAACACAGATCTAAATTTAGATTTACAAACACCTAAATGCCTATTCAGTAGTGACCACAATAAACACATGTCACAGAACACATACCAAAGATATTTCATGGACTACTGTAAGAGATATACTAGTTAAGTAACAGTAATTACCTCTCCACAGATTTACTCAGTAGAGGCTGATGACAATGAGGAAGGACAGCCTGTGAGAAACACCTTAGTGGAGGCTGCCAGTCCTCGCAGGAACAAGCACCACAAGCAGCAGGAGTTAGAGGACAGCTCACATGCACGCAACCGCCACCAGAAGAATAACGGTGGTGTCATGGATTCTGGTCAGGTAGGGTCGGCTCTCACCCAGTAAGATCACATTAACCCTTTAGCTATGGGGTCCTCAGATCATATTAACTCTTTAAGTATGACCTTAGGTACTGTGTGAGGTCCCAGGTATTACTAAATATTCAAGGTTTTTGTCATCCACTGTATACGCTGGGGTTATCTCTACTAGGGCAGGCAGTATTGGAACCAACCCACTGCCCCTATACACTCTCTTTACCATCCTCTCCTTCACCTTTCTCACATGTCAGTACCATACCATCCCAGCAAACCTCTTCTCTCTTCCCATTCCACCAACCTTCTCAGATATGTCTTTAACCATTCCACCAACCCACTTAGAGCTCTCTTTACCCATTTCACCACTCCACAATTTACTCCCTCTGCCTGCTTTGCCTTCCAAGCTCCTCACACGTCATTATTTCTTACCTCCACCATTGGTAACCTCAGAGGCATTTGTCAAATAGTCCCATCTCTGTAGTTTGTATATTAGAACATTCTAGTTTATTCGAAGTCAATGTTTCACTGCCAAAAGTTAAGTCAAGGGCTATTGTATTATCTCCGAGTTCTTTAATTGTAAACAGTATTCAGGGTGTCCACTGGTTTGGAAACCCTGGAAAAGACAGGGAATTTTATTTGGGGCTGAAAAACCTGGAACAGCCAAGGAATTTTGCAAATACTGTATACCTGGAATTTTATGTGAATTCAGTTCAACTCTAAAATATTTTTTATTTTGACAACAGCAGTACTGTAAATTAATGATGTACTATATAATAGGTAAATAATTAAACTTTTAGGAACAAATTCCAGTAAATAGTCCACTCCAAAACTGAATTACAGTATTTATGAACCTATCATATTTCATGTTAGTGATCAAATAACCAAATATTACAGGTTATACCTACTAATTCTGCAGTGAGTATTGTCAGAGATGAATTGTTCTTATAATTACCGGTAAGTGACTTTTATTTATGCACATTATTTCATACATTTATCATGAGTCACATTGGTGGATCAGGAGTGTGATTTTTCGTTTTTGGACGGATTTTTGGCTTTTTTTGGAACGTCCAGGTTGACCCACGTGAATCGTGCAAATCCGAAGAGAAAAATATGGCTTGGTGTAGCGGGGGGGGGGGGGGGGGGGGGGGCCCAAAAAGGTCTTTAATTTCTTGATTAATATCATATACTGTACTGTATATCATCTTTAAATTTCCCAATAGTATACTGTATACATATTATTGAAAACCTCTAATTTTGTTATTCTGTCATAGCAAATTCAGAATTAATATACCTGGAATTTTTCAAATTTACACCTGGAAAAGCCAGGGAATTTTGTTTTGTCTGGCCATTAGACACCCTGAGTATTCCTCCTTTGTATTACACCATGCTTAGTAACATTGCTTCCAGATAGTTAAAACCTTGCAACTTGCCTCATTCTTCACCATAATTTTCCATTTTTATTTACTCAGTTATTGTCTTTTTTTTTTTTTTTTTGTGTATGAAAATCTCAGTAGATAAAGTTTGTTGGTGAGGGGACGGATGGTAAACATCGAGACTTACATTGATGCTTCATTTCTAGAAGGGTTCTGACGGGCACCAAGTGGAAGAGCTGCGTCAGGAGAATGAGGAGGTGAAGCAACGACTCTCTAACCTCCAGCATGAATTTATTCTGTAAGTATCATATTTGATTATTGTTCAAAAAAAAATTACTATAATAATCAGAATGTGTGTTCAAAACAGTAAATCCTTGAATTCCAAACTACGTATTGAATAAACTCTGTCTCTCTCTCTCTCTTGTTTTGGGGGGGGGGGGGGGTAGTAAATAATTATATGTCCTGTACTCCTTATCTGTTTGCACTAGAGATTATTTTCAACAATACCTCTGCAGGCTGGAGGAGCAGGTTCAGGTGCTGGTGGCAGAGAGGCGGATAGTGGAGGAACAACAGAGAGCGGAGAAGGAGGCCCAGGAGCAGGCGTACACCACCAAGCTGCAGCAGTACCAGGCCACCATCGCTGCCCTTGACCAGTGTACTGGCATTCAGCCCGAGGGGCCTCCCATACCACAGAGCAAGGTCATTCACCCAGACTTTCTTTATTTTATTACTATTAAGATCATGATAATGGGACTCACACATGGAAAACCAGAGGTAATGGAGCTGATCATGAAAACTTGGTCAAATTATACTTTATTTTCCAAGGATAGGGTGTAGAGAAGTAGAGGCTAGCTTGAATGAGAAGGAGTTTAAGTGTTTAAGTAAAAGTAGAGATGTAGGTAAATTGAATAATGATTGACAACCCAAGGAGTATTGACAGTGAAGAGTGTGATAAAAGTAGAACTGTGTGTGAGGAAGAAGATGTACTGTTGTGGGGAATACTTGAGGTGACTTGATCATTGGGGTGTGGAACATGAGGAAGGAACCAGTAAGAGGCAACAAATGATGTGAAGGAGAGTGAGAGAATAAGGAAAGGTGTAAGTGATACAAGGATTGAGCAAAGAGTAGGTCAGGGTTTGTTAAGATGGTATTGACAGACAGAGAATGGGAAGTCATATATGGGTGAAGTGAGTAAATAACTCATAAATGGATGGTAGGAAGGAGAGGGAAGAAAACATAAAGGCTGCACTAGAGGATGGATATTGGACGCCCAGGAAGCGGCAGCGTGTGTTAATGAGTGGAGAATATTATGTTAACTGACTTATGGGAAGAATACACTGCTGCTGGGCGATGCTACCTTATGTACAGCGACAACCATATTTAAGGTATTATTATGAGAGGGAAGTACCACAGCAAAAAATATTATTATGTAGTAAAAATATATGAATGAATGTATGGAAAATATTTGCTTACATTTGCTCTCTTCTGGCCAATCTGTTCACTGTATTAATTGGTAAACTCCTCTTAAGTTTTCTTTGGTGTTGAGAAGCAGAGGTTCTCCCTGATTGGTTTGCCAAATCATAAAGAAAATTTAATGGAAGATATGTGAAATTAAGACAAATATTTGACCTCATACTTCAGGTTCTCCATGTGTCAGTTTTATTATTTTACCCGTAATAAGTTTATTTATTTGTTGTAGGGTATTTATGGCCAGTTGTGTTCAGTTCTTTACCAAGTAATACCTTTCTGACAGGGACGTGTGGTCCTAATTACTGAGAAATAGTTTTAAAGAGGAGAATTAAATATCTAGTAATAATTTATGTTTATTCTTGTATGAAAGGGTTTATGAACCAGGAAGGCAGAGGAGTATTGATATATAATGGGTGTCTCTGTACAGTGAAACCTCTATATAACAGACTACATGTAGATGAGAATCTGTTATATCTAGGATCTGTTAGATATGAAACCTCCATCTAATGAACTAAATATAAGTGAAAGTCCATTATATCAAGGGTCCATTAAATGTGAAACTTCCTTCTAATAAATTACATGGAGAGAGAAGTCCATTATATCGTGGTAACTCTGTATAGATTTAGGGTTGGCTTTACTTGAGGGTATTGCATGCAGGAGTGATAATACTAACATCATTATTCCAAATTACTATTAATGTCCTTTTCCATCACGTAGCATATCACCTTACCATATCATCTCGAACATTTGAAACCATCAGGTACAGTAAGACATAAGTTTTTATTTAGCTTGTTGTGTAGTGAGTGTTGTAGTCTGCTCTAGGTTGATTAGTGTGGAGTCAAAGTGTTCTCGGGAGAGGACGCTGAATTGAGTGAATTTTTACCCTGAGGGGAATTTTGGAGGAGCATTTTTTAGCATTGTTTTTGTGTGATTGTGTACATAGCGACACATCTCTCACATGTGTTTTAAAGGGATTGTGCTTCTTCCCCCCTCAGTTTAGTTACTAGTAAATATCACCAAAAAGAATTATAGTCCATTTTATTAGAGCCTTGGTGTAGAGGAAGCTCCACTAGACATGTTTTTCACACCACCAAGGCTGAATATTTTTGTTGGACTTATCACTTTGTTCAGTCAAACTCTTTCTGGCCACTGTCTGTTTTTCATTTACTAAATATTGTTTCTGAGGAGAGTTTCCCTGAACCTGACATGCATAATATTGTGGTTGTAATAATTCAATGTTAATTCTCTTTTTAATTTTGCGGTGATTGAACAAGCCATCTTTTTATGTCACCAGAACTGATTCACTTGTTACTGTTCCTCCAGCACAGAGATGGAAGACTAACTTCCCTCAAATTGGACAATCATATCCCTTAATCATATTTCTACTTCCTTGTCTACAGTGCTTGATTGTCTTACCAGGAGGAACATTGGTAATTATTTGGACAGATGCAATAATTCAGTCGCAAATCAGATTTGACAATGGTGTTGGACAAGTTTGAACCCCTGTATGTATTGTTGTAGTGAATCTTGGGGTATCTTGAGTCCTGTAGCAGTGCCATGATATCACTAATATTAAATATATGGTGCCTTTATAGAGTACTGTACATCTCAAGTGTATCAGATTCCCCCATCAGGTCAGGGTACAGTAAATAAAACCCTGAAGCATTAATGTGGCTCTTCAGTGGCCCTGTAGGTCATTTGGTAGACGTTTCATCACACAAACAGATGGTCATGTACTTGATTCTTGACTGAAGTGGAGGATTGATTTCCTTCTTTGGGTGAATTGGCTGATGGTAAAACAACGCTGTGATTGACTAACATCTGGTCAGAGGGGTGGAGTGTGGAGTAGCTCGCTGCCAGATGTTAGGAAGCAGTAGAGCAATACCCATTTGACCACCCTGCTTGATAGTAAGAGAGGCCATTGTGTGTGTGAAAAAGAAAATAACCACTACCTATCACAGAAAAACTCAGCTTTATGAGTCCTGACTATCAGATAATGTTACGGCTGAGACATTCTGGTTGGTGCCTTGATAAAAGTTAGTGGTGGAGAATAATAGTTGACAGCCACCTGGTGACTCTGGGTGGGGATGGGGAAAGAGTATTGACAAATATCTAAAAGTTAATAGTTATGTTGTCACTGTGTAGTAAATATCCAGTTAAAAGAATCAACTTGAGAAAGATGTTTTCATGTTTAGTACAGTAGTATGAAAATATTGCTGGTTGAAGGCGATGAGTCCTGGTTGCACATTTTTTTCCCCTGGGTGGGCACAGCCATTGTCAGCCACCATAGGTAGAACTCCGCACATCAAAACATTGGTGTAAGTACTTGCATCAATGGTTTGGATTACATTGTGGTCATTTTTCTTATATCTCTGATTGACTTGATGTTAGAACAAATGTTAGAGGTCACTAGCATAAAGGACAGTATTCCTGTATGATATTTTAAATAGAATCACCTAGATACTTGTACTATAAACTGTATCATAATATATTTTGTGATAGTTATTTATGCTTGGCCTAAAGTGTGAGGTGTTGTAATGGTTGCTTTGCTTCACCTGTACATTTTCAAGTAAAAACTAATTAGGAGAAGATGCTTAGTGGCAGCCATTTTATATTTACACAGTAGAGAGAAGAGTGTGTGTGTGTGTGTGTGTTGTCATTTTTTATAAGTGATAGTTATTATCTGTGTGTGTTTTAGCAGCTAACTTGTACAGTACAGCGCTTACAGTCAGTGTAATACAGTAGTCTTGTATTTTATGTTTTAAAAAGGTTATGTAAATTATCATAACAGATCTTTACACTTTGGAGTTTGAATAATTTTATTTTTATTTTAGTTTTAGTATTTAAAGAGATTAAGTTATTGTTGTTGTTTTCTAATATGTTATTATTTATAGTAGGTCAAAGTTTGGGCAGTTATTCCCAGTACATACTGTAGTTTGGTTAAGAATTAATAATGTGAGATAATGGTACTTTATTTTATAAACTCTGGAACAGTTTGACAGATGGTGTTAATTGTTCTTATTTTTTGTATTTTAATATTTTTTTTATCACATTTTTGTAGTGAAGGACCAACAAGAATAGAAACAATAAGGAATATTTTGTAGTAACTAAATGTATGTTTATGTTGCATTTTTGTCTGCTTAGTTGAAATCCCTGAGGCCATTATCCCTTCATTACTATTTTTGTGTTGTAGAGTTTTTAACACTATTTTGGGGGACATATGAATATCACTGAACAGACATCTTTATTTTTATAGTTACCGATCTGGCCGACAAAGACTCAATACCACAGAGTAAACGGTGATAGATTTTAGTTATTCTATATTTACTTCATATCATAATGTTTATTAAATTATACATTAATCCAGTTTTGTTTAACAATTCAGTAAATGTTTTGTGTAGGAGTTTTATCACTGCTGTGTCTTTAGGAACTGATGATGAGGCGTGTTTATACAGTGTCTTCCTTACACCTGGTCCAAGACACATGTCATGTCTCTCTCTTTGTGGGCCTTAGCTTATGATACACATCATTGATAGATAATAAAAGTAATGACAGTTAGTACTGTACTTGTTTTGGCTAAGATGACCCTCTACCCCAGCCGTATGTAGGACGATTGGGCCACGGACGTTTGGTTTGGATCGGGGTGGTTAGGACCTAGTTTAACCGTGGCCCAAACATCCGCTCACCACCCTAGCCACCAGTGTTGTGTTCCTCTACAGTGACTTAACTTCTAAGGTTCACTTATGTTTTCACTTCCACATGAGGCTTTACCATGACAACACAGGGCTGCTTTTAATCGTTCACTTTGCCATTAACCCGTCCATTTCTGATTTACTGACTACTGGGAGGACGTGATATATATACTGTACTCACTTCATGAACAATTTAAGAGGATGAGTAGATAATTCAGTGATTGGTGAGGCTGGGAAGCCGTACATACCTGAAGCTTGTTATTGTAGGCTCACGTTTTCCTTCTATCTGACCCTTGGTTGAGTCTTACTGTAACTTAGCTGGACAGTCCTCAGCCTGACCACAAGAGGTAGGTGCTGTTGTTGTTGTTCCTTCAGAGGGTTTTGCTGCCGCCTATGAGGAGGTTGTGACAATGCTTTGGCTGCATCACAAGAGATTTGGTCAGTGATTTGTAGGTTCTCAGTTGTCCTGAAATACAACAACTTTCGTCTGAGCTGTGTACTGTATTTCCACCTGTACAAGTTAACCTTATTTAGGTAAGGTTGTGAACACATGTAAGTCGTCATTAACAACTTTTCTGTCAACTCTTTACTGTACAATGGTTATCTTGTCATCCATCAAGATGTTACTATAGTTTATAAGCCACTTGAAATATCTGCTGACCAGGTATTGAACCCCTTTATAGTACACTGTTGGTTTTAATAGTCTTTTACAAAGATTTTTTAATCCTTTCGCATACAATGTGACTTTTTCCTCTGATATATTCTACAATATGTACATAAGGTTATCTGGTCCATTTGAAAACATAGTATCCTTAAAAACATTAGGTATAAACAAAACACTATACAGTAGTTATATTATACTCGACAAACTGAGGAAAAGACTTATAAATTGTTTGTCAAGCATAATAAAGCCAGCGAGTTCTATCTAATTTTTTTTGAAATTTTACAGAATTAAGATGGGTCAGGTAATATATGGACAACAAGTACAGTATATTAATTCATTATTTGCATGACGTTTATCTCGTTTGGGTTCATCTCACGTTCTGGTTGTTGGTGACCCTTGGGGTTATATTTCAGGATAACCAAAAGAGACAGCATGTGGTCTCCCCTCTACCTAAATCAACCAGCTTTATCAGTACAAAACCTGAGTCATTTATTCATTAACTCACTCAGTAAGAAAGTTTATATGACTGAGCCATGATATCCAGCTCCTGAGCATGCTGATTCCGAATCTATGGTCCACAATTCAATTGTGGGGTAATTAGTGGTCGTAATGATGCTTGAAAGATATTAATGACTTTCAATGCCAATTATTCACCAACTATGGGTTTCCAAGGTGCGATTTTGGTGTTTTGCGTTGTTCTGGAAGTCCAGTACTTAATTAGTTTAACCCCTTAAATCCAATTCTGTGAGAAAAGTATATTTTCGTCAAAAAATCACTAAGGCAAAAGGCTTGCATTTTCAGCGGTTTTGGCCCAAAATTGGATTTTGTTAAAAATTTCAGTATGTACTGTACATTACATGTATTGGCACCTCACAAGTTATGACATTTTCTTGTTATTGATTCAGTTTCTTGTCTCTGGGTGTATAGTTTTTATTTGTGTTTGTTAGGAAAGTCACAAACTATAGTACAAGCAGTCATGTTACTGTGAAGATGAAGTCTTTTTAACTTGACTTTGTTCTTTAATCATAGCTTTTGTGCTTCATTGGTTATGTGAAGTCTCTGTCAGTATTTTGCCGAACATAACTATTATTTTGTTATGTTAAAGCATTTCTTCAGATGATAGTTCTGCTGTACCCTGAAGAGCTTGTTGATCAGAAGCTTAAATGTAAATATTTAGTGTGTAATAACGATCAGTGTTGTTAGATGTAGGATTTCTTATGGCAGTTTTTCTATTATATTCTTAAAAGTTGTCATTTTACCAGCAGAATAATAATCATTTCCTAACTTGAAGGAGGTAAAACAGGGCTTGGTAGAAATGATTATGTACCCTTATGAGTGGATATATATGTTTTGTCTCTTCACTTGTTAAATTGATCCTTTGGTCAACTGCTGCATTGTTGACTGTAGCTCTGTTGAGTCACTGGCAGGTTTGGGGTGTTGAGTGCATGTGTCACAACAAACCCAGAGCCTGCATGTACGGCACTGGAAACGTACAGGGTGTCCATAAATTATCCAATCCATTATAAAACATAACTTCAAAAACATTACAGATAGAACACATCAGTTTTTATTGCCTTAGTAAACTTCCACAAGTGTTCTCTTTATAATATTTGTGAGGTTAAGTTATAAAATGAGTCAGATAAATTATGGAGACTGTATTTCTCTCTATTATTTTATGAGGTTATACAGTATACACATGTCAGTCTGTTCAGCCCACACAGTAGTGACATTGACATCTGTTTTTCTGGGGGGAATGTTTTATTATTATTTTATTATTAGCTACTTTATTTTATTGTACAGTAAGCTACAGATATGATGTGGAAGATAGACTAAAATACTGTTTATCTTTACTGTTTAGCTGTAAAGGTAAAGTTTAAAGATATAGTGAGTGAAATATCTCAATCCATGTTGTTTTTGCACAGGATGAAGAGTGCCACCCCCAGCAGGAGGCCTTTATTAGTAATGACTCTGTTGTGCAGATGTTAGCTGACCGCTGTCAAACTCTGGAACAAGCCAACAAACGACTACAGAACGAAGCTCGTGCTCAGCAACGTCAGTACGAAGTTTGCCTGGACCGCGTCGCCACTCAAGTTGTTCAGGCACTTCTCTCCCAGAAAGTAAAACATCAATATTTCTGTTACTGTTGAGGATGATTGATGGAGCTAAGGAAAAATTTGCAGAAACAGTTAATGGTGCAGTGGTGTTGGGTGCTGCAGTGGCTAGTATTGGGCTTCACCTGTGATCCTGGGGAATATTTGGGCATTTTTGACAATTTTTTTTGCATATTATGACAAGCAGCACCTAGGTAGAATGATAATGAAGGTAGAACAGGGATACTGTAATGTTTTTTGCCCTTAATTAACATTTAGATACAGTACTGTAGTGGGTAACACAGTCTGTCATTCAGATGTACGTTGGGAGTCCGGTGTTTCTCTCTCTCTGGGTGCATATAACAATACTTCATGTTATTGAAAAAATTATATCCAAATTTTAAATAAGTTTTTGTGGAGATTAATACAAAAGAATATCTGACACAGTGTGATTTTAACAGAGCCACCAGGAGCAGTGTATCAAGCTGGCCCACCAGGTGCAGGACTTACGGCGACAGAACGCTGCATTGTCTTCCCTGGTGGGTCCTACAGGGATGCGTCAGACTCTGCCTTGTTCCCACCGACACCGTTGTCCCCCAGCAGCTCCTCCCACCAATTTTTTCAGCCTTCCAACGACACTTAGAAGAAACAGACAGGTATTACAGTTGATGAAGGGAGAGTCTTTGTGTTGTTTATGAGTTCAGTCATCTTGCTCCATCAAATGGTTGACTTAGAAGTATTGTTCCTTTATAAGTTATGTAAATATAAGCTGAGTAATGTATATAACTTATACTGTTCAAGATTTTTACCAAATTAAGAATCAAATCATAAATAAAGAAATATATGTGAGTGTTGTTCTGTAGATTTATTGAATTGTTTCCATGCCACCAGGGTGTAATTTCACATCCTAGGCAAATTTTGTATTGTTATGATTACCATTGGTTTTTAGTTAATTTACAGAATAACTTTTTTCACCAGCAGCAGAGTGAAGCGTGGCCACAGGAGGGTTGGGTCGCCTCGTGGCACGTCGAGGAGAGCAGCAGGAGCCACTTGGGCGACCACAACTCCTCTCAGGGTCATTTTCACTCCAGCCTCCAGATGTTGTCTGATGCCAGCATCCCGACCTCCCTCAACCTCACAGACCACAACACCACCACTTCAAGTAGTGTTCGACTAGGAGAAGACTGTTACACCCCTCAGGAGAGACTGGCCTCTACCACAACCACAGTTACCACGGCAAACTCTACCACAACCACCTGTTGGTATGATATTATCACCTCCCTCAGTGCAGCCAATTCTCCTCAGGGTACAGCTGTTGCCAGTAACCTAGACACAGTGCTGAATCCCAGACTAAGCGATGGTGTAAGTGTGTGGAGCCAGTCTGACCAGGTGATGTGTGAGGCCGGGAGTGCAAGTACCAGCAGTAGCAGCAGTTCTGACTCTCCAGTTCAGTCTTCTTATCATTCTCACACAGTAATATTCTCAAGAGAAACTGGAGACAGTTCTCCCCCTAATGGGTGTGAGAGACTGGAGGAAACTAGAGGGTGCGTCACCCCTCCTCCAGACAGTGACTCGGCCACTAGCAAGTTCTCTCCACTCTCTCTGGAATCAACAGCCACTTGTCACAGTAATTCGCCTGAGCAGAAGAATTGCCAAGTATTTCAAGCAAAAATTGATAACCTTGCCTTTGATAAATCAAAGATAACAGTTGTCCATGAGGAAGAGTTGCTGAGTAATTCTCCAAATGAAAAGAATGCAAATTTAGTAGTGAATAATGTAAATACAGATGAAATTTGTAGTATTCTTCAAGTTAAGGAAAAGTTGATGAAATCCTTGACAGAGTCAACCACGAATGACTTCACCATTGATTTATCAGTATTATCGTGCGAGGAAAAAAACAAAGGAGTGTTGAACAAGAATCTCACCAAAGTCGGCACAAAAAATACAGGCAACGAGACCAGCCCGGGGGAAGAGGGGACCACCAAGGACGAGGGCTACTCCACCATGTCCAGTGACGTACAGGCGGACGTGAAGGACAGCATCACCACCTGTACTGTCACTACTGTACAGGAGGAACCTCTTCTGGCACCTACACCAGTTGACTTCTCAGACCAAGACTCTACAAACACTGTGAGAGAAAACCTCTCCAGGAAAGGGTCCAATAAGAGTGATAATAATTCCCTAGAGAAAACTTTAGTTAAGGAGAGAAAAATTTCTTCTGCAGGAAACAGCGAGTACTGTGACGGCCTCCGTGTTATATACGACGAGGAGGACAACAACTCAGATGTATTTTTTATACCCATTCAAGAACCAGAAAATGAGAGTTTGTACAGACATAGTTACCACATACCCTCGAGTGTAGAGAGAAATAAACCGGTTCGTTGTTATTCTGATTCTCAGTTATATTTAGAGAGAAGAAGTGCTCATAATCCTAAACCGAGGACTAGCTTAGAGAGACACGTGTCGGAAAAAGATCTGGCGGAGAGATCTCCGTCGACGGAAGAAGTGTTAGAAGAGGCAAATAAAAATAGGAGCTTAAAACGGGTGTCGGGACAAGCCAGCCTCAAGAGGAGTCGAATGTATGCAAAAGAAGAACACACTACCTCGCACAGTAGTGAAGAACTGTGGCCTTTAGAAGACAACCAGAGAAAATATCTCTCTCCTACGTACAGTCACGCAGAACTGGAGGACTGGTCATTAGACTTATCTTCAGAGTATCTTAGTGGGGTGTGTGGGGAGGGGGAAGGAAGTGAGAGTGTGGGAACCAGCGGTGCCCATCATGGCTCTCTGCCGTCCATCCAGGAGGCGACCCCGGAGTTAGAGGAAGACAATAATGAGTTCCTCTGGAATGGTGCTACCTACTTTAAAGCAGATTTAGATTTAAATTGGTCGAGCAAAAAAGAGCTGACAAAAAGTTGGCAACTAGATCATTCTAAGGAAAATCATATAGTGTTATCTCCCAGATCAGGGTGTTCTGATCAGCCGGCTGTGTGGTCCAGTAGTGAGCAGCTTTCGTGTTGTTCTGAAGGTGTGTCAAAGTGCAGTTCTGACTTTGAAAACTTTTGTGAACAAATCTGTAACCTGCCAGAACTGAAGAGAGTTTCATTTTGTAGCAGTGAAGCGGGCGGTCAGGAAGCGTCAAAGGCTGCCAGCCAGGAAACATCCAGCGTGGGAGAGCACGAGGACGAGCTGGCAGACGACGTGTGTGTTGATACTGTTTTTACTAGAGATTTCTACCGCCTTGTTAAGTTTGAAAGTAATAAGAGTCTAGCAGCATCATCCAAGAGCTTAGCTACATCTGATGGATTATTAACTATTGAAAAGTTGCAAGACTTGGAATCAGGAGGAACACACAAAGAGGCTTTAGCTTCTGTCCTGGGCTTTATTGCAGAACAACAAAAGTACTGTGAAGAAAGAGAAGCACAAGATGAAAAAGTTACAAGTCAGTCTAGAGATGTATTAAGACTTGCAAACACATTAGAAAGTTCGGGCTCTCCCTTAGCGTCAGTTCTGTTTCGCGGGACATTTCCTAAAATATCTCCGAGAGAAGGTTCTAGTGATGCGTGTAATAGTGCTGATGACTTTTCTATGAGAACATTACCGTCGTTACAGTGGAAACCTAGCAAGAGAGATTCATTCAAGACCAAAGTTCCCCCTCCTGTCCCAGCAAAACCAAAATGTTCCCTTCATCAAGACCCCTCAAGAGGTGCTCCTAGCAGCAGTAATTGCATTCCTGCCAGATGTCCTGCTACTACTACTACGCTTCCTTCCCTCCCAGTCTTGCCGACCACTACCCCGTCAGTGCCCTTTGTGCCTTCCCGGTCATCTAGTTTGGCCCCTCATCAGGTTATACCTGCTTGTGAAGTGGAGGTGCCACTCTCACATGTCCTCAAGGTGCCCATCAGGAGTGCCTCGCACCTTCCTGGTTCAAACTCTGTCACCGAGCAACAAACTTCTAGTACAGTGTCAGATGGACCGTGTCAACACCTTCCAGTACCTGACCAGTGTAGCAGTGTAGCCACTCCCCCGGCAGTAGGTGGTCCCCCGGTGCCCCGCCGTTCATCTAGCATGGCCTTCACTAGTAATGTATTACCAGTTCCCGAGCATAAGGTGTCTTTAACCGAATCTCCTCCAGTACCAAAGCGCATAACGAGCAGAGCACTGCCCAAGCCTCCTGCATCACAGCCGAGCTCCTTATTAATTAAACATAATTCTAATGGTTGTAACAAACCTCTCGGGGGCAGCTTGGAAGGTAAACGGCGCAGTTTCATCAAAGAGACATTGGGGCTGTCTAGTCCCAGGAGACCACAGAGTGATTACTGTGAATTGCCCAGCCTGAGTGAAAATCCTTCAGGGATGTTGGAGGAGTTACAGAGGATGGCAAAGGTAGAGGAAGAGGAGGACAAGAAGAGAAGGTTGAGACCCGAAGGCAACAGCGGGCAAGAAGCCACCAGTCCAGGAGACACTGTTGGGCTGGGTACTGGCTGGGTCAGGGTACAGCCTCATATAGATCTCCAGGACCCTCAGGTATGTGAACACTCGGGTTGTGGAGGCAGGACACAAGTCTTGTGTTGCTGGTGAATGTAAAGTTAAATATAGATGAAATGTAGTGTGAGATGGATGACAGCCTGGACTGGAATGGTTGTAATTCTTATTTGACTTGACAGTTAACTCCTTTAGCTGTAGTTAAAGGTGCTCAGTAAGGAATATTATATTAATGTGCTTTTGTTAAGGTATTGACATTAACAATCCTAAATCAGATTACAAATGCTTGGACTATAACATGTATGGGACAGCTAAAATGTATAATGTACTTTACAACTGAATATATTTTGTGTGTAAAAATACAGGATGATGATACATACTAATAAAATACGAATTATGTTGCATTGTTTTTATTCATTGTAAGAAGAATTAGGCATAGAACTTAGGGGCTTCAGGGTGTTAAAGATTATTTTGATTTTGTTTTTCTCTCAACTGGATTTGTAGATGATAATGTTACTCGTATCTTCAGGCTCGAGCTAACCTCTTGGACGGAATGATGGAGTCAAGTGAAGGCTGCAGCTCAGAGACGGAGGAGGACGAGGTGGCGGGCCATCACTACTCACAGCTCAGGTCTATGCATCGCAGCAGACGAAAACGCAAGGGTAAACTTATCTTAAAAACCTTCTTTATCTCTTGTTTATTTAAAGGTTACTATTCTTTGAGCTGAAATAGGGAAGATTGACAATGGTCTTTGATTATAGGGATAACCTCAAGAGGATTATAGATAGAACACACCAGCCCCTTTATACTTGAAAGACAACTCCTTGGTTACATTCTTGTCTCGGCACACTTCCACATATACAACGTGTTCTCTCTATAATATTTTTTGAGAATAGTACGTTATGAAATGGGTCTATTAAGTTATGAAAGAGAGTAATATAATTTATGGACACCCTGTATATACTGTCTTGCTCTGGTGATGTACTTGACAGGGCCCTACAAGCTAAGTGTGTTAATAAGAGTACAAAGGAAGAAATGGATGAATGTTAAAGATAATAAATTGCTTCATTATTAATGATAACTCCTTGATTATTTTCTGGATCACCTTAATGTTAATGAGTTAAAATTATTAAATATATTTGTACAGTAGCAGCTGTTGTTGTTGTTGTTAGTTGGTGTTGTACATTAACATTGAGAAATTACTTGGGTGTTTTGTGGGCTTTTATTTATACATAGGAATTTGTCTTAAAGTAATTGTAGGCTTTTTGATATCATATTTGCCTCTTAAGTGATTGTGGGTTATTTTATACCTTGGGAATTTGTGTTCAAGCAATGTATAGGCATTGTACTTGACTGGTGTGTTATAAGGATAGCTCTATGACATATTAATATGACTAATAATACAAAATTTACTGTATATTAAATTTATGGCTCACGTCAGGGGATCAAAGATTACACAATATTTGTGCGTGTGTGTGCATGCGTGCGTGTGTGTGTGCGTAATTATACCCGAAACATCTGGACACATATTGGTCTATATATGGTACACACAAATATTTTTATACACATACATATACAGGTGTCTATACACATACATATACAGGTATCTTTATACACATACATATACAGGTGTCTATACACATACATATACAGGTATCTTTATACACATATATACAGGTGTCTATACACATACATATACAGCTATCTTTATACACATACATATACAGGTGTCTATACACATACATATACAGGTTTGTTTTTACACATATACAGGTGTGTTTATACACATACAGGTGTGTTTATACATATACAGGTGTCTTTATACAGATACAGGCTCATAAGCTAATATCGTGTCAACTTTGACCCCTGACATGACCCTCAGTGGAGTGTTAGTTCCCTCGTAGCTGTACACAACAACTAATCAACTTTACTGTGTGTTTTGTCGCAGGGCTCGGCCAGGCACAATGGTATGAACTTTTGGTGTAATACAAGGCTAACCTCTGCATGTGTTATGGTGAATGTCCCACTGGCTTTAACATCATTGTTTAGCTACATTAAGAATAATAATAATACAGGGAATGTTTGTCTTGAAATTGCTTGGCACTTGAAACAGTCCGAGGCAATATGACACAACTTTTGAAGATGTGCACTGTACTATATTAGTTTGTGGTTTTTTATTTTAAGGGGAAAAATAGTCATAGAATTTAGTATATAGTGAGGAAGCCACAAGCACTACAACATAAGGTTACACAGCAGAGTCTTTTGTTACTGTATAGTGTCATGTTGGTCTTATCTCTTTATTTGGCTTAAAAGTAAAGAATTTATGTTTACACTATATCTACCATCACAGGAAAAGCTTGTTAATATTAAAAAAGAATTCAGTATCTTTATTAATTATTTTTAACTTTGGGCACATCAGTGGTATAACTAAATATACTTTAGAAATAGATAGATGTCAATTGAATTAAATAAGTCAAGAGAAAACTACTAAACTGAGAGCAAAACTTATACTGAAGGTAAACTAATTGTAGCTCTTACCTTTTATTATACAGTGAAAAAATAACTTGTCCATGAATTCAGTGTAAAATATAGTTACTAGTTAATTTTCCAACATTAACTGCAAAATCAAGGCACCTGAGTCTCAAGTTACCTCCCTCATAAAACCTTTAGTTACTTACTGTTTCACTGTCTGGTAAAGGATGCCAGTACAGTAAGTGTCCCTCTGTGTGTTGACTCCACCCCAGTCCCTTGCAACAGTGTGCAGTGAAATCTCCATATAGTAGACTTCTCTCTTTATCTAATCCGTGAGATGGGGGTTTCACATCTAATGGACCCACGATATAACTGACTTTTCTCTTCTATATAGTTATTTAGAGGGAGGGGTCTAATATAACGCACCCTCGATATTACGAATTTTCCTTGCGATATAGTCCCTTTAATAGAGGTCTCACTGTAAGCGTCTTGAAAGTTAGGATAACACTTGCTGACCAACTAGTAAACCCTGCATGATGTTTCCCCCAGCTTGAGAAATGCAACTTCAATGAGACTCAGAACATTACAAGTGTTATTTTCATTCTAGCATGTGAAATAATGGCTACTGATGAATTAGGTTTAATTCATGAACTGTGTTGCCCAAACTTTAAACTCTGGAATTACTGTACAATAGAAACAAACTGCCTCAAGTGATGCTTCATGTGAGGTTGGTCATTAGTGCCCAGTGACTTAAGGGATAATGCTTAGTTTTGTTTGGTGTATTGACCTACACTGTTGTCCACCACAAGTGTTGTCAGCAGGAGGGTGTAGCTAGGGGGTGTCAGAAGGCCCCAGACATCAAAGAGAAGGTGGCACCAAAATTGCATTTGAAATTTTCTTATTTTATTTATTAATGAGATTATTTTTGCAATGAATCCAATAAAAATACAGTACATACCTGTATCATAGTGACAATATTGTTTTATATCACTAACAGATGCTATCCTGAAGGCTGCTTTGTTATCCAGTCACTTCTATGTTCCTTTGGAAAATTTATATCAATTACAATTAAATTCATAAATGATCATTTGCTAGGGGGGGGGGGCACCATCAGGGTTAGACAAGAGCACCATCAAGGGCTGCTACTGCTATGGTTGTCAGTATTTATGTGTGTTCAGTGCTTTGTGGATAGAAGTCAGTATATATGGATATTTGTTTAGTATTTTTATGAAACATCAAAGCTTTTTGGTGTTGTACTGATGATGTTCCAGAATTTTTTGGAAGAGAGAATGTTTCAGTTCATTCTTTATCATTGCATTAGTGTAGTTAACTTAAGCAGTTTGGTTATTGATGTTTGTTAGAGCTTTTTAACTAATTTTTATAAAAGATCCTGATGATGTTGCTCTCACAGTACACCCTTGTCATTGTCACCCACCTTGAAATGCTTTATACACTGTTAGTTTACACATTTTAACTGTAATATACTATTTAATTTCATTCTTATATTCCCATATCACAATAGTCACTAATTTTTATTTTACATTACATATTCCTGTATGTTATTACTTCAAATAAGAGCTTTAACACTTTAATATGGTGTAGTGATCTCCGTGTAGCCACTAACTGCAGGTCTTGTGTAAAGGTATAGTTTACAGCAGAGTGTCTCCTTTTTGTCTAAGCCAGTACACTGTTCAGCTCAGTCAGTACTGTCTTAGTCACAAGCAAACATCTGCTGTTCATTTCAAAACTTGAATAATTTACATTGTTCAGAACCTCCACAGCCTCTAATAGCTAATCATCTTTTTGTGTAATTTTGACATATTTCACAAAGCAAATCTGTTAACCTCACTGCATGCTGTTTTCCAAGCCATTAATTATCTATTTACACAATCCTAGTCTTCCAGTATTGTCTCGACCTATAATACTCTGACTGAGTGCAAAAAGGGGCAATGTCAAAAAATGCCAATTTAGACTTTGGACCATGTAATCCAGGTTTCATGGGCCAAAGTCAAAATTGGCTTTTTTTTTTTTTTACATTGGCCCTTTTTGCACTCAGCCAGAGAAAAAATGTGTGATACATAAAACTCAACTTTCCTCAGATACTCAGAACTTTTCTCTCACTTTGGCTGTACAGTACTGAAGTGTTTTGATATTAGAGATGACTTGTTCAAATTCTTGTACCTCCTCACAGTATATCCTCTCAGGCATCCTATTGTACTTCTCCTTTACTTGGCTTTCTTGTGACAACAATTATAATAATAATAATGATAATAATAATAATAATTAACAGTTTATTGAAAGAGCATGGCAGCTGGAAGGCTGAAAATGTACAGTTGCATAATTGGGGAATGGGTCTCTTGATTTACAAATAAAATAAAAGTAACATAAGTGATACAAATATGATATATAATGACTAGGTGGGGAGAAGGTTATGCTACAGGGCATTTCAACATAGTGACAGTGCAAAAAGATAAGATTGACTGGGAGTGAATAAACTGGTTGATTACAAGTTATTGATAATTTTTACTATGGTTGGGACTGGGCTGTTCTTATAGCGATCAGTACGTGCTCGTATGGGCTGGATGCAGTTGTGGTGTCGAACAGCAATTCTCGGACGAGGGATCTCGGGTGGTAGTAGGAGCCGGTGTCGAGGATGGTGCAGAAGCTTCTCACCGAATTTGCAGATGAGGTCGTGGTGATGGTCAGAGAGAGCTGAGAGGGTCAGTGTGTTGAGCGCTTCTTGTTATGTGGTGTAGGAAGGGGAGAGAATAATCTTGCATGCCCTCTTGCACTTTTTCTAGGTGTTTACGTTGTATGGCATTTAGGGAGGAAGACCAGGTAGGGGAGGCTTAGGTGAGCTTGGGAAGCATAACTGTTGAGTAAACACTGAGGAGCTCGGGCGCAGGAACTCCGAGGGACTTGAGTCGGCGGAGGAGGTGGATACGGAAACTGAAGGATTTGACAACTGTACTGACGTGTGTTTTCCAATTTAGTTTGTTGTCTATGGTTATGCCGAGGAGTTTAGTGGAGTCTACATCCTGTAATATTCCCCAGCACCAGAAGGCAAAGACACAGATAAAAAATATACAACAGTAATCATATGAGTGCACCTTTATCCACTTGGCATGCATGTACAGTATTTATGCTTCTCTCCGGTACTGAGGATTTTACAGTAGTTTTGATGCGAGTTATGATGTGCCAGTAGTGATGGTTTGTGTTCATGCTCCCATAACATGCAATTTTACCTTGCTCTTACGTGAATATTTTAATTGCTGTACATCTTGGACATTCACAACATCTCCAGAATATCCCATCTATTACACCTGTGTTAGATACAACTAGTGTCTTTGTAACTTTTCTTTTCCAATTTCCTTATTATAACAGTGAGATGTAGACACAAAGTACAACCTCAACATCAAAGAAAATAATATCATTTATCACGTTAATCAGATTTGGTTTTATGGTAGTTTTATATTATTTACATGAATCAGGACTATTTTTGTCCACATGTATGTACAAGGTATTCATCATCAATGTTTTACAGCCATTTGCACACTTGTGAGGGTTAGCAGCAACTACCTGATGGCAGCTCTCCATAATGTACATGATGGATGACCTGGTTGTACAATTTTAATATGTGGGGTAGAATAGTCTTAAGTGTGTAAATATTGTGAAGTATCAGAAAAGTCATGTTTTGTTACACAGAGTAAGTACAGTACAGTAATATGAAAACATGTAGATCAAGCACAATTCCTCTGAACATTGTACAGTACACTATTCTTTAAAGTATTACATGTATGTATTGTCACTTCATAAAGCTTGACCCTAGAGAAATCATGTTTCCGGTAATTCTTCTTATGTTGCACAACTTGTACTGCCTGCAGCTAAAAGTGGTTATATTAGTGTTTTTTACTGTAAGTGCATGATTGTGATCAGAAACAATTTGAATCTTCCCTCTGGCCTATTTTGTCTTACATAACACCATTTTTGCATTATCCATATTAACAAATCCTTTTCATACATTTATATTTGTATAATCCATGCAGTTTCTTACACAAGTTTACTGTGAATTTAGTGTTTAATTAACTAAAGAAATCATGTTATAACATTTTTATACTCTGAGTTTTTCTGTGTAACCTTAAAGGTAATAATAGTAATAATAATAATTTGAGAATTTGTAATGTTATATTTTATTTTAGCCAGATGATTCCCACCTTGTGTAAATGAATAATGTAAGAGTGTTTTGATACCTAAGAGTAAGTCACTGATCATTTATTGTTTTCCCTCAGCATCACATCGTAGTGGTAACGGCCGAATAATTATCGGAGGTGGAGCCCCTCGTCCCACTGTCATTGGCCGAAAAGACTTGTTTGTAAGATTTGGAGAGCAAGAGAGGGCAGCCCTGCAAGAATTTGAATTTCTTTGTGATTTTTCCACCTCCCACTCTGATCTGGGCTCCCAGGACCTGTGTGTGTCTTCTAGTGGAGCGACGAACATGGTGACTACTGTCAGTACCTCTGTGCCACCACCCTCATGTATCTCGGCACTCCCTCACTCAACTAGGATTACTGGTGCTGTTTTGCCTAAAGTAGAAAGTAATTTATTGAAAAAACACATAAGTAATATTGAAGAGAAAAACAGAACTGTGAAAAGTGACATTAGTGGATATAATCGTAGTGGTCAAAGTCGGACCGATGAACAGGAGGGTGTGGATACTCGCAGTATTGGTAGTGTCAAGAGTGCTATATGGCAGCTCAACAAGGTGAATCATATCTCAGGAATCAAACAACCTGCCACTATGCCTACCATCCCAGCTAGAAGTGCTTCCAGTATAAGCAGTACCAGAGCCAATCACCTAAAGTCCAGTTTCCCCATCAGTACAAACAAACCTCGGGCATGGACCCATTTTAAGAGTAGAGTGAGTGACGGAAACATCGGCGGAGCCTCCAAGTGTAGCTTTAGACGAGGGAACTCGCCATCCAGTAGGACACCTTCTCCTCAGCTTAGTGTAAAGGACAATAAAGGTATTAGTAGTAAGTTCCCCGGTGCATCACATGGCTCTGTTGAGAGACCACAGGGCAGTAACTCAAAGACGGGCTCCCCAACACGTATCCCACGTATCCAAACACCTCTCATGTCTTCCAAAAAATCAACAGCCGAATCTCCTAAATCACAGAAAGAAGAATCTTCCCCTAAAGACTCTTGCTACGAATCCACAAAAAAAGTGAAATCCCAGTGTGAAAAAGCATTGCCACCCAAAGGCTTCTCAAGTCGAGCAGTCAAGCCTTCTCGTATACGTTCAACTATTCAGCTGCGACAACAGCAGCCAAATCTTCAACAGCAGACTAACAGGAGTGGCATTAAAAGTCCTAGATTAACCAGACTAAAAAAAGCAGCCGACCCATTAGATTCCTTCAATGGCAAGTCTCTGTGTGACAGTGGGTCTAGCGAAGGCTCGGAGCGTTGTGGGGGTCGGCTTTCCCTCAGTGACTCCTGTGCTGAAAACTTCTCTCCAATTGATAGTGGAGATGAAGTTTTCGATAAAGAATACTAGCCGGCTTATCAGCTTGTTATTCAGAAGACTTGAATGTGTGATGCCATTGTGCTCTGCCAGATATGGTGCTTTGTGGGGTTTATTTAAAGGGAGCACAGATTGTTTTTGTTTTTTTGTTTGCACTGTGCATGATCACCTTTATCAAGTTTTGTGTTATTTTAAGTAGCTGTGGGGTATTTATTTCTTTAATTTATTTTTATTGTATTCAAATGTCCATGGATAAGCACATTCCGACTACTTTGCGACCATGACAATATTTCCCAATAACATGCATTAACATTATTCCAAATACAGTATATATAAACAGTATATATATATATATATATATATATATATATATATATATATATACATATATATATATATATATATCTTGATAAAATCACACGTTTTCATTGTGGATTTACATGAAATATATATATACTGTGTATATATATATATATATATATATATATATATATATATATATATATATATATATATATATATATATATATATTATTTTATTTTTATTTTTTTCCATTTATTATAACCTGTTAAAGCTGTTGTCTTCCACTGTCTTCTCATACTAATATGCTTATGCTTCCCTGGGCTCACATGACGTGGAAGATTTGCCGAAAGCAACGAAGATAGATAACGGTGGCTTTTATGATTATGTTCAATAGATCATGGTAGTGTCTATGAGAGATTAAGAGACTGAATAATGTTAAATGATGATGTATCTCAACAGCTAGAGCAATTGCTAGTCACTATGGAGTTAGGGCACCTATGTAGGGTTTAGGAAGGCGCAGATCTGTGTCTTATACATGGATGCATTTATGCAATAATTGACTTAAGTGTTAATCAGCATTTAACTACCTTATTTGATCATTTGAATCCTCTGATAATGAATGTAGACTACTACAAGGGATGTAGGACTGTGTTCCCTCAAGTGACCAGATCACTGCTCTGTGTTGAGGAAGCTGCTAATTGCTGCAGTCTTCCCCGATGATAGATATGCAAGGTGCAACTTCTTAAAACTTTAATTATAAACATTTTGATTCTTAAATATTTGAACAAAAGTATTTGCAAAGAGGAAAAAATTTACATTGTGAAAGTTGTAAGAGATGTAACTTGTATGTCAGTAGGAATACCTCATATGCTGGAGTGGCTAATGTACTGAGTGTTGTATATACAGTACTGTACTGGACCAGCTTTTAAGTATTATTCCAAAACTGTTAAGCTGAAGACTAAATGAAGCTTTAGGTCCAAGATGTGTTCAACCTTTTCACGTTCAGGAAAATATAATGCGCCGTGAAGGCCGTTTGGTCATTGTTTCAAGGTAGCTTGCATTTTGTAACTTCAATCAATTTATGAATATGTATGAACTTTACAAACATGCGATCATAGTGTAATAGTATCCCTCAAAGGGGCGACAACCTAGCAATATATGAGGCAAATTTTCTACATCCTAATGAGTGACGTTCCATGTGGTTCATGTCTGAAATTAAGTTTTATTCTTTTTACTTAGATTTCCAGATTTTATAGATTAATATTATATTATATCTTGTGTGTTTGATGAAATTACATTTTCATTTCCATAGCATAAGTAATACTGTAATAAAATTGAAGACTTGAGATTACAGAATAATTATGGTACAATCTGTATTTTGAATTTCATCTGGACTGCACATTTATTGTTTAAGCAAATTTCAGCTGTGTCAGTGACTTTTTATTTTTATTTTTTTATTATTTTTTGTATGTGTTTGAGTTTGTATAGTTAAGATAATGCTGCACTGTTTAACACCAAGGAAACAAGACTACTATACTGTACACATTTCCAGATATTTGTTGTTTATCTATTCAGTTAGTATTTATATTGATAATTTTGATATGTTGTATTTTTTGTTTTAAACTTTTCATAGGGTACTTTTATCTTGGCCTGGTGTCTGTGACAACCTTGGTCATAACAGAAACTACAAAAAGAGGACCAACCTTCACACACACACACACACACACACACACACACATCTCCTGCCTTCCCAAGAGTAGTGTCTACCATGATTCATAATATCCATGAAGGTAGATCTCAAATCATTATATATATATATATATATATATATATATTAATTACAAGAGGTGCATTTCATATGTAATTAACTGTTGTAAGATAGTATGGCAACTAGTGTATATAGATTTTGTAGTTTCCTAACTCTTACATCAATATAGTCAACATTTCTGCCATGTGAGTTTTTATTCCCTACTGAATATTTCAAGGTAAAACTGAATGGGGGCATAGAGAATGGTTAACTACTCACATCATAGAGAATGGTTAACTATTCACATCATAGAGAATGGTTAACTACTCACATCATAGAGAATGGTTAACTACTCACATCATAGAGAATGGTTAACTACTCACATCATAGAGAATGGTTAACTACTCACATCCTAGAGAATGGTTAACTATTCACATCATAGAGAATGGTTAACTACTCACATCATAGAAAATTGTATCATAGAAAGCTATACAGTCTTGGGTACTCTTGAAACACCCAGAGATTGTGTGTATATATACTGTATATATAAGAATCTTCATTTCAGTTCACGAAATTCTTATGAAAATGTTTCTACATGCTTTGGCTTGCTCACCCCAGCTGGAAAATTAGTCCATCAATACAGAAATCGGTTCTAGGGCTTACATTCATTAAAAATGGAGTAAATATCAAGAATGTTGCACTATTCCAAAATTTTCCTAGTTTTATTTTAAATTTTTTTGTAATTTTAACACTTATTTAACATAATTGCAGTACAGGGAACTAGTTTTTGGTGTGCCCATCAGCCACTTCACTCACTCACCAAGGCCTCAGTTTGTTTCTCTGTTCAGTGGAGGAAACATCTCGCTTGTGGGTATCTTGAACACAGAGTATTTTTAAGTTTTTACAGTACAATTATTGGTCATTCTGAAATTTATTAAACATATTGACAATATATAGTGCAGTGCAGTGTTGATTTAAAGAAAATAATCTTGAATTACACCGAGTGAACTTAAAATTTTATGGGTGAACTGACGGCATCAAGCATGGGGATGATTTCTCTTCCACCCCCACTTCCTTCTATTCTCCCTTCTCCACCCCCACTTCCTTCTATTCTCCCTTCTCCACCCCCACTTCGAATTCCCATCAACACCATCATCAACCAGGAGGAGCCTTCTACATACACACCTCAAAGTAAGTGTACTTTACTGCATTTATTTTGTTTTTACTTTCTATGTAATTTTCGGTGAGCTGGGACACTGGCACTCCCTGGGGCACTCTGACACTCCTTGGGACACTCTGGTACTCTCTGGCACTCTTTGGGACACTGGCACTCCCTGAGTCACTCTGACACTCCCTGGGGCACTCTGGCACTCCTTGGGACACTGGTACTCTCTGGCACTCTTTGGGACACTGGCACTCCCTGAGTCACTCTGACACTCCCTGGTACACCCTGGCACTCCCTGAGTCACTCTGACACTCCCTGGGATACTCTGGCACTCCCTGGTACACTCTGACACTCCCTGGGATACTCTGGCACTCCCTGGTACACTCTGGCACTCCCTGGTACACTCTGGCACTCCCTGGTACACTCTGACACTCCCTGGGATACTCTGGCACTCCCTGGTACACTCTGACACTCCCTGGGATACTCTGGTATTCCCTGGTACACTCTGTCACTCCCTGGGATACTCTGGCACTCCCTGGTACAATCTGACACTCCCTGGGACACTCTGGCACTCCCTGGTACAATCTGACACTCCCTGGTACACTCTGGCACTCACTGGTACACTCTGGCACTCACTGGTACACTCTGACACTCCCTGGGGTACTCTGGTATTCCCTGGTACACTCTGACACTCCCTGGGATACTCTGGCACTCCCTGGTACACTCTGGCACTCACTGGTACACTCTGGCACTCACTGGTACACTCTGGCACTCCCTGGTACACTGGCCAAAACCTAACCTAATTTCTTTAACTCTATCCTCAGTTTACGACATATTATTATTATTATTATTATTATTATTATTATTATTATTATTATCAACAATACTCATTTCTTCTATGACGTTTTTGTTATTATTACTCATTATTTAAAACGCCATTAATCTCATTCACAGTCATTTAATCCCGCTTTTAATATGATTCAGTGATGGGGAAACTGCAATATTTTTTTGTTATTATTGTAATGTATAGGAATTATTTTTCTTTATCCTTTTCGCCACTGACCGGCCTGTTACCTCTCTGTTAGGTACTGTTGACATGTACTGGGTTTCTGTTACACACTGTTGGAATGAAGTGGCTCTGTTACATACTGTTGGCATGTACCGGCTCTCTGTTACGTACCGTTGGCACTGTAGGCATGTACTGGCTCTATTGTGTACTGTTGGCATGTACTGGCTCTATTGTGTACTGTTGGCATGTACCGGCTCTCTGTTACGTACTGTTGGCACTGTTGGCATGTCCTGGCTCTATTGTGTACTGTTGGCATGTACCGGCTCTCTGTTACGTACTGTTGGCACTGTTGGCATGTCCTGGCTCTATTGTGTACTGTTGGCATGTACCGGCTCTCTGTTATGTACTGTTGGCAACTTTGTAAACAGATTAAGGCAATTGGGGATTTAACCTTTGACGCCCAGGCTTAGTTTGGTATGAAACAGTGCCTTAGGAAAGGTGAGGTACTTCCCCGCCTTGAGTACTGTCACCCCGTCTGGCCCCCGAGATATGCTAGGGACTGTCAGTTGATTGAAAATGTGCCTGCACTTCGGCACCTCCGCTACCCTGAGAGATTAGAGCGCCTGCAACTGCCTATCTATCTATCTATTACTTATCAGCGGCAGCCACCCAGTAAGGTACGGAAATTACCATTATTGTAGTCGGGGAAGCACTTCTATATTTTTCAACGTAAGGTTTTCTTAATAAAAGGTTTAATTAATTTGAAAAGTATTATATTATTCTTAGATAAATGCAAATGTGTTAGTAATGTTAAAGTATATTTTATGATATAATTGAGTAAGTCGGTAATGTTGGCAGCCCTGATTCGTCAACACATGACTCTTTCCGAAGCTGAAGCATTTGAAGTCCTTGTACAGTATTCTTATTTCTATTTATTTTTCCGTGAAGTTTTTATTGTTGTTATTTTTATGCATCACGATATATTATTTTACTCTAAAATTTATTAAATTTTATATTTACGATTAAGTTTGAACTGGGTTTTTTTTTTAATGATTTAATCTTCCCTTATTCGGATACGGTTACTGGCGTGAGGAGGACGGCCTGTGTCAGTGGGTCTGGGTCAGCGGAGCCCAGTGGCCATAGTGACACAGGGAGGCCAAGTGCTGCCGGTTGTCTCTCTCACCTGACAGACGCTGTTCTTTAAATGTATAGTAAGTTTTATTTTTAATTTATTTAAGCGTTTGATTCTACTTATGTTAAGGTTATGTGTAGATTTTGTACTAAAAGTGATTTATTTTAAAAGTAAATAATTTAAATGGACTTTAAAAATACTGAAGATACACAAGGCTAAGTTAATTTATTACTATTATGACCAAGCACTAGTGAACAAACTAGGTTAATGGTCGTTAACGCTCGTAATCGTTTAGACTAGTTACTATAAAGAATACTTTACTATTTTGGCTTATGCTTTTATTTAAATTGATGAAGTATGGTTCAGTTTTGGGCACCGTACTTAAGACTTTGTTAATATTTAAGTAACGTTCATCATACTTTTAAGTTATGGTCTTGTACCTTACAAGATTGATTCAACTGAAGTATTAAGTATTTGTTACTCGTATAACTTAGTTATGTTTATCGTACTTTAATAACGATCTTCCTTACATTTTGGTCTTAATGTTACAAGATAGATTTGATTTAAGTATATTAAAAGTACAGTATTTGTTACGGCGAGTCTTCTTTTCTTTACAGATGACGGTTCCAGTTGGTTGTCGTCAGCATGAATGGTACAGCACCTTATTCATTGAGGTAAAGTTTGTTCAATAGTTGCAACTGGGGTTTAGGGGTGGTCGATAGCATCTGAACATTATGGCAAGTACTGTATGTTACACTGTTGGGAAGTACTGGCTATGTACTGGCTGTCACATTGTTGGTAAGTACAGTACTTGTAGTCACGAGAGCTAACACTCGGTGCCCAGAGCCGTCTTCACACATGGGCACGTTGGGCAGTTGCCGAGGGTCCCACGATTTTAGGGGCTTGGTGAATAGAGCACGCCACTACTAAATTAATGACGAAGTCGTTTATGCACCTAATGAAGTACAGGAGGTTGCTGGGCCTGTTGAAGTCCGCCACCGAATCTCAGAGGATAATCTATATTTAAAACATAGAAGAATTGAAGAAACTTGTATCCATTACTTTACATGTTGCAAACGTTTGTGTTGAATAATTCTTGCTCTACCAATTGTTTAAATGTTTGTTGAATAATTCTTGCTCTACCAATTGTTTAAACGTTTGTTGATTAATTCTTGCTTTATCAATTGATTGTTTAAACGTTTGTGGGTAAGGGACCCAGGACATTGCTTTGCCCAGGGCTTAAAATGTTGAGACCGCCCTCTCCGTGCTGTCAACAGGTTGTTCCAACAGTTATGAACACTGGACCAAGTAATGCCCTATTACAGGTTTATAAACTTGTATTAAATCTCCCCTTACTGAGTCTGTAACTGCGAGCTTGGTCCAAGTTCTGATGTGCCCACACGTAGAAAGCTTTTGGGACCGACTTGACCTCGTTTGGGATCAAATTGGCAATCTTGCTCAGTCTTTCTACAACCTGAATGGTCTCTGTATTCTTTGAGTTCGTGGGTTTGATCTGGAGTATATCGTATATTTTATCAGTTTACTTAACTGGCTATATTTGGTTTAGTGTGTGCATTCCTGTTTCTCGGTGTAATTTCATACTTCCAGTCAGTCGCCTATAATGCTGTGTTGTGTATTAATGCCTGCAAATAGGCTTGGCTTAATAAACTGCAGTCATGTGATATATAAATACATCTAACAAGGATTAAGTCTTTTACGTTTAATTTAAATTTGTTTAATTTAATTTTATACCATATATATTCACAATCCTCCTTCCCCTGCAAGTACCTTCACCTTGCTGGCTCTAAGGTCCTGTACAGTAACTGGATCCCTCTTAAGTCACACAAATAGCTGCTGTCAACCTTGGCATTATTGACTTGTTTCCATCTTTAGTTGTCTGTTTGTCCAATACGTTGTTCCCAGTTCAGTTAATACAGGCAACTAGTATACCCTTCCCATGCTAATCTGGCCCGTAGGCCACGCCCCTCTTCTGTACTAATAGCCGAGTGGTATTCACTGTTGGTAAGCAGATCTGTTATCTAAAATATTATTAAATATCTGGACTATCAAAATGTAGCTAATCTCAAGACATTAGCTCTTCAGAGAGGGGGTTAGAAATTTTTAAATATTTATTAAAAAAGTTCTGATATAAATACGTGCAGTCCCGGGGGAGGGGGGGATAAAATGCTCGGGAACCAATCTATTAGGATAGAAGAGGGGCTTGTCTTATAGGCCAGGTTAACATGGAAATACTATACAATTGTCTATATAAACTTTATACCTAGTGAAGAATGTGAATTACCTGTTATAAATGGTGGAATTTACAAGTTTTTTTAATTGATATTTCTTAAACTTTACAAAACTTTATGTACAGTAGTTGTAAAGAATTGTAAATCAATGTTTTGGGTTGACAGCTGGTTGACGTTTGTAGACAGTATTTGGATTAGTCTGACTCGTGATTGTAAATGTTAGTTTTTTAAAATAGTGACTAAGTTTTAATTATTTTGAATTAACTTTGTTTTTTTAATGTTGTGGCATTCTTAAAAGAAATTGGTGGAGGAAGTGTTGAATGTTACTCTGCCTTACATTTTGTTCATCAATAATCATCTTGTACTGTACAGTTCTATTAAAACTTATAGGGGGCAGTTAATCAGTATATTAGGGGATGACTACATAACTGTTTCAAAGCTTATTTGTCAATAAATTGGTGATATCACTATCCTTAATTGAGATAAGGGTAGATTAAGGGAATTTTTACTGTACACATTTACTAAACAGAGGAGTAGAAATTAGTTAAGGTTTATATTGGGATTGAAGTAGGGGCTGTGCAGCTAGGGTCTGTCACTTTTATGTTCCAATTTATTTTTCTTAGTAACACAATGTACACTACTCTGTATGTAGGAAAATTCATGCTTTTTGTTTTATGGATTTGGTACATTGCCTGTATCATTAGCATTGTGTTTCTGGGTGACGTCACGTGTTGGCAGAGTAGCGTGCTCTGGTCAGCCTTGGCTCTGGGTCACTTGGTGATTCCAGGTCTGTGTAGAAGGCGAGTCCAGCTAAGTATTGCCGAGACGACATACTCTCCGGGTGATGCAATTCTTGCTGGCGAATTAATCCGCCAGGTGGAAGTGGGGGCAACGTCGAGTTTTATTTTTTGTATTGATTTTTCCATGGTATATATCGTTATTTGTATAGCTGTTACAATTATCGGAAAAGCCCACTTCTCTGAATGCTTCGGAGGTAGTGAACTCTTGAATCTTGGAATTTATTCAAATTGTATTTTCAGATCAAACTGGTTAAGAAAATATTCGGGCACTCCCTTCACTTAAACTGTCCTTCACATTAGTTAGAACTACAGTAAAAATAAGGTTGCATTACTTTACGTTTTTCTCCACTTTTGATATCTGGCATCAAAGTTCTACTGTGTTATGCTTCATCGAGTCGGTAAACTAGTTCACAGGTGTCCCTTAATATACCAAAATTTTGTTCCTGAAATTGCTTTCATTAAGCGGAAGTAATTTACTTATTGCAGTATTGGGTTCCTGTGGAGAAAATCTTTACATTCATATACAGATAAAAGCAGCATCAAAATAGGATTTGTTTGCGTCTGTGTAGTGTAGACCTTTGTTGAAACTATTATGTACAGTATATTGTGGGATACCTGTATTGATGTAGCATGTACTATTTCATTTTTTTAGTACAGTACATAGTTGTAATAATTATTCATTCCAGGATGACTTGAAGGTGGAGGATGCAAGAAATTATGAACACAGGAGTTCTTCTGGTGACCTGACTTGTGCTGTGCCAGAAACCACAAGTCAGGTTGGGTACAGTACAGGGCATCTCTCATTGTGGTTTCTTCACTAAACTCTTGACAAAGTACAGTAATTGTAACCCATGGACTGCCTTGTCTAGTTAACTCTTCTAAGTGTAAATATCAATAAAGTATTAGTACTGTACAATACTGGGGATGCACCAATTAATTGATATCGGCTACAGATAATCTCAATATTTTGCTGAATAATCAGTATCTGTAAACAAAGTATTAGTTGATGCCATTTTGCTGTCTGTTTTGGGCTAATAAATTACTCGAACATTTTTATTATCTGCAAAATACAGTAATTACGGAAACCAGTTACTGTAGTCTGTTCACTTATTATGGGAAGGTCACACTTGGCCGCCGATCATAATATTTTATTGGATAACATGGCAGTGTCCTCTGTGGAAGTCTGTCAGTAGCACTTCATTGTAAAGTAATGGATATAATATCAGGCCAGACAAAGTAGCTTTTGTTTAATCTGAAGAGAAAAATAATCTGGTAAAGACTGTCACTGACGAAAAAGATTGTTTTTTATACTGTAGCATCGTTAAAGTACATTAGATATTTTATTGACCAATATTACCCAAATTAGAAGTAAAAACGACCTGCTACAGTATTATCATAACTCTTATAATGAATGACAAGGGTTGTTGAGGCTGGAGGAGTTTTTATAACAACTATAGTCAAAATGGTAAATAACATGATTAAATACTATTTTATTAAAGAATGAGTAAATAATGAATAAATGTTCCAAAATAAGTCTTAAATATTAGAATAAAGTCGCTGTTGCTTAGAAATGCATTAAGCCGATGAAGACAACTCGAGGATAATACAACAAAAATGGCCGTCATGAGGAGACTTTAACGTCAATAATAAATGAATATAAATTTAGTAACCTCGCTAATTCATATTTTCTGGTCTTGGTCTGGTTTATCTGTTGTCTCGACCCCTACACCGACCTGACGCTCCTCTGACCCGACCCTTATTGCTTTCATTTTCACATCAATAGTAAGGACTTCCTGGGCACTTTGGCTGGTTTACCAACACAAGACGAGGGCCGGGTTATTTAACATTGATGAACAGGCCAACGGCAAGTTTATTGTCACAAGTTTAGGTGTTGGTTAGATTATAATGTTGAGTTATAACATTAGTCTGTACTTATACCGTACAGTACAGTATATATTTAATATACACGGTATTCTTCCTGGATGGTTGCAGCTTCCAACAGCCTTGATATTATTTACCTATAAATAGTTGACCACTTGATTAGTTAATAATTACTGGGTGTTGTGCCGGGTAGACTTAAACGCTGCAATAATAATTTAAAACCCAGCTGCTCTTAATATTGCAGCTTCAAAAAATTCCTTAAGACTATTACTAAAGTTGATGTATTTGTGGACAGCTTCTCTGCCACCAGAGTGAATTGTTTTATTTAAGTACTGTATTTGGCTGATACTTTGTTAATAGTCTGGCTTTGGTGGTGAGACTATATAGTGACTTAACTGTTTTACCTGAATGATAAAATTGACCTAAATTATAGCATTAACTCTAAACTGGCAGCAGATTATTGGGAGAGTTTTGAATCTGATTAACGGTGCATCACTAATGTATTGTTCTTCAATTACTGTACTAGATTAAGTGGATTAATATGGTACTTCCATAGGATAAAACTTCAGTTTAGGTTCATGTTATACAATACTGTATTAGGATAAATTAGTATTGTGAAAATATCTTGTATGAAACCTTTTATAGGTAATAACATGTGACTTTACTTCCAGTTGGTTCTGGACCTTGTCAAGGAGAGGTGTGCACTCTGCTGTACCACACATCTTGTACTGCTGTTCCAAGCTTCTCTCCTCCAATATCAGGATGGCAAGTGATTCACAACACAACTAAAGGAAGCAGGTGGTATAGCCCAGACCCCAGCCTTCCATCCCTCCTCTCTACCTCAGGTAAAGAATATAACAAGTTTAGTTGATGTAAAGGTACACAAAAAACAATATTTTACTTATAAAATAGCCTCAGAATGATCACTTAAGGGGAGTAAAGTTTACTTTTTCAGCCTGTGTCAAAATGAACTTTTCCAACACTGGGATTGGAATTTCTCTCCCTGTTTATCCTTAAAACCAAAGACAAACAAATTGCTCTGGGATATTCAGTGACCATACTAGATTTCTTGGTGCTATAAATTTCAAGACAAAATAGAAAGTAATGGAGAAATTATACTTAAATTTATATATAAGAGAAAATGTGTAAAGGGTTGAGAATATTGAAAGGGGATTATGGGGCTAGAATTGATGTACAGTCTTGGTCAAAAGTGCTGAACACGTGACAGTATTTGGCATGTAAGTACCGAAGATCTTTGGTATTAAGTAGTTTAATCCTATTTTGTGGTTCAGGCATATGATAGTACTGTTGTGTTATTAGTACAGTATATCCCAATCATATAACTCAAGTAGATGACAGATATTGCCAAGTGTTCAACACTTGATCCTGACTGTACCTATGATCCTTTATTTATGACAGGAATGTCATAATTGACCAAAGTTAAAAGCCCCAAAACTGGACTCTGGCCGTAACTACTTATAACTTCTCAACCAATCCTTTAATACATCAAATTTATAACACCAGAAATAATTATTGGTCCTGTTTATGCTTGACTTTAATTAATTCAATTAAGTACATAAAGTTACCTACAAGATGAGTATGTTTAGTAAATAATAAAGTACTCTTAGCAACATTCACTTGTAGTACTGTACCAGACCTGTGACTGACCCACTGAAGGAATTCATGGACATAAAGTTAGTGGAAAGTAAAAATATTCATCACAAATCAATAATTTCTAGGTCAAAGTCATTGAGAGAAAACATTTAAAATATATTAACAAAACTATGAACCAAAGATACAGGCAATATTGTAGTTAAGCATCAATAACTATTATGGTTAAACTAAACTCACTTGTGGTAAGTTTTGTAATGAAAGGTTTTTGGTTTTTATAGTTTAGTTAATATGAACCATAACTTGTACAGTTAGGTTAAGTTGCTGTACAGTTACTGATAATATTCCCTAGATACTTGTTCTCAAGAATCATTTGGTGAAAAATTCAAATTAACAAAAATTCTTATTTTTCTATTGAGTTTATAAATTTGGTTCTGTCAAGTGTTAAGGAGTTTTGTCTAAAACACTAGTTCATTTTGTCATTACTATATTTAAAACATTTTTATGGTTAAAAAATTTGAATATTAATTTTACATTTTATTTTGTACAGAAATGTTGTTCTGAACACTGGAGTGGCGTGCTGCCCTAGACTGTGCTTACTGGCTACTGCCTTGGACTTCCCTGTACTTGCTTGCTGGCTGCTACCCTGGACGGCTCTGCTCTGTGCTTGCTGGCTGCTGCCCTGGACGGCTCTGCTCTGTGCTTGCTTGCTGGCTGCTGCCCTGGACGGCTCTGCTCTGTGCTTGCTGGCTACTGCCCTGGACGGCTCTGCTCTGTGCGTGCTTGCTGCCCTGGACGGCTCTGCTCTGTGCGTGCTTGCTGCCCTGGACGGCTCTGCTCTGCGCTTGCTGCCCTGGCCTGCAAATTTATAGAGCCATTAAGTTTCCATTAATAAATGTCTAAATGTCATTAGGTCTTTATTAACCTTTTCCAGCATTTACAATATTTTTCAACTTTTACAGAAAATTGACTAAGTTCAGCTTCAGATTTTGAAGCAAAATAATTTAATGAAATACTTGAAAAAAATATTTAATTCATTATATACAAATATAATATACAAATGAAAAATATATATAAACTTGAAAAATAAATATCTACCGTATATATTATATATATATATACACATATAAATAAAAAATTATATAAAACATAAAAAAAATATATATAAATAAAATACAAATAAAATATATATATATATATATATAAAAATAACCTTAATACAGCTAAAAATACAGAAAAATAGCTAAAACTATGAAAAAAATAGCATTTTTTTATGGAAAAATGGCTAAAAATAGCAAAATTTGAGCCAAAAATGGCAGAAAAATTGCCCTATTTTTACCCTTAAGTGTTTTTTGAGTTTGCCATTGCCAGGACTAACGTTGAAAAAATTTGGTAAAGGATAATCGGAAGAGTCTCCGGAGGAAAGCCTTCAAATTATCATTCACCAATAATATAAAAAAAAATACAAGCATAACGGACTACCTGGCAGTGGGAAGAGTAACTCAGTAGGGGCCCAGTGAGTTACTCTCCCCACGTCCAGGTAGTCCGTTATGCCTTATAATACACAGATGCCAAGCTGGAGCTCGTAAGAAAGGCACAAATGTTTTACCTCTAAAACCACACAAATACTTATTATTACTCAAAATTTGCTCAGGAATAATTTTGGCCATTTTTTGGACTTGGAATATTTTTAAACAATTAATTTTTGGACTTAGAATAAATTTTGGACTTAGAATACTTTAAACAATGAATTTTTGGACTTACAATATTTTTAAAGATGAATTTTTGGACATAGAATATTTTGAACAATGAATTTTTGGACTTAGAATATTTTTAACGGTGAATTTTTGGACTTAGAATATTTTAAATGATGAATATTTGTAAACAATGAATTTTTGGACTTTCATTGAATAGGATCGCTGTACTTCGGTTTAATTCGTATGTTTCTCAAAAAATTAATTAAACGATTTGAATTTGGAATGAATATGAAATAACTGAGTGGTTCAAAAAGTTGCCTTGGCTGTCATATACAATATTATATTTATAATTATTGTGCAAATATAAATAGTTATAAAATGTACTTACAATAATAAAGTAAATAATACAGTAATAAATAATGAGAGGTGAGATCGTAGATGATATTCCATAAGTGTAACGGCCACACGGGTAAATGAAGTAAAAACCCTCATTGGAGAAATATAAGATAAAATTTTGGAGCTGATTTGACTATAGTGCATTTTTTATCAGATGAGAAGAAATGCCCCGCCCCCTCCTCAAGAGTTACACCTGATTGGCTGTTGCAAATCTGTCCGATTTCCTCCTGAAGTAATGATGTATTTCTAAATGAATTTATTCATAATGACCATTTCTGACGAGAAAGACATTTAGCTAAATTATATAAAGATTCATACATTAATTATATCAAACATAAACACGTAGGAAGTTTACCAGAAATATTATAGTACAAGAATTAACTGTTAAACTCTGGTGGCAAATTGACGCTTTCGGAGGACGCATTTAATATATATTTATTTTTACCCACAATAATACACAGATTACGTATCTCTTCTCAGCTGGTATAAAACATACAATAGGTCCCTCTTCTGCCAACTAACACAACAAAACAAGGGAGAAACACATAGAACAAAGGAAAAGTCTCCTGAGTTAGGTAGGTTGGGGATTAATCTTCTTGATGACAGCAGTGGACCCCAGACCTAATCCTCAATACTATTACACTCTCTGAATGTCATCCACATATTATCAGTTCACCTCACAATGTACAGTAAGTCTTACATTTATTTATTACTGAATTATTTACTTTATTATTACTGTTTGTGCACTTAAAAAATATTTGTTTGCACAGTAATTATAAATAAGATTATTTTGTGTGGCAGTCAAGGCATGGTAACTGAGTATGTTTGTTGGTTGGAATAATGAGGAACAATCTGAACAGAAAACGAACGAATAATTGAACAAAAAGATTGAGAAAGTGTCGAATAATGTCAAAATATTCGGAACTCGGTTAATTTGTATTTTCAGTAATTCGGTGCACCACAAACGGCACTATACCCTCATTGATTTGACAAAAGAGACTCTGCGTCACTCGAATTACTGAAAATACGAATTAACTGAGTTCCGAATATTTTGATATTACTCGACAATTCCTAAATTTTTTGTGTTCAATTACTGTATTCATTTGTTTTCTGTTCAGATTGTTCCTCATCATTCCAACCAACAAACATACTCAGGTACTATCGTAGCACCGACATTTCTTTACAACCTATCCTCATGTCATTCTTTGCCTACCTCTAACTCCCCTCCCCTCCACATTCATTCGTGTATCTCTTGACCCAGTTAGTTTCCTCCTTTCTCTCCTGAACCACCTCAGTTTAGCCTCCAGGTACTGTACTTCTCTCTGTTGCCAACCATCTTCCACATCTCACACAATCTTCTTTTCTCTTTTTATCTCTCTTTCCACTTCATCATTCCCGCCATCAACCACACTCAACAGAACATCTTTTATTATGGCCCAGCGTCTTGGTACACTGCCCCTCACTGGCTGCTTCCTAGCCTCTCAACTCACAAGAAAATGCTTCCTTTACATTCAGTTCCTTCACAATTACCACACTCTTCTTCTTGGAACATCCACCTTCTTCCTCTCCCTCCATCTTTAAGTAACACACACACACACACACACAAGCAACCTGTTCTAATTTCCTGACCAAAATGTAGCCAATCTGGGTTTCTGTGCCACCTGCCTTTGGCCTACATGGTCAGCCTACTTGCCCTATTCTTAAACACATGTTACATACCATCCCCAAACTCAAGTGTTCTTTCACCTTCAGTATTCCCTATTCCAAAGCCTTTCCCACCACGCACACCTTCATAACCCAGCGCGACAAATTTGGACAATAAAAATAGTTTGTTTTAACGGAGATCACTACACAATAAACTGTATCTCCTAAAACAACTTTAACTGGCATGACTATAACAGAATAATTGCCGCTTAAGTCACTCGACAGATTTTACGGCAACATTAAATGACGCTGAACTCAAGAGATAGAATTCCTTAACGAACAATAAAATGTATTTATGGTTTAGTTTAACCTAAATGGTAAATATATGTAAAGTACCTGAATGGTTCAACAGTCTCACTAAATCACATTAATTCTAAAGTCCTTAAAAACAATTTTGTTCTTTAATTTCAAATCATATTGTGATGGAATTCTAAGTCCAGGTAAATTTAAAATATAAATTTAGCCAACTTATACCTGGATAAACAGTGAGAAATAAAGGTGTTCTGGTTTATAATTAAAATAAGACAAATTGTCAATCTTCCAGAGCCACAGCTAAACACCTCAGTTTAATATTGACCTCCACCTCACACTGGCTCACACTACAACAGAGTAACACCTGTGATGAAACAACATTATCAGGGAAAAGATCAAAATATTTACATACACTAGACCACTTTAGATAGATAGATATATAATTATTATGTAAACTTATCACATAAGTTTACAATTGGTTCAACCTGCATATAGACAATGTAGGTATACAGTTCAGCATGTATATAGCCAATACAGGTATACAGTTCAGCATGTATATAGCCAATACAGGTATACAGTTCAGCATGTATATAGCCAATACAGGTATACAGTTCAGCATGTATATAGCCAATACAGGTATACAGTTCAGCATGTATATAGCCAATACAGGTATACAGTTCAGCATGTATATAGCCAATACAGGTATACAGTTTAGCATGTATATAGCCAATACAGGTATACAGTTCAGCATGTATATAGCCAATACAGGTATACAGTTCAGTATATTGTATTAGCCTCTCACATTAATATTATATAAATATGAGCTAAGGACATATATTCATTATATACATTCTATCACCCAGACTATTGAGCATAGAGCTACAGAAGGATTTGTTCTGTCACACCTCCTAAGGTGTACAGCCCATAAACATGTGTTCTGTCACACCTCCTAGGGTGTACAGCCCATAAACATGTGTTCTGTCACACCTCCTAGGGTGTACAGCCCATAAACATTTGTTCTGTCACACTTCCTAGGGTGTACAGCCCATAAACATGTGTTCTGTCACACCTCCTAGGGTGTACAGCCCATAAACATGTGTTCTGTCACACCTCCTAGGGTGCACAGCCCATAAACATGTGTTCTGTCACACCTCCTAGGGTGTACAGCCCATAAACATGTGTTCTGTCACACCTCCTAGGGTGTACAGCCCATAAACATTTGTTCTGTCACACCTCCTAGGGTGTACAGCCCATAAACATGTGTTCTGTCACACCTCCTAGGGTGTACAGCCCATAAACATTTGTTCTGTCACACTTCCTAGGGTGTACAGCCCATAAACATTTGTTCTGTCACACCTCCTAGGGTGTACAGCCCATAAACATTTGTTCTGTCACACCTCCTGGGGTGTACAGCCCATAAACATTTGTTCTGTCACACTTCCTAGGGTGTACAGCCCATAAACATTTGTTCTGTCACATCTCCTAGGGTGTACAGCCCATAAACATTTGATCTGTCACACCTCCTAGGGTGTACAGCCCATAAACATTTCTTCTGTCACACCTCCTAGGGCAGGGGTGGGCAAAGTGCGGCCCGCGGGCCACATTTGGCCAGCCAAATTATTTCTGTGGCCCGCCACTGCATTTGGCAATCAGAAAAAAAATTCTTATTAATTACAGAAAGGACAATTTTGGAAGTTGGGTGGACATAGCAGCAATACTGGCTCGTCGCTGTTAACCTGTGGCCCGCGAAGTGTGCCACCATTCATGAAGTGGCCCTCCATCAAAAATAATTGCCCACCCCTGTCCTAGGGTGTACAGCCCATAAACATTTGTTCTGTCACACTTCTAGGGTGTACAGCCCATAAACATTTGTTCTGTCACACCTCCTAGGGTGTACAGCCCATAAACATTTGTTTTGTCACACTTCTAGGGTGTACAGCCCATAAACATTTGTTCTGTCACACCTCCTAGGGTGTACATCCCATTAACATTTCTTCTGTCACACCTCCTAGGGTGTACAGCCCATAAACATTTCTTCTGTCACACCTCCTAGGGTGTACAGCCCATTAAACTACAGACTCAACCCTCAATGTGTGGTAGGCTGTTTAGTTAATGACCTGTTGAAGTGTGGTTACTGTCCAGTCACCAGACTCAAGAGAGTTCAGCCCAGTTCACAGCCCGACACGATGCCCTAAAGTGAGACCAGCTCTCCGGGCTGCACCTCTCTCTAATTATATCAGCTAATTATAAGCCAATAGCTAATGCTCATTAGTCTGTCAATACCAAATAATTGTACGGACATTACTACCCAATATAACTATTAAATCAGCATGTGTGTTTACATTAAACCAAGGAACAACAAGTGAAGAGAACATTACCTGTGTGTCTTGCTTAACTTACAAGCTAAGATAATTACAAGTACAACTCAGGACAGCTGTGACGATTTAAACTATCTACGACTGTATCAAAGGTGACATGACGTGAGATGACCCTATATCTCACTCAGCTGTATCAAAGGTGACATGACGTGAGATGACCATATATCTCACTCAGCTGCATCAAAGGTACCAGCGACTACGGTAACCTACACTCGTTCAGGCAAGTGTTAACAAGTGAGATAGTTTGGTATCTTACAACAGCTAAAACAATATAGACAACACAGGTATACAGTTCACCATGTATATAGACAACACAGGTATACAGTTCACCATGTATATAGACAACACAGGTATACAGTTCACCATGTATATAGACAACACAGGTATACAGTTCACCATGTATATAGACAACACAGGTATACAGTTCACCATGTATATAGACAACACAGGTATACAGTTCACCATGTATATAGACAACACAGGTATACAGTTCAGTATATATTGTCGAAAATGTATAATTCCATGTAATAATTATGAAATGTAAATAAAACCTGTTAACAATCTGCCCAGTGGAGCCTTGAAGCAACTATCCTCATTTACTCAGTGAGCATTATAGAGGAGCAGTCCTTTGTGTTCCTGACCTGCATCTGATAATGGCTGAACCACATCATCAAGGTCAAAAGTAAGTAATAATAAATGGCTGTTATAAACCATCAAGTGCCGTTGAGGACGTCTGTGTTGTGACCTTCTGAATCCTGCCAAGTTAAACCTTTTAAGGAAGGTCTTCACTCCCTGCAGTAGTTTGTAACAGGTGGGTCAGACCTGCACAGTACCACACCACCGACTTAACGCCAAAATATTTATCATTGTCACCTCAGAGATCCACTACATCCTCACACAATAATAATTCTTGGCTTTTACACAATAAAGGCCAGAGGAGAGATGGAGTGGCAAGAGAAGGCCGCCTTATAGTTGTGTGTGATCAAGACTCATTCATCAGTGGCATAAATGTTAAAGCTCACTATGGCCGAGTCAACATTAAATTAGGATTCACGTAGCGACGTCGTAATTACCAGTAATGAGCCGTTTGGGCAGTTGGTCTGTTAAAACTGTACAGTATGGGAGGAAACTGTAGTATTGTACCTGCAGAAAACCTGCCATGTTTGTTAGTGAGGGTAACATCTGTCCCAGGCTGGGCAATGAACCCAGGACACAGTGATGCACCACTAAAGACATACAACTCCTGATGTAACTGAGAGACAATCACCAGTGTTTTGGTATAAAAACAATAAACAATATTTTCATGGTTCTATATCACTAAAGTGGTCTAGTTGCTGAATACATTGGACATTTTTCTGCAAATATTTGTATTCCAGGTATTAATCACATGCATTGTCAACTGTCTATCATGGTTAGTACAGTAGTTCTGTCTACAGTACATACAAGACAGATATACTGTAGACAGATGGACAGAAAGATGTAGAGAGATATACCATATTTCCCACCATATAAGACATATTTTTAACCTAACAAATGTCTCTATAATTCACCCTATATCATATATAACTGTAGGTAAAAAAAACACACAATAAACTTTTATTACGTCGGCAGGAGTCAGCCCACGAGGGGGGAGCACATCCCTGTCTCCCACATCTTTAGTGAAACAGTTGTCAAATGGCATGCAGCATTTTGTCCTTCCTCTTATTTATAATCATTATTTTTATCCATTCCTCACATTGGCGAGGGTCAACTGTACTGTACAGGTTATGGAACACATTGCAATTTTTCTCATTTAAATATTTGTTCCTTTTATGAAAGTTTAGTTTAGGTGAACTTTCTTGAGACAATAAACCTCTCATGCTATATCTGTGGTTGCCTTTAATATGGTGAGAAATACAGTACAGTAGTAAAGATAGATAGATAGCCTGAAAGTTAGACAGAAAGATAGAACAAAATCATCATCACCGTCCAAATCATACAGCCATTTTCCACACCACCTCTTGCAGTCTGTCTTGTCAGGTTCTAAGATCATTTCTTACAATCTCTCCCCATGTCATTCTTGGCCACCTACCACTGGCTCTCCTCCTCACCACATTTAGAGTCATGCACCACTTAACCCAGCTGGTCTCATCCATTCTCCCCACACTCCCAATCTCGGTCTACTTATACGTAAATCGTGGCCGATACTCTCAATACCCAGCCGTCCTCTTAGCTCTGAATGGTGATTCTTATCTTTCAGCGTCAAAGTACACATCCACCTCACCATTCTCATTTCAGCTCACTTAAGACTGCATATGTCATCCTTTTTAACTGCCCATGTTCACAGATATATAACACCACACTTCTCACACCAGTTGTATACATTCTTCCTTTCATGTGATGGGAAAGTCCCTGTGCTGACAATAAAGACAAGAATTCCCTAAACTTCCTCCAGCCATTTATGACTCTTGAAAATGAATAGCACCCCATCCAGCACTGATCATGTCACCCAGGCAGCAGAACTCATCCATGACTCACAACACAGCAGCTTTCAGCACCCCCTCCAGCACTGATCATGTCACCCAGGCAGCAGAACTCATCCATGACTCACAACACAACAGCCTTCAGCACCCCCTCCAGCACTGATTATGTCACCCAGGCAGCAGACTCACAACACAACAACCTTCAGCACCGCCTCCAGCACTGATCATGTCACCCAGGCAGCAGAACTCATCCATGATTCACAACACAACAGCCTTCAGCACCCCCTCCAGCACTGATCATGTCACCCAGGCAGCAGAACTCATCCACACAGTCCAGGGATAATCTTCAGTGTTGAGTGTCTTCAGTCTTGCTGTGGACACATATTTACCTGCACATACACAACACTTAGTCAGCAACATCTTGCAGTCTGCCATCCACTCCACTGTACCTCTTGTGTACCCACCTTTCTCACTCACTGTACCTCTTGTGTCCTCACCTTCCTCACTCACTGTACCTCTTGTGTACCCACCTTCCTCACTCACTGTACCTCTTGTGTACCCACCTTCCTCACTCACTGTACCTCTTGTGTACCCACCTTCCTCACTCACTGTACCTCTTGTGTACCCACCTTCCTCACTCACTGTACCTCTTGTGTACCCACCTTCTTCACTCACTGTACCCACCTTCCTCACTCACTGTACCTCTTGTGTACCCACCTTCTTCACTCACTGTACCCACCTTCCTCACTCACTGTACCTCTTGTGTACCCACCTTCCTCACTCACTGTCAATATCTTTCTTACTGATAGCATAGATATAGATAAGACAGATACTTGTATATATAAAGACAGTCTGACAGATGATATAGATACCAAACAGACAGACTGACTGACATACAGGTATTGAAAGACTGATAGAAAGATATAGATACAGATAGATAAAGATAGACAGTTAGACAGACATAAAGACATACCTGTAACAGCAGTGTTTCCATGCTCCAGTTGTTAATTTCACAAGGTTTAGTTGTTAACTCATCTGTAACAAACAAACAAAAACATTTAATATACTCAACAGTTTATGATAAAAATATGTCCATAGATTAATAGTTATTCAGTACAACAGTTGTTTGTTTTATGCAAGTTTGGTTTATGTCAACTTTCTTGGGACTGTAAACCTTGCATGCTTGTCAGTTTTGCCTTAATATTCCCAGGTAAATTAGAGGTACATTAATACAGTAGTTTAGACAGACAGACAGACAGGTAGACATAGATAGATTTGGTGATAGACAGACATAGAGATGAAAATATGAAACAGATACTGATAGATATAGATAAATGTACTGTACTGTACTGTACATAGATTGATAGACTGACAAATACTTTGGTAAATTTACATTTTCAACCAATATGGCTCACGAGTTGAGCAATGTGTATTTCCGGTGGTTTAGACAATTTTAAGACACTTATCTTCTATGACATTTCCCTCGCAAATGACCTAAAATTACTTATCCTAACCCCCTAACTGGGAGGTCCGCCCCCCTGGATCCCCTGGTATATTTAAGCCCTTTGTGAGGGAAACGTCAAAAAAGAAAAGTGTCTTAAAATTCTCTAAACCAGGCGTGGCCAACCTGTGACCATGTGTGCATGTATATCAGTAAAAAGAATTGAAGAAAGTTATGTATATTAGCCTGTAAATACAAGATGAAAAACAACCATAACACATCACAGCTTGGCCCAGAAGCCTGGTGGTTACACGAGTCTAACTTGGCTACAATCCTGCCAGTGATGTTAACAGATGTAATGGTGAAAAAGAAAGTTTCCTGTAAATTTTCACTTGTATCAGGTATTTGTAGATTTAAAAATAAATGTGACGTGACGTGACGATAAACTGCTTCACTGTCTGTGCTAATACAATATTAACGTTACTTTCAGGTTTGGTAGGATATAAATTTTTGTGGGTTGGTCTGCAGAAAAATACCTAAATCATAATGCAGCCCATGACTGAGAAAAGGTTGCCCATGCCGGTCTAAAACATCAGAAAAACACATTGCTCAACTCAAGAGCCATATTGGTTGAAAATGTAAATTTACCAATACTTGTACAGTGATCCCTTGGTTAACGAGCGCCTCGGTTAACGAGATTTCGGTTAACGAGTTACCTTCCATAAGATTCTTAACTTCGGTTAATGAGCAATCCCTCGATTAACGAGGTTTTTACAAGCCGACCTCAACATGTTTTCGCTTGCATTTGGCGGTCCACCAGCTGTAGTATTAGTCCGCCAATACAGTAGTCGGTTTTAGGGCCTAAATTCCTTACTATTTTAGTAAATATCAAGAAGTTTATACTATTCAATAATTTTAAAAGTTTAATATTAATATTTTTCAGTCATTTTAACAATTATTGAACATAATTGAAGGTAAAGAAACTAGTTTCTGGCACGCCATCCAGCCTGTTAACACACAAACAGGCATTAGTCTCTCTCTCTTTTCAGTGGAGGTAACATATTGCTTGAGACTCTCTTCAACTTAATGCTTTTTTTCTGTGTTTCCAAGCATATTATTGGTCATTTTGAAATTTATTATACATATTGACAATATATAACGCAGTGCAGTGTTGATTTAAAGAAAATAATCTTGAATTACACCAAGAGAACTAAAATTTTATGGGTGAAATGGCACCATGAGGTGACTTCTCTTCCACCCCAATGCCTTCTCTTCTCCCTTCTCCTCCATCCCCATTCTAATTCCCATCATCATCATCATCATCATCATCATCCAAGAGCCTTCTACATACACACCTCAAAGTAAGTGTGCTTTTCTACATTTTTTGTTGAATTTAGGCAATTTTCTGTGAGCTGGAACCAATTACCCAAAAACCCATTGAAACAATGGTTTCGGTTAACGAGTTTTTCGGTTAACGAGCAACATGCTGGAACGGATTGTGCTCGTTAACCGAGGGACCACTGTATTGATAAATAGATACAATAGATAAAACAGACTGAGCTAGGTATTGATAGATATACTGAAAGGCACATAAAGGCAGACAGACACAAACATACATAATCAGTTAAGTAGATAGAAAGATATAAATGGAAGACAGACAGACAGACAAATGACTCTTTAGTTTACCTTGCCATATGTGGTGGTGATGCTGTGGTAGTGGTGGTGGTGTTATAGTGTTCACTGAAATTAGGTTCTACAATGGCAGCTATTTGTCTCAGCCTGCAGTGATCATTTTCAGTTGTGATGGTGCTGTTCAATTTCCCAAGGGTCGTTAACTCATCTGTAACAAACAAAAACATTTAATATAAACAACAGTTTATGATAAAAATATGTTCATAAGTTAATTGTCATTCAGTACAGAAGTAGTTTGTTTAATGCAAGTTTGGTATATGTGAACTTTCTTGGGACTCTTAACCTTGCATGCTTCTCATTTTTCCATTAATATTCCCAGCTAAATTAGTGGTACATTAATACAGTAGTTTAGACAGACAGACAGGTAGAATCCCAGTTATCCGGCACCTACGGGGATTCAGAAGTGCTGGATTAACAGGTTTTCCCGTTTGTTCAAACTCGCTCGGGATCTCCAATAAATCCTACAATGCTGACCTAGCAAACTCATGTCTTAGAATTTTTTAAACACTTATTAAACTCTATATAAATGATGTGGCTTATAAATAAAGAAAATATAAAACGACACAGAGGTACAGCTTTACATGCTGATTAAGGATCTGTTCATAGTTTAATAATTAAGGTAATTGGTGTTAATTAATGACTTTTGGAATAATTAAAGATATTTGGAATATTTAAAAAGTCAATTACGCTGTAGCTGAAAGTTTTAAATCACCTTTATATACATTCTCGAAATAATAAATAGATAATGACAGATATTAGTAAGCCATATGGATAGACATACAGTATATAGATTGACAGACTGATAAATACTTATTGATAAATAGATAAAACTGACTGAGACAAGTATTCATAGATAGATATTGGATGATAATAGACAGATAAATTGATAGATATACTGAAAGGCACAGAAAGACAGACACACAAACATACATAAGCAGTTAGATCAGTGGTTCCCAACCTCTTCCATTCTATGACCCCCAGACAAGATGTGATAACTACTGTTGCCCAAGTCTAAATCTTTCTTCGAAGAAACAAACTACATTAGCATCACTGGAATGAGCAGTTGGATATGATACTTTATTATTATTAGTGGTATATACAGTACCAGTAGCTGCATAAAATAGAACTGCCACACAATAAAAGATTCCAAGTCATGGATAGTGTACAGCATGTGAACCTCTGTTGTGTCTGCAGTAAATGCTGTCTATTATAATCTCACATAAATAAACTCAACTCCACAATAACTCGGGTAATCAAAACTATGGACGCTGTGCGTGTGCGTCAATAGCGCTGTTTCTATTTGATGTTCAACAGTGTGAAAATACCCGCTTCACAGAGACAGGTAGATGAGAATGGCAGAAGCACCGGGATAACCAGTTTGTTGACAATAAAGTAGCGGACCATTGCCACCCAAAACTCTGTCAGGCATCATTAGCTCAGATGGTTTAAACCAGGGGTCAGCAACCTTTATACACTAATTAGCCATATTGTAAACAACAAATAAGCCATCACACAGCATAGTTATGCAATATGTATTAAATTTAAAAAAATTAAACTTGAAATTAGGCATCAAAAAATATAGAACTAACTTATATACTATACCAGTACTGTATTCAGACAAGTACAGTAATGGTACTATATGGAAATTTTATTTGAGTATTCCAATGGGTGGTAATAAATACTAATACAATACAACATAAAATTATGTTTCACATTGAACAATACAGAGGAAATAGTTACTGCAATGTGCATTTAATTCAGCCCAAAAGAATATCCTCTGCAATTTTTTTTAAAATCTGGTTCAAATTTAGTAAAAACTGCTACCACAATTGCCTTTTTATGATTGTTTGAGAGCTAAAGTGGTACAGTACAGTACTTGCTCTTAACAAAAGTCTACTTGTTTAAGTGCTACCTGATTCATGCTTTTTCTCCAAAGTCTAACAATGACTCTTGCAGTTTTGTGAATATGTTTCAGGATATTTATCTGTAGGTCCAAGAGCTACAGCTCAGGGGCAGCTCCAGGAATATCAAAAGGGGGGATCCAAGATGTTGTGGGTGGGGGAACATGGCGAGCACTGCGAGTCCACCCAGAGGGGGGGTTCTTGGGGGCGCTGTGAGCGCGCGCCCTCCCTCCCCCCCCAGAATATTTTTTGAAAGCTGACCAATATCATGGTAATTTTGAGGCCAATTTGAAGCCATGTGTACATGACATTAGGGGATATTCTGAAGTCAATAGTAAATACTTTTTCTACTATACAAAAATGCCTGAGTACAATACTGCATTAAAGAAAAAGTACAAACTGAATTTTCTGGTGAAGGGGGGGGGGGGGGTCCAGACCCCTAGGATCTGCCCTTGCAGCTGTGCATCACCAAGAGCACAGTACTACCACGTTAGAAACACCGCCTCTTGTCTGAATAGAGAAGTTAAGCAACGTTAGTACTTAGATGGGCGACTGCCTGGCCATAAAGAACACCACATGCTGCTGGCATGAAGACTCTACTGGAAATAAGTATCTCATGGCTTTGTCAGCTGTCCTTGGTCAAATTGTCTGAATATTTTCTTTAACCTCGTCTATATATGGCTGACAATGACGGTCCACGTCTGCTTAAAAAGAAAAGGCTTTGAAGCAGATGAAAACCAGATTTTCTTATACTGAATCTCAGAAAAAACTATCTGTGATTTTCAACAGTAATTGTAACAAGTACTTTATGTACTAGCATTGTCAGGTATAATTTACCAGTTTACCAAAGAGTATCAGATTAGGTGTTTCCTGCATTAAGTGTTCCAACATCCTCACCTTGTCAACTTAACCTACCGCTCATCACATATTTTGGATGCTATAATGTCGGCCGCAAATATGAGGGTTGCTGACCCCTGGCTTAAACTCTAGCACTCTGCTAGGACGGTCAAGCCTTGCTTAGTTTTATTATGAACTCACATGGTTCAACTTACCCCACGGTCAACAGGTTGAGAACCACTGACTGCTAAATATAGAAATATATAAAAAGGAAGACAGACAGACAAACAAATGACTAACAGCAACACATTTACAACAATTTGTCTTAAGAGTTTGATGGGCACAAAGATTTCCTGTATAAGCTATGAGAGCTGTTCCTATAGTTTACCTTGCCATAGGTGGTGGTGCTGTGGTGGTAGTGCCATGGTGGTGGTAGAGTGTTGGCGATAGTGCTGGTGACAGCTCTTGTTCCATGCTCCAGTTCAATATCCCAATGTTTTGTTGTAGCATCTCCTGTAACAAACAAAATATTGTATTTACTACAAAAAACTTAGGGAGGTTAGGTTAAGTTGGGTTGGGTTTGACCCAGACAGCTGGTGTACCGTCTTTATTATTATCTTCAAAACTTACCTAACACAGTCAACATTACAACACACAGTCAACATTACAACACACAGTCAACATTACAACACAGTCAACATTACAACATATGGTCAACATTACAACACAGTCAACATTACAACATATGGTCAACATTACAACACAGTCAACATTACAACATATGGTCAACATTACAACACACAGTCAACATTACAACACACAGTCAACATTACAACACAGTCAACATTACAACATATGGTCAACATTACAACACAGTCAACAATACAACACAGTCAACATTACAACACAGTCAACATTACAACACACAGTCAACATTACAACACAGTCAACATTACAACACAGTCAACATTACAACACACAGTCAACATTACAACACACAGTCAACATTACAACACACAGTCAACATTACAACACACAGTCAACATTACAACACAGTCAACATTACAACACACAGTCAACATTACAACACAGTCAACATTACAACACACAGTCAACATTACAACACAGTCAACATTACAACACACAGTGGTTAATATTGACGATTGACTCGCGTACCTAACCTAACCTACCCTAACCCGGGCACAGGTCACTGACCCACATCGGGGCCTTGGGGGGGGGGGGGGGGGGCGAAAACGTAATCGTAATAATAATAATAATAATAATAATAATAATAATAATAATAATAACAATAATAATAATAATAATAATAATAATAAAGAACCTTAAACAAATACAAAAATTAGAAAAATATCAAGTGATCTCTTTTTCTTTATTATTATTATCATCATCATTACATCTCGCCCCCCAGGCCCCGGGGTGGGCTAATCCCTCACCCTAAAACAAAAACAAAAACATACCCTCACCTTATTTAACCTCATTAACCCTATCTCCTAACCTTGTCCTCATATCTATTAACTCCTTATACTCTTACCTTTTTATTCGAGGTAGTAATTAGTGGTTAAATAGTCCATAACTTATGAAAATCGCCTCTAAATATGGTAGTCGTGGAGCCATCTCCTTTCACGTAAACAAGGCGCTTTTTCACATCCGCTAAAACGTCTCCGTGGCTTATTTTTTCTCTCTCTAATAAAACAAATCCTTATTGATTTTATTGTGGTTTTAATTACATAACCTACTTTTATTTCATCCTAGAATAGGTTAGGTTTATTACTATTCTATTGCTTAAAAAATAGTAAATGTTATCTCACACCGAATAAGATTAATTTTTCTATCTACAGACCTAGCACAATAAACCTAACTATATTTAATAAATTCTAAATCACAAATAATATTCTTAATCATAGTTTGCATAAGTTAGCTTCAATTAATTCGCATAAGGAGACAACTAAAAAACGTGTTAGCCATTTTAGTAATAGTATATTTGTAACATCGTTTATTTTGGTCAATGGAGATATTTTTCCCAGTATGATTGATCTTCTATAATAACTGATAGGCCTCGCCATTTCCTCTAATATGCCATGGAAGTCACGCATCCACAACATTGCTAAAGCTGCCTCCCGAAAGCTGGGAATGCTGTACAGATGCCGTAGCTATTTCACTCCTGAGCATTGCTTTAAGTTTATAAGGGATTCATTCGTCCTAACTTGGAGAACTGTTCTCATACCTGGGGAGGCTCTTCTGTCCAACTGTTAGACTGGATGGAATCAAACGCATTTCGTCTTATTGACTCTCCTCCTTTAGTTGATAATCTCTCTTCCCTTTCTTTTCGCCGCAATGTTGCTTCATTATCTCTCTTTTACAGGTACTTTAATTTAACGGACAATGCTCGGTGAATTTGGCATCCTGTATACCGCCGGCAAGGCCGTGGGCTCGGAACACTCGTCTTGCCCACAGTACCCACCTTTTCTGTGTGGGTGTTGGTCACACTAGAATAACCCGTTATAGTACATCCTTCTTTCTTCAAACAGCCAAACTGTGGAATGCTTCTGCCTTCTTCTGTGTTTTCATACTCATACATTGTCTCACTTCAAAAAGCTGGCTTTCCGGCATCTTCGTGGTGTAGATTAAAATACTGTACAGTAGTCTTTTTCTTTTCTCTTTTTAATTTCTCTTTACTCTTATCCCCCCCCCCCCCCGCCCTCCGGCCCTGTAGTGGGTCGATGACCTGTGCCCGGGGGGGGGGGGGGGCCTAATCCCCGTAAAAAATGTATCTATCTATCTATTTATCTATCTATCTATCTACAGTATCTATCTATCTATCAATCTATCTATCCATCTCTCTCTATATATTAATGGGTCAAGAGGAACACATAGCCCATAACAGGAGGACACATTGTACCTAACTCTTGATCTGTTTTACTTTGTTATTTATCTTTTTATTTATTCATACCGTAGTGCAAAGATTATAATATAATTATATTACACCCCAGAGGGCGACAGGTCTAGTCACAACACTATGCGATCGGGACCAGACTGAGACATTAAGCTAGGATTCTATACATACAGGGTGTGAGAGAGGCAGGGTGTGAGAGAGGCAGGGGTGTGTGAGAGAGAGGCAGGGTGTGAGAGAGGCAGGGGTGTGTGAGAGAGAGGCAGGGTGTGAGAAAGAGGAGCAGGGTGTGTGAGAGAGAGAGAGGTCGGGTATGAGAGAGAGAGGCAGGTTGTGAGAAAGAGCAGCAGGGTGTGTGAGAGAGAGAGGTAGGGTATGAGAGAGAGAGAGAGAGAGAGAGAGAGAGAGAGAGAGAGAGAGAGAGAGAGAGAGAGAGAGAGAGAGGCAGGAGGATCTCAGTATTGATCACGACGTTGGTGTGTGCGCGCGTGGCAGACAGTATCTCCTGGTCCCGGGATGTTAATATGTACTTCAAGTGAGTCACATGGGTGTTCATCACCACAAACCTGCCTGTCACATCTGCCCACCTGTTCTACATCTGTTAAAAAAGTGTAATCAAATCCTAAATCTCTTTCTTCAAACGATAGCGTACCTGCACTCAGCCTGGATCTCGTTCAACGACCTAACAACATTATCTCGACAAAACACGAGCTGTCTTTTCATAATTTAAATGATATAAATCAAAATTAGTGCGATGAGCACAGAGGTGGTGACAGAGGTGTTCAAGGAAGTGTATCCCAGTGGCGGAGGGCAGACATGTTGGTACTACCAGCTGGTTTCTACTGCCACGCATAATTTCGGTGCCATACTGACTCACACATCGTCCTCATCACTTAACGAACAGACACACACACTGTACACACACCTCACTCCTCACACGTCAGACACCAGAAACGTGCTTTTAATACTTCGCCTAGTGTACAAAAAGCGTGTTGTTGTTGTCAGGCAGTTAGTGAACTTGTGCTTACAACCAAAGTGAGTGAGAAACTGTGTGAGGGAACAGGCACGGCTACCTCTCCTTCCCTGAGTGGCTACCTCTCCTTCCCTGAGTGGGTACCTCTCCTTCCCTCAATTGGTACCTCTCCTTCCCTCAATTGGTACCTCTCCTTCCCTGAGTGGCTACCTCTCCTTCCCTCAATAGCTACCTCTCCTTCCCTCATAATGGGTGTCGAAGACGGCACTCTATGCCAAGTGAAATATCAATGTTATCACAAGAAGACGTGTGTTGACGACGAGGACAGAGAACTGGTCAGAGTGAGATAGACGTGTGTTGACGACGAGGACAGAGAACTGGTCAGAGTGAGATAGACGTGTGTTGACGAAGAGGACAGAGAACTGGTCAGAGTGAGATAGACGTGTGTTGACGACGAGGACAGAGAACTGGTCAGAGTGAGATAGACGTGTGTTGACGACGAGGACAGAGAACTGGCCAGAGTGAGATAGACGTGTGTTGACGACGAGGACAGAGAACTCTGATGTAATTTATCAGTGAGGGCTGTCATTTATCAATGCGAGCTGTCATCTGGCATTGAGGGCAGTCATCTGTCAATGAGGGCTGTCATCTGTCAGTGTGGACTGTCATTTGTCAGTGAGGGATGTCATCTGTCAGTGAGGGTTGTCATCTGTCGCTGAGGGCTGTCATCTGTCAGTGAAGAATGCCATCTGTCAGTGGGGGCTGTCATCTGTCAGTGAAGAATGCCATCTGTCAGTGGGGGCTGTCATCTGTCAGTGAGAGTTGTCATCTGTCGGTGAGGGCTGTCATGTGTCAGTGAGGGCTGTCATCTGTTAGTGAGGGCTGTCATCTGTCAGTGATGGTTGTCATCTGTCAGTGAGGGTTGTCATCTGTCAGTGAGGGCTGTCATCTGTCAGTGAGGGCTGTCATCTGTCAGTGAGGGCTGTCATCTGTCAGTGAGGTCTGTCATCTGTCAGTGAGGTCTGTCATCTGTTAGTGAGGGCTGTCATCTGTCAGTATGGACTGTCATCTGTCAGTGAGGGCTGTCATCTGTCAGTGAGGGCTGTCATCTGTCAGTGAGGTCTGTCATCTGTCAGTGAGGGCTGTCATCTGTCAGTGAGGGCTGTCAATGTCATTCAAAATAAGACGCAATATTGTTTTTACTGACAAAATTACTGACGAAGGAAGGTCTTTAAAATTTGCTCAGAAATTCTGTCAAATGTATCCATATTTCCCCCAGTAAACTAGACAGAAAGATCACGACAACTACAGTATGTAATATAAAGACTGGTGAAGACCTGGGATATTGTTAGCATGTTACAAGTGGAAACTGTGATCTAGAGAAAGCGGCTTTGACGCCAGGCATTGGATCGGAGCTCCTCAGCATGGCGTGGTTAGTGGTGCCCGATGGCTGCTCCACCAGGGACCTCTAAGCGCCATCCTAGATCCATAGGACCTCTGGAGGCCGGGATGAAGAAGCTAGCACTAGGGAAACGACTGCTGGCGGTCGTTGTGGGCCTGTGTGTCGTGGCCAGAGCAGGTGAGTCGTGTTGGCGTCATGTTTGACCAGTAATATACCTAGACATGTTGATATACTGATTAAAAGTGTGTGAGAGAGAGACAGTGAGAGAGAAAGGGGAGTAGATGCTGGAATGGACACGTATTGGTTGGTCTGGCTGTCACTTCTTGTTCAGTAAACAATGAGTGACAGTGCTCCAGTAACTGTTTTGTCTTACAGGCAGCAAACCGGTGTACACTCCCACGTCTAGCTGGGCCAGTGGGCAGCAGGGTCTGGCGCCTGAGAGTGGAGAACAGTATCAGCGGGGCGGCCTCCGTACCTTGTCCCGCCCAATACACTTTCTGTCTCGCCCTGATGACCGCTACACTCAGCGTCACCAGTACACCTACAGCGGCTACCCGCAACACAGCATGGAGGTCAAGGCTTCCCCTCAGCTGGACTACGGGTTAGATCAATCCTACCAGAGCGAGGTTAATATTTACGAGTACTCGTACACGGAGAGCAGCGCCTACGGCAGCCCTAGTAAGAAGTATAACCGGGGAGGTGGCCGGCGGGTGGTTTCTTCTGGGGTGGTAGATCTCCCTAGGCGTGTTTGGTGGCCAGGCATTCCCATGCCAGTCCTCTCCGCCCGCGGGGACACGTACATCCCCAGGGTCATCACGCCACAGGGGCAGCAGGGACGACCCGTCACCTCCCAGCACTATCGGGAACGACCCATCGAGAAAAAAGACGGAGAGGATCCAGAGACGTTTCTATACGGCTCCAGTGGAAGTGAGGACCACAAGCCTCCCGCCAGTGCCAACCTCGTGGTGCAGAACGACTCGCTCAGCGGGATGGTGAGGGTGCAAAAGTCACTCCAGCCGTCGCGCGACACGGCTGGCTACGTCCAAGACTTCCCCGCCGTGCCCATAGCTCTCCTCAGCACAACACCCTCCGCGCCCGGCAACCTACACCCCAGACAGCGTGGGAGATTCGACTCCCTTCTGAAGATGATGAACCAAGTGGACGAAAGTTCGCAGGATAAATCAATAAATAACCCCGACGCCGTTGACCCCGGAGCTCCTACAGCTAAACAGGAGCCTAACAAAGAAGTGCCAGTGGATGTGAACAACAACAGCAACAAGAGGAGGGGTAACAACAACAGCAGCAGTAAGGACGGGCCACAGCAGGTACTCCCGAGAGTGGGGGAGGGGAAGGGACCAGACCACCCCCACGTTACCACCACCGCTGTGTTGGGCTCAGTCATGCTGCTCATCATCCTGGTTGTGGTAAGTAGCGTTATTATGTTGTTTCCTCTATCACACATCTATTATGTACGTTAACACACACACATACACACACACATATGTACGACATACGTAAATACACATATTACGTAACACACACACACAGGTAGAAGTCATCTTGTATGTATTATGTATTTATTTTTTTTTAACTGGGATTAGCCCACCCGGGCACAGGTTACTGACCCACAACGGGGCCTTGGGGGGCGAAAATATAATAATAACAATAATAATAACAATAATAATAATAATAATAATAATAAAAATAATAATAATAATAATAATATTAATAATGCTGTAATAAAAAAACACCAAAAAATACAACAATAATTATAATAAGCAATAATAATAAAGAACCATAAATAAAAAAATAAGATCTAGAGAATGGAACGATATATATATATATATGTATGTGTGTGTGTGTGTGTGTGTGTGTGTGTGTGTTGTGTAGTCAATAGTAAGAGAAACAATTGAGACCCTGCAATTGTGTGTAAATGAAGCAGAAAATCAGATCAGCAACCTGGGACTTGGTCACAATTTTTGTGATGCCATTATGACAGCAGGGTCCACCATTAGATAACACATTATACTTCCAATATCTTTCCCGGCGGTATTACCTCCCTGTTTGATAGCTGCCTACTGCCTGCTACTCAATATACATCAATGCATCAAGCATAGATCTTAACAACAACGTTGCCAACATACCAGTGTAAACTGTAGCCAGAAAAACAAAATAAAGCACGTAAATTATATATGTACAAATATAAATAAGAAAATTATAACTCTATATTATATAAATCTATATTGTTTTTTTATTGTAAGAACAGTAAAAAAATGTTTAATATGTATAACGATGTCAACAAAATAAAGTATAAGAAAAAGATGCGAATAATAATGATCGCTGTTTATCGACAAGTAAAACATGCCCAAAATTACATAGAATATATAAAACAACTGTAAATGGAAAAAAGGGTAAAGGTGTAAAAGAGTATGCAAATTTTGTATAAATTAATATAATGAAAAAAGTGTAAAATTGTAAATAAGTACAGTATATAAAATATGCGAAATATTATTCAAGAATATTTCATAAAATTAAAAAAATATATATATATATTTTCGGTATGTACTGTAGGCAATTTTTTTTAATTCAACTAATAACATATGTAAAAATGTAAACAACCAAGTATAGTAAATAAAAGTGTAATGTACTGTACAGGTGATGGTGGCTCTCCGCGTACAGTGGCGAGACAGAGTGAAGGGTGAGACAGACTGGCCCGTCAGGTCCCCAACTGTTCACCCGCCTACCCCTGCCCCCACCAGTACTGCCCCCTCGCTAACCCCCCACCACCTCCATCCCCTCACACACCTCCAAGCCGAGCCCATCAGGATCAAGGTAAATACGATTATAAGTGCCCATTAGGATCTAGGTATGATTAAGTGCCCATCAGGTTCAAGGCATGACCAAGTGCCCATCAGGTTCAAGGCATGACTAAGTGCCCATCAGGTTTAAGGTGTGACTAAGTGCCCATTAGGATCTAGGTATGATTAAGTGCCCATCAGGTTCAAGGCATGACCAAGTGCCCATCAGGTTCAAGGTATGACTACGTGCCCATCAGGTTCAAGGTATGACTACGTGCCCATCAGGTTCAAGGCATGACTAAGTGCCCATCAGGTTCAAGGTATGACTCTATGCTTCCCAATCAGGATAATTTAGTACCCATTAAAATCAAGGACTTGAGGTAAGAGTCAACCATGGTCTCATTAAACCAATCAGGAAGACGGAACGAGACTGAGCCAATCAGAAAGAAGGTGTGATGTAATCTTAAAGGTGAAGGTGCGAGAGAATCTATCAGGAACAAAGTTCGAGAAGTAAGCCAATCAGATTCGAGGTCTTAAAACATGATTGGTGTGGATTATCTTTTCACATGGTGGAAGATGTTGACACCACTACAGTACTGATGTATACCGACCGTACTGTACTGTACATTAACCGTGCAGGTACTGTCCATGATATCCCCAAAAGTATGTTAAAAGTTTATTTTCACAGAACTAACAATAAGTTCAGATTTTTATAGCTCTCATATACTTAAACCAGTTTCAGGAACTTGATAATATAATGCAATTGTTCGTTTTAAAAGAATTTGCTCGTTACGTTGCAGGCGAAGGGTCTGCTGGAGCGGAGGGGTTCCAACACAAGCCTCACCCTAGAGTTGGCGCCTAACTGTCCGCCTCCTGAAGTTACGTCGCCACCCAGACACTGGTATGATGCTCCCCATCACCTGCCCTGTATTCTAGACCAAATGGCACAACAACCGGAGGTTACTGGTCACATTTCTATTTTACTGTATATGCTGTTATAAATCTTATATATTCAATTCTTTAATATCAATCACCATTTTCCACTTCGACGTCTCACCAACAGTATTCCTAGTTTCTTCAGATTGCATATCTCAACGTGGGGTCCATGACAAAAACCCCACCGGACAAAATCCCCTAGGACAAAAACTCCACCTCGACCGGACAAAAACTCCACCTCGACCGGACAAAAACTCCACCTCGACCGGACCCTAACCTAACCTAACGTTAAATGAAATTTGTATGAAAAATAGAAACGAGATATCTAGCTTCCGACTGTATTCAAAGACTGCTTAAGGAAAACTGAATTAGTGCACAAGTGAACAAGGCTTTTATACAGTTCGTCTCATGGTCCCACACGTCATTAAACAGACCTGAGAGACCAGAGAGTGTGAGGTCACGGGTCCCCTGAGGTCTCAACAAGTGAGGACAGTAATGGTAAGATCTAATATCAAAGTGGATTTGTAAGAAAATTATTGAAAACTTTAAACAAATTCCGTTTTATTTTTTTACTATGTGAGGTTTTTGTCCGGTAGGGGTGAGGATTTTGCAGTAGATTATTACAATGTGAGTAGTAGCGACAACCAAACAAGTTTCCATGACAGATGTTTTGCCAGCAGTTCACGACAGAGGATGAACAACTGCCTCACGTATAACATAACAGTGGAGTCTAGTACATTGACTGATGATAAGTTACATATAACAGAAATACGTAACTCATTTTATTCTTTGGGCTATTTTTCAAATAAAACGAATTTGGGCAAACTATATTATGTGTACTGATTATAATACAGAATATCTTCCTAGATTTATATATATTACGAGTTGTTTTGGGGAGAGAATCTAGAAAAAAAAGAAAACTTGGGCTCTGGATTTTCAGAGATTCGGAAGTAGACTACAGTACTGTATCCTCCTTCTTGGACTGTGCATAGAACACTGCACTGTATATACATACATACATTCAGTAAGATTTCTGATGTATTTTAGTGGTATAATACTTTAGTTTATGAGCCAGACGAACGAGTTCCTACTGTACATCTACAGTTGACAGAAATATGCAACGTGCGAGTTGACAGACAGACAGACAGACAGACAGTGGTTGTATTGTGGCAACAGAAACAAAGGGTCAAAGAGATAACTTTGCTCGTGACGTTTCGTTACGAAGGACGTTATCAAAGGACAAAACGTCAGGAGTAAAGTTATCCAAATGAATACTATTGTACTTACATAGATATGCTGTGTAGAGATAAACAGATTCAGTAAAATCATATAAATCCACACCGGTTTATCATGTACAGTATGTATGTACATCGACAGCACAGGTGTATAAACAAGAGTAAGTCGACTTACCTAAGGCTGCCCCAAACTAAAGGATATAAGCTTATCTCCAATAGTGTCCCATAGATTTAAGTGCATTCAAATATCGAATGATTGGGTTGCATTAAAGATGTTATCTGTGCCGTGTTTGTGTGCAGCACCCCGGAAGAGTTCTTGATGACGGCGGGGAATAGAATGAGTCGTCGACAGCTGCGACAGTGTCTCAAGGAGGTGAGGACCCTCCACACTGAGTTCTGGGAGGTTCCCCTCAACCACCCCGACAAGTAAGTCCAATGACTCTTTTTGTTTTGTTTTCAGGGATCATAATTATTATAAGTACCTGTAACTGCAACAAACAGACCATACAAAGGAATCACAACTATATTGGTGTCATGTCTTTATACATCTTTCTCCCTTCCTCCCCTCCACTCCTTCATTCTCATTTTCTCACTCTTTCTTTGTTTAATTTTTCTTTCCCTTCATCTCCTTCCCCTTCCGTATTTCTTCCTTACCCCCCCCCCCCTCAGGTGTGACGTGCCCGGGTCAGCGTGCAAGAACAGATATCGAACAGTGCTACCTAACGAGGGCAGCCGCGTCCACCTGCACACAGGTGACCCCACGAGCGAGTACATCAACGCTAACTTCGTCAGGGTAAGAACCTCTCCCACAACCTCGATACTGTTATTGAGATGGGACTATATAAACGGTACCAAGTGTATTAAGTGTATCAGGTGTATTAAGTGTAACAAGTGTATTAAGTGTAACAAGTGTATTAAGTGTATCAGGTGTATTAAGTGTATCAGGTGTATTAAGTGTAACAAGTGTATTAAGTGTAACAAGTGTATTAAGTGTATCAGGTGTATTAAGTGTAACAAGTGTATTAAGTGTATCAGGTGTATTAAGTGTAACAAGTGTATTAAGTGTATCACGTGTATTAAGTGTAACAAGTGTATTAAGTGTATCAGGTGTATTAAGTGTATCAGGCGTATTAAGTGTATCACGTGTATTAAGTGTAACAAGTGTATTAAGTGTATCAGGTGTATTAAGTGTATCAGGTGTATTAAGTGTACCAGGTGTATTAAGTGTATCAAGTGTATTAAGTGTATGAGGTGTATTAAGTGTACCAGGTGTATTAAGTGTATCAAGTGTATTAAGTGTATCAAGTGTATTAAGTGTATCACGTGTATTAAGTGTATCAAGTGTATTAAGTGTATCAGGTGTATTAAGTGTATCAAGTGTATTAAGTGTATCAAGTGTATTAAGTGTAACCAGGTGTATTAAGTGTACCAGGTGTATTAAGTGTATCAAGTGTATTAAGTGTATGAGGTGTATTAAGTGTATCAAGTGTATTAAGTGTATCAAGTGTATTAAGTGTAACAAGTGTATTAAGTGTATCAGGTGTATTAAGTGTATCAGGTGTATTAAGTGTATCAAGTGTATTAAGTGTATGAGGTGTATTAAGTGTATCAAGTGTATTAAGTGTATCAGGTGTATTAAGTGTATCAGGTGTATTAAGTGTATCAGGTGTATTAAGTGTATCAGGTGTATTAAGTGTACCAGGTGTATTAAGTGTATCAAGTGTATTAAGTGTATCAGGTGTATTAAGTGTATTAAGTGTATCAAGTGTATTAAGTGTATCAAGTGTATTAAGTGTACCAGGTGTATTAAGTGTATCAGGTGTATTAAGTGTATCAGTTGTATTAAGTGTATCAAGTGTATTAAGTGTATCAGGTGTATTAAGTGTATCAGGTGTATTAAGTGTACCAGGTGTATTAAGTGTATCAAGTGTATTAAGTGTACCAGGTGTATTAAGTGTATCAGGTGTATTAAGTGTATCAGGTGTATTAAGTGTATCAGGTGTATTACGTGTACCAGGTGTATTAAGTGTATCAAGTATATTAAGTGTATCACGTGTATTAAGTGTATCAAGTGTATTAAGTGTATCAGGTGTATTAAGTGTATCACGTGTATTAAGTGTATCAGGTGTATTAAGTGTATCAGGTGTATCAAGTGTATCAGGTGTATCAAGTGTACCAGGTGTATCAAGTGTATCAGGTGTAATAAGTATAAAGGTGTAATTTGTCTCTCGCCAGGGATATGACGGAGAGGAACGAGCGTACATCGTGACTCAGGGTCCACTGGCTCACACCGTGGTGGACCTGTGGCAGCTGGTGATGCAAGAGCGAGCCCCCGCCCTGGTCATGATCACCAGACTGAAGGAGAAGCAGAGGGTGAAGTGCGAGCCCTACGTACCCGTTCACACGGCCACGTACGGTGACATCACTGTCACAGTGAAGCAAGTGATACAAAAGAGTGGCTACACCATCAGGAGATTACTTCTACAGGTGGGTAGTGAGGAAGAGAGGGTTAAGCTGGAGGACGGAAGGAAGAGAGGAAGGATTAAACTGGAGGACGGAAGGAAGAGAGGGAGGATTAAGCTGGAGGATGGAAGGAAGAGAGGGAGGATTAAGCTGGAGGATGGAAGGAAGAGAGGAAGGATTAAGCTGGAGGATGGAAGGAAGAAAGGGAGGATTTAGCTGGAGGATGGAAGGAAGAGAGGGAGGATTTAGCTGGAGGATGGAAGGAAGAGAGGGAGGATTAAGCTGGAGGATGGAAGGAAAAAAGGGAGGATTTAGCTGGAGGATGGAAGGAAGAGAGGGAGGATTAAGCTGGAGGATGGAAGGAAGGGGGTAGGATTAAGCTTGAGGGTGGAAGGAAGGGTTAAGCTAGAGAGTACCGTGTGGTGTGACTAAGACTTGTTGTTCACATAAGCGTGGGGAGGAAGGACACGAGACTCTACACTTCTGGTACACCGCTTGGCCAGACCACAAGGCCCCCGCTGAGGCTGACCAGCTGCTGGCCATGGCGCTCCAGGTAGAAAACGTCAGAAAGGTAAGTTATTTCTAAGATCATTTCATGAACCTTGTCCTTAATTTGAGCTTTGTTATTTGTACTGAATTCCCAAGTTTCATCAAACTCTCTCGATTATCAACTTTGGTCACTAACATAGATCGCTAAGCTACTGTCTGTACACACACACTTTGTCTGACTGTTATGAAGCATATCTCGAGTATTGTTTCTATGATATTCCTTTTTATGAAACTGATTCGATGATACTTAATTGTTTCAAGTGTTAAAAGGGATAGTAGTGTATGTCGGTGTGTGTGGACAGTAAAGTGGTGCTGCTGTTGTTGATACAGGCAGGGGATGGGGTGGCCCAGGGTCCCGTGGTGGTCCACTGCTCAGCGGGTATTGGTCGCAGCGGCTGTTTTGTCGCCATCAGCATCGCCATCAACCAACTACAGGAGGAGGACTGTGTCGACATCCTCGGCATCGTCTGTCAGATGAGGCTGGACAGGTACTGCCTTAGTTACTGTAGGTTACACTTAACACCCCAAATACTGTTGTTTAATGTTCACCAATTCTTATAAGGGAATTAAATAATTATATCAATGGTCCCTCCCAGACGTGACTCAATAACCTAATCTAATGGCACTGAAGAGCTAATTACCGTATGTCATGCCAACTATGTCAGAAATACTGTACTACTGTGGCTCACAATCGTTTAATACCCATGTGATCAGCTCTGTGATTACAGCACCTTAAGTCCTTCCGTACGATGAGTTCACCCTTAATTCTTAAGTACGACACCTTGACCCTGAAATACGACACCTCATCTCATAAGACGACACCCTAACCCCTTAAGACGACACCTTAACTACTATTAAGACGACACCCTAACCCCTTAAGACGACACCTTAACTACTATTAAGACGACACCCTAACCCACTAAGACGACACCTTAACCCTATAAGCACAATGACTTAACCTCTTGAGTACAGTGATTTAACGCCCTTGAACACGACAACTTAAGCGTCTGAATAAGAGGCCTTATTCCCTCTCGTATCAAGATATTGTACTCAAAAGGTCCAGTAGTCGAACTCAATGGATTAACATAAGTTAACTACTGGGTTAATACATTGTACTCAGGGATTTGACAAAGTACTCAGGGGTTTATGATATACTCATTGCAATAATTCATTGTACTCAGGGAATTGGTAAAATAATCAAGAGGATAAAATGTTACTCATTGCAATATTTCATTGTACTCAGGGAGTTGGCAAGGTACTCAAGGGGTTGAGGGAGTGTGAGATAAGCAGTAACAGGTGTGTTGACCCCCCAGAGGCGGAATGGTCCAGACGGGGGAACAGTATGAGTTCATCCACCGCGCTGTGGCCCTCTACGCTGCCACCCTCCCAGCCCTCAACAACCTCAAGTGACCCTCTGTCTACGCGCCTGCTGCGGGAGAATGATCCATTGCGACGATGGATCCAAGGTGGGCCACTGATCCATGCTCAGCACACCTGCCACGAAGGTGTCAAACTTTCTCATTGATTCCAGCTGAGGATTCTCAATAAAGACCACTGATCTAGGCTCACTACACCCGTCACAAGGCTGCCATTTGACTCTTGTTTTGGGGAAACGATCGACGCTGATGGATCCAAGGGCACGAACCCATGCTTATCGCCACTGCCACAAAGATGCCACTTGAGTCAGGAGAAATTTTTGGGGTGAAGCAAAAACCCGCAATGAGAGGCCGGCCCTCTTCAATGATCCACGCCCACTGGAGGCCCTTATCATACTGAGGGACCCGCCCTCGTCACTGATCCACGCCCATTGGGGGCCCCTACCACGAGGAAACCAAAAAAATCCACACTCAAGAATCCCCGTTGGTCCTTTTTTAATTGAACAATTATGCTTAAATGGGTACTGATCCACGACCACTGGCTCCCAGCAGTGTGGGGCAGGTAACAATTCGTCTTTCTGACAGAAGAACTTAACCTTCACTATCTTATCCCAACACGTCTTCACAAGGTAGTAAGAGTATGTGATCCAACCCTACAATAACTCAGCCTCACAAGGTTAAGGTGAACGAACCATAACAGTACAGTGGTTAGTGGCATATAACAAATGAAGGAAGTAATGCTGATGTGTCAGGTGGCAATAGTCATGTGCAAAGGGAAATGCAGTGTGTTCAGTGGGAATACAGCTGTCAAGTGGAAATGCAGTGTGTTAAGAGGGTATACAGCTGCCAAGTGGAAATGCAGTGTGTTAAGTGGGTATACAGCTGCCAAGTGGAAATGCAGTGTGTTAAGTGAGTATACAGTTGTCAAGTGGAAATGCAGTGCGTTAAGTGGAAATGCAGATGTGTTAAGAGTAAACATTAACGTGTCCAGTACAATCCTACCCCCGGTAAGGTCCACCAAGTATCTTCTTAAATGATAAAAGAAAAGACCAAAATTGTCCCTGTGGCACCTGGCGACTCCTCTGGCTGTCTCCAGTGAAAATAAATGACGAATGACAAAGCAAACAAAATAAACAAATACAATATAGTGTTAAGACATAAGTAATTAAGAGATTGTTCATATACAGTACTCTATATATATATATATATATATATATATATATATATATATATATATATATATATATATATATAATTCGTAAATTAAGTATGTGTGTGTGTGCGTATGTGTGCGCGCATGCATGTATGTGTGAAAGTGTGTGTGCGTGCATGTGTGTGTGTGCATGCATGTGTGTGTGTGTGTGTGCACTGGTGGACATACCTGTGCATATAAATATACTTGTTCAAAAAACACTTGAAGATATACTGTATCCAGTATATTCTCGATTTAACGGAATCCGATATAATGAACTGTCAATTTAACAGAAGGCATTTTTTCCATTATTTTTCGCTGGATGTAGTGAACTAGTTTGCTAAATCGTGATTAATTCCGTTAATATGCACACACCTACGGAGACACCTCAGACACGTGATACAGTAAAATCTACTTCAGCCTACGGCAGTGTGTATTTTCCTCCTGTAGCCATAATTTTCTTAAAATAATATATACAGTACCATAAAATGTGAGGAATAAATAAAAATAAGACAAACAAAAAAGTACTGTACAATACAGTATTGCCAAATCAGTAAATAAAAGTCAAATGGAAGTATAACACAGTTTGCCCTTACGACAATTACCTATTTCTTTTGCCTTTTTCACAGTATGTATGTGGGATGGTGTGTGCATGTATCTGAGTAAAAATAAATGAAGAAAGTTACGTATATCTACCCAAAAATACGAGTTGAAACTATTAGTAAAACTGTACTATCAGTAAATATGTAAGGAAAAATAAACCGAGGGGGACGGAAAATACCTCCCCGACCTTGAGTGTGCAGCGTTCCGCTTGTAATAAAAAACATCCGTATGTGTAGTTCATGAATCTATTTTTAGTTTCATTTGCTATGCTGCTACATTCATTTCTTTTTTTGCGTAAAAAAAAATTATCTAGTATATACATGGCTGTAAGACCGACCGGAAGTACTGTAACAACACTGGGAGGGAGTAGGCTTGGCATACGGGACCAGCCCAGGATTTAAATGCCACACAGCACTTTAAACAAGGCAAGTTGCCACTTTTACTGGTATTTCTTGTTTTCTTAGGTCATTTGTTTTATCCTCTTCACCACTGATCGTCTCGTTAGCCGCTTGGGTGATCGGTCACGTCTCTGTTACTTTTCTTTTTCTTAGATCCTCTTCACCAAATGATCGGCTCGTTAGCCGCTTGGGCAATCGGTCACGTCTCTGTTACGCACTGTTGGCAAGTGAACAACACATGCAGATGCGGCAGGACAGAAAATGAGTGAATGAAAACAAACCCCACACCGCGAAGTGAGGCGAGATGTGTTTGGTGCGGAATTTAATGGAATCACACTCGATTTAGTGAAATAGTTCGGTAAATCAAGCAAACATAACGGAAATGTCAATTTAGCGGAAATTTCGATTTAACGAACAGGGGTGGCTCGAATTAGTTTGTTAAATTGAGAAAATGCTGTACATGTATACCCTCGACTAGAATATAAATATGCCTGTGCTAATAATGGTGGTATAAAACACACATCATCGTGCTGGCACGACATGAGTGGGGGGACATCTGTTGTACACATTCATTTACTATAAATTATGTTTTATAAAAGGCAAAAAGCCCAACATTTCATCTGGTAAAAATGTTTTTATACTGGGACATACCTGACCAAACAGTCGCTCTCTCTGGGCTGAAGTGTACAGCTTAATCTTCAACATTTATACACACCTTTGTCTTGAAGATTTACACATAACGACAAGCAGCAGTATATCCCTGTCTTCAATAGTAGTTGCATTGTGCATCTTTAACAGTTGTTCGTCCTCGACTTGAACCGCTGTACGTCCTCGAGGTGTGTTGCTGCCCAGGTGGAGCACAACAGGAGATCCATTCATTCACCAAATGTGCCCCTGAAAAGTTATATACGTCTAGATAATAAAGAAATATAAATATATACATATATCTATTTTTGGAAACTACACAACTAAATAAGAAATATATAGGCACGGAAAAGCTTTAAGCTTAAAAGTAAATTACTACTCCCAAGAATAAAGAAAAAATAGTTTCCTCTCGCTCTTAACTCTACAGTATGTCCTTCATGTTTGTAATTTCTCCCCCTGTGACCCGCATCTTACACAGCCGAGCATGATTTGTTTCCTCATGTTCGTAGCTGCTCCAGGAGTTCACATCGTCAGTGAGGGATTAATGTTCGGCCTACAATATAATTATTAGCTTTAAACACCTTAAGGTCAGTGCTGAGCTAAAAATTTCTCTAAACCTGGCAGTGAAGCGTAAATTGAAGCCTATTCTTGCCGTCTTCAGAGTTTAGTTGACAAAATTTTCCGATCATTTTTATTGTGATAGCAGCCAATTTGCAATGGAAATATACTCTATTACATCTCTAAGTTAAAGCATCTTCCATGTCTCTGAAAACAGTAAAAATATTAAATGTCGTTACTGTGGGTAAGACATTTACGATCCCGTATTGCTCCATAACGATGGAACAGGTAAGTATGAAAAGATACATTATTGTGTAAACTGTAAATCTCAGTTTCTGTAAACGTATTTATAATATTATGACTTATACTAACCTAACTTCCGCTTCTCTGACGCCGGTGTCTCGCTTCAAGTGATGATCTGGTGAGAAAAAAACAGTTAAAAAACGAAAAAATATATGACAGACTGAAAAACAAACTTAACTGTTGCAGGTCCCAGCACTAGGAGAGATTAGTTTCTTGGAGACCAATACATACCTGTATAGTTCTATTCATTTGTTTATTATTTTAAATCACACAATAATAACAATGTATAATCTTAAATGTTTGACCCTCATACTTAATTAAGGTTTAATTCCCATGGCAGCTAAACCTTTATCTACTAAGAGACAGAATTCCGATATTAAAAGTTGTAATAATTTAATTACTACTAACCTGTATCTTCCACTTGAAATATGCTATTGTTTACCATAATCATACATGAACTGTACGAATGTATTCTCTACAGTACACCATACCATCATACATAAACTGTACTAATGTTTTCTCTTAAAATGTACTAATGTATTCTCTACACTATACCATCGTACATAAACTGTACTAATGTATTCTCAACAACATACCATCATATGACATACATGAACTGTAATAATGTATTCTCTACACCAGTGGTCTCCAACATATACTTTGCGCCGCGGGACCATATTATGGAACCCCCAAAGGTGTATTAAAAAATAGTGAATTATTGGGATTCTTTGTGACAGTGAAATTAATTAAAATATGTAATAACGTGATACAACTGTTGTATACAGGACGTGTGTATTTACCCCAGACCGGGCCCAGAGAGAGAGAGAGAGCCAGTAAAAGTATGTAACTGGTAACAGCTAGACTTACAAAACTGCAAATAACTGTACAATAAATATGATATTTCTTTTTCTTTAATGTAGATCCAAAGTTCTGGCGCCCTCCACAATATTTACAATGATAAACGTGGCCCAGAGCCTACAGAAGGTTGGGGACCACAGACCTACACCATGCCATCAAACATAAACTGTACTAAAGTAGTCTCTAAACTATACCAATTATATAAAGACTGTACTGATGTATTCTCTTCATGATATCATTCATAAACTATGGTACAGTAGTGTATTCTCTTCACCATGCCAATCATACATTAACTGTAGTATGTATTCTCTCCACTATAATCATATAGATCCTATACTTATGGCTTTTTTATACCATTTCATCTCACATTTCTGCATCACGTGTATTTGAGGAACAGATCATTTTTTTTTTAACCAAACTCCGTGTCAGGTGAGGTTAGGTATCTTTCTAGGACGTAGATGTATATCTCGTGTTCTTCGCATTCGTTGTTATTATTAGTTTGATTTTTGTGTTCCATCTTTACTTTGATGCTTTCTAGTGTTCTATTGTATTTACGTCTATAAAACTTCTTGTTTCGCTCTTACGAACTATAAGGCAACTACACCAATTCCAAACCCAGTTTTCATAGTTTATTTATTATTTTTCAATATGTGTGCCCTCGTTTTTTTTTCATTTACAAACGTCTAGATATATTACGTTAATATTATTGTCAACACGAGACTGAATCCATAATCAATTTACGGTGGCGTGAGAGTAACCAGGCTTGGAATTTTGTGCGATCAGGATTTAATTTGGTGACATTATATAATCTCAACTCGGCTTTAGAACTATTAAGCCAAGGTATCTAAAAGTATCTATTTATGACAGTAAAGAGCAAAGTGATATCCAAATTTGGTAAATATTTGGGAGTTGCCAACAACTAATTGACTTTTGAAAATGGGTTTTTTATAGTGTAAATCATCGTGTTAAATACAAAGATTGCCTTCATTGCCGTCGGAAATGAGTCGTTGTTGAGATATTTAAAAAAAAAGTGGAAGGTAAAATATAGCAAAAACCTGAAAAAACTCTGACCTAACCTAACGACAAGTGTGTAAGAAAATTACTTTAAGTAAGAGATACAGGAGGATAGAGTGATGTCACTTGAATGAGGAAGTGGCCGTCACTTACCAAAGTACCATGCATGGCGATCTAAACGGCACTGGCACTCTGAATTACACCTCCTACACTTTACAAATGAAACAAGAACACCGTCAGCCCTAAAAATGTCAACGGCTGCTGCTTTATTGTCTAAAATGAGCTGGATAACGTGCCAGTCAGCCAATGTACAATCAAAGACAAAAGTCGTGTCACAGTTTTGTCTGAAGATTAAATATAACCCGTGAAACAGTATGAGAGCCCTACCACAAGGCGGGGCGCACCAAAAGTTTAACCCTTTGGTATATATTTTCACCAAATTTCACGACACGACTTTTGTCTTTCATTGTACATCCCTGTGACACAAACCTCCATCTTCCAACTGCCCGAGGCACCGAGAATCGGGACTTGAACTGATTGGCGCACGAGTATTACGTCACATTGGCACTTACGCTAAGTACCTCGCACGACTATGACTTCACATCACTCACGCTTATTGGCCATATATTATAAAATAAAAGATAAAATAACTCGAAAACTATTAATTTCCGACGGAAACATTATATAATATTTTTTCTCTTTCATTATTATAATTTAATATTCAGTTAGGTGTTGACAACTACTAAATATTAACCCCAAATCTCTCTCTCTCTCTCTCTCTCTCTCTCTCTCTCTATATATATATATATATATTCAAGGCTTCCTACATTACCTAACACAAACCTTCAAAGTTCAGGTCTGGATTTAGTTATCAAACAATCAAGTAATTTTTTGCGCAAATTATTTCCTTGTGTTTATTTTATCCTCCAACAGTCTACGTGCATTAGTCTCATATTGTAGAAGTGTGTGTGTGTGTGTGTTGTTGCTGCGAGTCTTACTGTGTTGAAGCTAATAGTATATTTCCCGAAATTCATGGAGGAAAATTAAGATATTCTTGTAAAAAAAGATCTTATATATCCCTCAATACTATGCTGATCAGTTATAGGCACAAGCTAATATTCCTATTTTACTACAGATATTCGTTTTTAGTCTAAACAATAAGAGAAAAAGAGGTTTCTCGTGTTTGTAGTACCACATGTGTTTCTCAACCTTCACCTCTCATTTTTTAATTAATGACATAATTTTGCCAGGTGTCAGTTAAGTGAGCGAAACCATACTGTACTGTACACAACTTTACCTGAGAAAAATAAAATAATAACCACCAGATGTTTTAAGCTTATACTATCACCCACAGACTGCCAGTTTACCGCAGCCAGGTGGCATCGCGTTGGTTATACAGTAAAGTACTATACTATACTGTACTAGCTTAGATTATTTTAGAGCCTGGCTGACGGGCGCTCTCTACCCACATGCCTTCACTTCCTTTCACGTCTCAAACCACTAACTCGACTACTGTATCCAGATGATTATGCTTTACCACACTGTCACTGCCAAGTAAACAAATCTTAGAATGCTATACCTATAACACCCTGCCAGACACACAATGCCATTCTAACAGCTAACAATCAAAAACAACTAAACAACCTTTCTGAAACACCTCAACTTGTCTTACAACCTCAGTCAAAATACTCGTCCGTCAAGCTTAGATTGTCTAATCAACCCAACTACCATTACCCTCGACTACTCGAATATTATAGTCATTAAAACTACAACAATAACAACCCTAGCAACAATCAAACTACCACAATAACCACAACAAGTGTACCACCACAATAACTACAACAACCATACTATCACAAAAACAACAATGTAACTACCACAAAAACAACACTCAAACTACCACAATAACAACACTCAAACTACCACAATAACAACCATACACCAATAAGCATCTACCTATTCTCATTAAAGATGTACAGTGCTGACCATAAGTCTGCCTACGTCTGAAACTGTAATGATGAGTAATATATATACAGTATATATATATATATATATTTATTCACCAAAGTCTTGTTTATTTTTCCTACTAACCTTGGGAAAGTTTTTGTACAGGTAATGGAAATATTGTACACGGGAGAAGATAAAGAGGGATGGTTCTGGAAAATGTTGTTGGCTTGTTGGAAGACGATGTTGGCTTGTTGGAAGACGATGTTGGCTTGTTGGAAGACGATGTTGGCTTGTTGGAAGACGATGTTGGCTTGTTGGAAGACGATGTTGGCTTGTTGGAAGACGATGTTGGATTGTTGGAAGACGATGTTGGCTTGTTGGAAGACGATGTTGGCTTGTTGGAAGACGATGTTGGATTGTTGGAAGACGATGTTGGCTTGTTGGAAGACGATGTTGGCTTGTTGGAAGACGATGTTGGCTTGTTGGAAGACGATGTTGGCTTGTTGGAAGACGATGTTGGATTGTTGGAAGACGATGTTGGCTTGTTGGAAGACGATGTTGGCTTGTTGGAAGACGATGTTGGATTGTTGGAAGACGATGTTGGCTTGTTGGAAGACGCTGGTGGCTTGTTGGAAGACGATGTTGGCTTGTTGGAAGACGATGTTGGCTTGTTGGAAGACGATGTTGGCTTGTTGGAAGACGATGTTGGATTGTTGGAAGACGATGTTGGCTTGTTGGAAGACGCTGGTGGCTTGTTGGAAGACGATGTTGGCTTGTTGGAAGACGATGTTGGCTTGTTGGAAGACGATGTTGGCTTGTTGGAAGACGATGGTGGATTGTTCAATTGAAAACTTATTTTGTATGATGTTAATAATGCTATTTTTGTTATCTCTGGGGCCGCCATTAATAACAAAAATTAACTAAACCTAAACGAACTCAACTAAATATTGGTGCAATATCATTATGTCAGGATAGATTTGGTTAAGTTAGGTTTCAATAGGTTAGGTTAGATTTGATTAGATTTGGGTAGGAGTGGTTTGATTGGGATACCTTTGTTTAGGTTAGGTAAGCTCTGGTTGGGTTAGATTTGGTTAAGACAGATTTAGTGGACCTAAGTTTGCTTTGGTTATATTAGGCTAGATTTGAGTTAGGTTAGGGATTCACAAATATACAGTATTATACGTTAATTTTGTCTCCTAACTCGCACGATGAGCGTACTTAGTCATATCCTTTATAATTGTGATCCAGTTATTAGGAGTTCAGTGTACAAACCTATACGTTAACAAATAAAACGGGGGAATGAAACGAGGATACTAAGAGTATTTAAAATGTTTTCTTAAATGACTGGGGTTTTTGCTGCTACATAAGATTCGTTCAGCAATACCGTATACAGAAAGTCATCAGCGCTTAGTGAGTCGTCAGTGCTCAGTGAGTCATTAGTGCTTTGTGAGTCACCAGTGCTTAGTGAGTCGCCAGTACTTAGAGAGTCGCCAGTGCTTAGTGAGTCGCCAGTACTTAGTGAGTCATCAGTGCTTTGTGAGTCACCAGTGCTTAGTGAGTCGCCAGTACTTAGTGAGTCATCAGTGCTTTGTGAGTCACCAGTGCTTAGTGAGTCGCCAGTGCTTAGTGAGTCATCAGTGCTTTGTGAGTCACCAGTGCTTAGTGAGTCGTCAGTGCTTAGTGAGTCGTCAGTGCTTAGTGAGTCACCAGTGCTTAGTGAGTCACCGGTGGCGGTCCAGCCACTCATGACTACCACAATGGGCCCCTCTATGGTCTACCATACCCGTCTACCACACCCGGCAGTACATCTTTACTGAGCAGTGCACAAAACTGGGTAATGCTGTTACTACCACTATGCTACCACTACATCATTACTACCACCACTACAGTTACTATTACCACTACTGTTAGTGATACTACTAGTTTCTCCAGTGCTAGTCATACATACACGTGTAACAGATGAAAGTTTCTCCAGTGCTAGTAATACATGCTTGAGTAAGTATTTAACTAAAGAAACTGGACAGAGTTGCAAAGGTGAGGTTACCGGGCAGTCCACTGAGTCCGGAGTCCAAACACCACGCGAGAGTCCACCCAGTGACCTTGTACACCGCCACAGGAGTCCACACCTTGTACACCGCCACAAGAGTCCACACCTTGTACACCGCCACATGAGTCCACACCTTGTACACCGCCACTGGAGTCCACACCTTGTACACCGCCACAGGAGTTCACACCTTGTACACCGCCACAGGAGTTCACACCTTGTACACATACACAAAACAATGACTGGTATATGTGTTTTAATGTGAAGTAGAGTCGACGGCTGCAGGAACAACTGTGCGTTATGAAGGGAACTTGTCGCTGGAGATCAGTTGTTGCCGATGAGGAGTTTGTCTATGGGTACAACTCTACCCTGAGTGTCTCTCCTGAGGCCTCCCATCTTTTCCAGCATCTCCACCACGTAGTAGCCTAAAATGCCTGCCACCATGAACACCACCAGCATGGTCATCTTCGCGCTGACACAGAGGGCGGTGCTACAGACGTAAGCGATGGTGAAACCGATTGACTCCCATAGGCGGTAGTTACTGAAGGCCGCCTCCGACTGGCCGGGGAAGATGACGCCGTACAGAGCTGCAACATTAATCATATAATCTTATTATAATTTATACGGTTATAATTTTGGGTTTTGTATTAACATAACAAACACTATCTTGGAGACCTAAAGAAAAGTCTAGACAAGTATCCTTATATGAACATTATCAAGCGAGTTTTACTTTACGTGATTTAAATTAACGATAAAATTACTACTGTAACATGTAAATTACATCGCTAAATATATGGTACCCAGACCAGCATAACCTACTGTAGCTTAAAGAAGGTGGCACTTGTGTTGGTCTCATACGGCATTAATGTCTAACAGATCATCTATGTCCTGCCAAGACTTTTTCGTTAATACAGAACAGTATATAGTGAAGAAATATAGTACCGTTGATTTGTGTCTGCCAGACAGCGTCCGCAGCTCCCCATAGCGCTGAAATCACGAAGAACCACGGCATGTGGTCTGGGTGAGGCTTCCAGTAGGTGAAGGTGACCACGAGAGACGCATTGATGAGGAAGGCGAAGGTGAAGATAGGAACACGACCCACCACCTTCACCAGCGGAGTCAGCGCCACAGAGAAGAAGGCAGCGCTCACACCCAGACTTATCAACACGTAGCCCACCATGTGAACTCCCAGGGCACATGTAACATACGCCTGCCAACAAAACCTTATGTCACACACTCCTGCCAACACCCATGTTACACACATCTGTCAACACTTCATGTTGCATATGCCTACCAACGAAACCTTGTTACACATGCCTGCCTACCAACACAACTATATTTTAAAGACAAGAAAACACTTGATACATGTGATAACTAATAACATAATTTATATAACTAATAATCATAAAATGCTTCGGATTGATATGGGTTTTCTAAGTAAACTTTAAGAATGAAAATAAAAAGAACATTGAATCAGTTACAGCATCTCTTAAATAAGTTAAGGCTATGCTGTACTATACATATGGGACTTAATGGTTCTTTACACTTATTAGAATAATGGTACTAACGGCAGTGTAGTCAGCTGTGAGGAACTGCTGCTCGAGACCGGAGTAGATGGTAAGGGGTATGACTAACAGCTGGTAAGGGTGACGCATGTGGTTGAAGGTTGACACTACCAGCTGGCTCACAGACTCTCTCTTGGTATCCTGGTCCTCCTTGTGTGTGAACCTGGCCAACACGACCAGTGTTAGTGTATACACACACATACACAGTGTTCATAATGAATTAGTTTACTGTACGGACAAACTGGTATATAACATAACAATATGAACCTCCCTTTTCCTGTGTGGTTTTATCGAGATTTATCTTGTCCACGTTTTCATTGTGGATGTACATTATATATATATATATATATATATATATAATATATATATATATATATATATATATATATATATATATATATATATATAAATCTATATATATATATATATATATATATATATATAATATATATATATATATATTACGAGGAATAGCCCACCCGGGCACAGGTCATCAACCCACACCGGGGCCCGGGGTGGGGGGGGGGGGGGGGGGGGAGAAAGAGTAAAAATAAATTTAAAATAGAAGAGAAAAGGACTATATTAATCGACACCACGAAGATGCCGGAAAGTGAAACAGATTGTATGAGTATGGAAACACAGAAGAAGGCAGAAGCATTCCACAGTTTGGCTGTGTGGGGAAAGAAGGATGTACTATAACGGGTTATTCTCGTGTGACCAAAATCCATACAGAAACGGTGGGCACCGCGGGCAAGACGAGTGTTACGAGCCCACGGCCTTGCCGGCGGTACACAGGATGCCAAATCCACAGAACATTGCCCGTAAAAGAGAGAGAGTGAAGCAACATTGCGACGAAGAGAAAGGGAAGAGAAATTATCAACTAAAGGCGGTGAGTTAATAAGACGAAATGCCTTGATTCCACTCTAACTCAGTAATAACAGGTGCACATGACTCATTAATAGCAGGTGTATAAATAACACAGTAATAACAGGTGTTACGTCAAGGTTAGCGTCTCACTTGGTGACGGGATCAACGAAGAAGAGTGTGGTGAGGGAGGAGAGGAAGGTACAGGCCAGGAACACTGATGTTATGGTGTAGATCTTCCAGCTAGAAGGCAGCTCTGACTCTGTGGGAGTGTCGTTGATGCTGCTGGTGACGTTGGTGAGGCTGGCAGAGCTTTCACCAGACTCAGAAATGCAGAAGTTGTAGCCACAGGTGAGTAGGGCCGCCTCATCCGGCACGTCATTCTTCTCCACACCGATGGACAACACTGATAAAAATAATGGTTGTGTAGCTTAGTATACTACTTCATATATACAGTTTATAATATGGTTGTAGTGTAGTACTGTATAATACTTTATACAGTTTATAATATGGTTGTAGCGTAGTATAATACTTTATAGAGCAGTATAATACTTGATAGAGCAGTATAATACTTTATACCCAGTTTATAATGTGGTTATAGCTTAGTATAACATTTCATACAAATACAGTTTATAAATATTAACTCTTACAACTGCAGAATATATTTATCTTCCATACAGTAGAACGTTCCCTACTTCTCCAGAATATATTAAAATAACTTGTACTTATTCATCTTACACTGCAAAGTAAAATATTTCAAGTTACTGAAGGACTAAGTGCTCATGAAATGGTATTGAATAATTATGCTATTTCAGCCAGAGAAACTATTACCATCGTCTTACTCACCTGTGGAGGAAATAATGTTGCCCCAAATGTTCGTCGACTGGAAAAAGAGGAAAAAGATGCCAAAGAACCTTGTAATGACGACGCCGTTGTCTTCCCCCGTCAGCTGGGCGTAGAGGGTCCCCACCTGACAGTGTTACAAGGAAACCTGCTGTTACCGTATTGAATAACTCCAAGTTGAATAAGATCATCAAGTCTTTCTTAGGACAGACGGAACTTATGGAGATTAGAAATCCTTGCTTATTTTACTTTTTTTATATATATTTTTTTTACGGAGAATAGCCCACCCGGGCACAGGTCATCGACCCACAATGGGGCCCGGGGTGGGGGGGGGGGGGAAATAAGCGTAAAAAGAAATTTTAAAAATAAAAGAGAAAAAGAGTATATTAATATACACCACGAAGATGCCGGAAAACCAGCTTTTTGAAGAGAGACAGATTGTAAGAGTATGGAAACACAGAAGGCAGAGCATTTCACAGTTTGGCTGTGTGAAGAAAGAAGGATGTACTATAACGGGTTATTCTAGTGTGACCAACATCCACACAGAAAAGGTGGGTACTGTGGGCAGGACGAGTGTTACGAGCCCACGGCCTTGCCGGCGGGACACAGGATGCCAAATCCACCGAACATTGCCCGTTAAAGTACCTGTAAAAGATAGAGAATGAAGCAACACTGACGAAGAGAAAGGAAAGAGAGATTGTCGACTAAAGGAGGAGAGTTAATATGATAAAATACCTTTGATTCCATCCTGTCTAACAGTTGGACAGAAGAGCCTCCCTAGATATGAGAACAGTGCTCCAAGTTAGGACGAATGAATCCCTTATAAACTTAAAGCAATGCTCAGGAGTGAAATAGCTACGGCATCTGTACAGCATTCCCAGCTTTCGGGAGGCAGCTTTAGCAATGTTGTGGATGTGTGACTTCCATGGCATATTAGAGGAAATGATGAGGCCTAGCTTATTTATTTTAGAATTTGGCAAAATGACTGCGTCCTGAAATGTGATTGGTGGGAGATCTTCTATTTTGGAAAGTGTAATTGATAAACACTGTGTTTTATTACTGTTGAATTGTACAGATCTGCAGTGATAGATGAAATGATATTAGTACTAAAACAGATCTAGCTTGAGAGTTAGTGGGCAGGTAAAAATAAGAAATAGAGTGAAGAGTGGAATTATCAGCATAAGAATGGATAGAATTGGTAGGAGTGTGGAGTAAATCGTTGATAAAAAGAAGGAAGAGAGAGTAGGTGAAAGAACAGAACCCCGTGGAACACCACTATTGGTAGAGAAAGAGCGAGAGATCGCTCCCTCGACAACAACTGCCATGGATCAGTTCTCAAGGACGCTAGAAATTAAAGAACAAACTGGAGGAGAGAAATCATAAGCAAAGACTTGTGCCATAATCTGTCAAATGCTTTGGAGATGTTGAGGGCCACGACGAAAGTTTCCCCATAATCCCTAAGAAAGGATGACCAAAGATGGGTGCAGTAGGACAGCAGATCACAATTAGATCTTACCTGGCGAAAGCCATACTGGTGATCCGATAAAAGAGAAAGGCGTTCAAGGTGACTGAGAAAATGAGTTTAAAATAGTTTCTAAAATCTTAGAAAGGGATGAAGTTAGGGCAATAGGGCGATAGTTAGAGGGATTAGAATAGTCATCCTTTTTCAGGATGGGCTGAACCGAGGCATGCTTCTAAGAAGAAGGAAAAGCTAAGGTTTTGAGGCACAGGCAAAAGAGGTGAGCAAGCACAGGGGCCAGAACTTCAGCACACTCCCTCAGAACACGAGGGGGTATTCCATCTGGTCCATGCACCTTACTCTCAACCAGATTGGATAACACATCATACATAACTATTGTCTGTTGTTAACTCATCATAAATAACTATTGTCTGTTGTTAACTCATCATAAACAACTTTTGTTAATTCTGGCAGAAACAGTAGCATCTACAGTAGACCCACCTTGGTGAGATAGGTACACTTGGCTGCCCAGAGAGGAGCGGCGCCTATACCCAGGATGGCAGCAGTTGGGACCAAGGTGTATATCCTGGGGTAGAACTGAGCTGCGATGTAGCCCGAGTAACACAGCATCGAGACTACCATTGTGCACTTCTCCTTCAGCACCTGCAGCACTAGCGACGGCAGAAAACAGCACGACAGCACCATAGTGACGTAGGTGGCTGTTAGTCCCGCTGTACCTGCTGCTCTGTGGGGGGAGGTGGCTGTTACTCCTGCTGTACCTGCTGCTTTGTGATGGCTGTTAGTGAGTGTTATGCCCAGAGTTTTAATCACCCTCCTTCCCACTTCCATAAAGAACCCGCTCGGACCTCTTACCCTCCGTGTGGGACCGTCTAGGGTAGGGTTGGTAAGCCTGTCCACCTTCGCTGATGCATTATGGATCGTCTTACTCGTGTGGTTGGTATGCCAGAGTTGCGTTTATTTACAAACGTTGACGTCAAACTCAAGACTGTACACGGACAACCAATGAGGACGCCCCCTCTAACTCCCAGAGAACGGGAGTTACCGATAGTTGCCGAGGAAATATATTACAAAATAAAGACAGATGTGTTAATGTTGTGTCATTAAAGAAGGAAGTTTGAATGCCATAACATCTAAGTTCAACGCCTAGGGATATGGAGCTCAGCTGAACTACAAAGATGGAAGCATCTTAAAATAAAGGAAATACGTCAATTTGTTCGCAAGTAGGTTACGTTAAATACGGTGTAAATGACTACAATCTCTGAGACAAGCAGACTCATTCTCATCCCAGCCTCTGTTAATGGGGTTAGCCTTCAATTTCTGCCGCGTGCAGGGGGTATGGTATGATTTTTGTATTGCTTGTATACTTTTTTTTTTTTACTTTTATCCTCTTCGCCACTGACCGGCTCGTTAGCCGCTTGGGCGGTTGGTCACTTCTTTATTTCGCACTGTTGGCGTGTACTGGCTCCTGAATGTAACTGAGCCTGCTCCAGTGTTGGTCAAGTCTGGTCGGAGCCGTCACAACATTCTCTGACAGGTTGTTCCAAGAGTTCACAATTCTCACTCAGAAAAAGTTCGCCCTTACAGTTTTCTGGACTTAGGCATCTTCAACCTTGAGCTATGACCCCTTGTGGGGCGGGCTCCGCCAGCTTCAGGTATGGACACTCGTCAGTCGAGTGAGTAGTGACTTTTGAGATATTCATACACCATAACAGAGTTTCTAAGATGAAAAGACTCCAGCAGCTAAAAAATATTGCACTTGGCAGTAAAATAAAACACAAGTTTTTTGAACGTTTCATAATATTGGCCGTAAAAACATTAATGCAAAAGAGACAGCTTTGTAAAATTACCATTGCGTTTCTTTGTTAATTAATCGTACTTACACTTTATATCCAATAAAACAAACAAAACAATTACGAAGAGGGAAATGAAGATCAGTTAATAGCCACAGTTGCAAAAGTTCAACTTTCAATACTCTATTATTAATTCGTTTTTCCGCCGCCCCTCTCCATCGTGCGCTCCAGTACAGTAGGCTACCATTTTGCTTACATTTGGGACTGTTATTTTACAAATAATTAAGGCGTATACATTAATTATGTACATGGTATAGCTAATGAAATGCTAAGTTGCAAAAAGTACCGGACTTTGTTACTTAATAAAAGTACAGTACGTACTGTATTGTTACATTGGCAAAATGTTACTCAAGTAGAAGTAAAATAGTTTCCCATTCATAAAGTATTCAAGGACTGAAAGTAAAAAGGAACAACAAAATTATTGTCTCAAATATTAAAATAAATCCACAGTAAATAAAAAAAAGTAAACTAAAAAAAAATAAAAATAAGACACATAGTATTACACATGTTTATTTGCAAATCTTTCTATTGAGATTAATCAATAACTGACTCCAAATTATGGCTGTCCAATCAGAATCTTTTTGGCCTAAATATACTGTAAGCCCAGCATGACCTACCGAAAGAGAATACGTTCAGCCGCTCTTCTCCATACAATCCATCGAAGGGGATAGTGAACGGGCTGAAAATATATCCATCCAACACTATGACCACTTTCTTATCCACACAAATATCGACAATCCACCACTGCCCCCGTCACCAGATGTCGATTATTACTCCGGGTGTTAGTGTTGCATTACTGTCTTGGAGAGGAAGGAGGTATAGAGGTAGAGGTACTCACTTGTTGAGGGAGGACTGGAGGCCAGCTGTGGTGTTATAACTGGTGAAGAGGAATGTGAAGGCCAGCGAGATAATGACAATATTCTTTATCATCGACATCTTCATCATTTTCTCCTCCTTCGTCAGATTGCTTCTTTCTCCGCTACCGCCCACACCGCTGCTGCCCACATTTCTCTCAGTGGTGGCTTTTGAAACTGATTGGAGAAAGAAAATGAACTTTGAGTGTGACTGAAGGATTTATTGTGTATGGGATTACATGACTCTCTCTCTCTCTCTTTCTCTCTCGTTTCAGTAACAGAATATTGGCCAAGATCCCCCCCCCCCCCCCTCTTGACATACTGTAGTGGACTCACCTTGGCTCCCCTCCTCGTCCATAAGGAAGGTGGGATTGGTTACACCTGTGTTGACACTGTCGGCCATGTTGATACTCCTAATGACGTCACACACAAGTTGTATCTGTTTAGGGAAATGTGTTAATAACGATTAAGATACTTCATACATATTAAAAGTACAGTGGTTATAAAAAAATAGTGTGTGTGTGTGTGTGTGTGTGTGTGTGGCTACACCTTCAAGTGTTATGGTAAAAGGAATATCCCACAGTACAAACTTCCCACAAAACTGAGCACCTGTCACAAACATATTAAAGATGTTATAAAAAGTTGTACTGGAGTCAGATAACATTTACAACTCCTTTATGTTAAAGTTATAATCGTATTAAAGGTTAAACGGGATCGCTTGAAGATAAGGCACCCAAGCTTATTTCTCCTGATGAGTTAAACACCCTAACGCTACTTCAGGTGATCCGTTAAAAACAACACACCTGTCAGTTGTTTCATATACTGTAGAGAGTTGAAGGCCTTCACTGGTGTAGCACATGATTAACAGTTATATATCAACAAAACTGAAGAGAACAAAAATCCAAGATAGATAGATAGTGGTACTTTCTCATCCTGAAACCCACAACGTCAATGGAGCCAACATAAAAGGTCACACCTCAGGACGGGTCATCAGTTGTAGGGGTTATTGAAAAAGTTGACCTCCGTGGAGTAAATGACCGTGACCCCCCAAGCAAGACAAATTGCCTCCACCTGATCTAATTTGACTAGCGTAGCCTATCCTGACAAGGCTAGACCTAAGGCAAGAAGGTGGTGGTATGGGGTGTGAGTGACGGCAAGAAGGTGGTGGTATGGGGTGTGAGTGACGGCAAAGTGAAAGGGAATAATATTTTAGGTATATCCCTGAGCTACAGGTGTGCCCGCCAGTGTTGCCAACGTCTGGTATAACCTTAAAAGTGATGATTGTTACAGATACACGGACAACACGTACAGACCAGTGAGACACCTTGTTACAGATACACGGACAACACGTACAGACCAGTGAGACACCTTGTTACAGATACACGGACAACACGTACAGACCAGTGAGACACCTTGTTACAGATACACGGACAACACGTACAGACCAGTCAATAGCTGATCTCGTATAAACGTATTGTAGAAGTCGCTAATAAGTAATAGTATCAAGAGCCAAACATAAAAATCAACGTCAATAGAACAGTTGCTAAAGGTTCCTACGATAACTTTCTCCTAATATGTGTGTCCCTTCTTACTCAACTCAGTTCTCGGATTGGACACAAACATCTCCTCACCTGAAGACATTATTTTATTATCATATCAACCAAGTAGAAGCTTAACCGTGGTGCGTTACCTTCGTGGAGGCTGTAACACTTGTTGGTTGGTGGGTGCTGGTTGACGATGTTGAAGAAGTGGGGTTGATGACGGTAGCGTGCTGGTTGAAGATGGCAGCGTGCTGGTTGATGATGATGCAGGTGTGTGCTTGGTAGTACTAGTTGATGGTAGAGTTAAAAGTTGCTCATGTTCACTAGTATGTCACAATATCTGTTGGTCAGTGGTGGTACAGCTGCTGTACATCACACCCTGATCAGCGTCACACTTGCACTGAGCGTCGCGCGTCTCTCCACGACCATTTTGCTGCTGCCGACCTTGTTGTTGAATGCCTGGGGTCACTGCCATACCTTCTGATGGCTCCACTCTCTAGTTTTCCTTGAAATTAGCACCCCAATAATGAACAGAGGAGGATAACAAGGTTAATCCAGGGCATTAGGAACCTTCGGTATGGAAGCCGATTAAAGAATCAGAATTTGCACTCCTTCAAGAGATGTAACAGTGAGGGGCGATATGATCGAGGTGTATAAATGGAAGCCAAGGTTAAACAAAGGTACTTAAACTATCTAACCATAAGCGAACAAATTAAGATTTAGGCGTGAGATAGATAAATATGGGTTTGGAAGTAGAGTAGTGGATGAGTGGAGCAAGTTACCGAGCATCATCATTAATTTAAACAAGCTGGGTAGCTTCAAATATAGGTTGGAAAGATATATGAGCGATATAGGTTGGGTGTAAACGGGACTGCCCAGTATGGGCCAATAGGCCCGCTGCAGTTTCTCCCATTCTTATGTTTTCTGATGACGTCACTCGTTAAGATAGATTTTGCTTCCCATTGGAGAAGTAAACAAAAACTTGTAAACTGTACCATATGGGGAAGACCATGTATGTATACTGTTTACACTTTACGAATATATACTGCACTTGATGGCAGCACATGCTGCTTGTATTGTCTGGCCTCCTTCACACATATCAGGTTACCTATACACAGCAGGTCACCTATACACACATAAAGTCACCTGTACACACATAAGGTCACCTGTACACACATAAGGTCACATATCTCACCTTCACCATAGCCCGATTGATCTACCTGGGTGCATCGAGGGGAATCCCCGCCACAACACTAGGAAAATTATTTGCCCCAACACTTTCTCTCGCAGAGCTGTTACATCGGGTCAAGTTCCCCACCCAGCCTCCCTCTCCTTCACCCCCTAAAAACTCTTGCTTCCATGGCTTACAGGACCACCTCAGCCCCCCCCCCCCTCCACCAGTAATACTCCATCATTTATCCTTCCATTCATTCATATAACCTCTCCCTCACTCCTTCCTCTCTTACCATAGGTAACCCTATATCCCGTATTTCCTTCCTTCCTCCTTGTTACTCCCGTCCCTCCCTCCCAAGGCGACTAGACAGGTGGTCTGACGACGCTCACTCTGGCCTGGTGAGCCTCATACGTATCTACCTGCTACTGTGACCCTGAGTGTGTGATACAGGTTGGTCAATACGTATATGATGTGTGTGTGTGTGTGTGTGTGTGTGTGTGTGTGTGTGTGTGTGCAATGAATCGTTTTCATGAGTTCTTCTAAGGTGAATATAGTGAAGGGAAGAGTTTGTTGAAAAGATGGCTTTGGTCAACAGAATTGCAAAACAAACCTATAGGACTTGACCACCCTAGTATGGAATTAGTGTGGTATGTGTGTGGCAAGGAATATCCAATAAGGAAAAGTAACTCCCAAAGAATAGTGCGGTGCCAATGGGCGAGCTTTACACTGCTCCATATAAATGTTTGCGGACGATGCCAAATTCTTCAGGAAAATTAAAGAACCAAACAGACAGTGAAGAGCTAAAGAAAGATCTCTGTGAGCTTCAAGAGTGGTCGAATAAATGGCTGCTAAGATTCAATGTCACAAAGTGTAAGAGGATGAACATGGGTTATACCAACGGTAAGGGGGCGTATCACATGTCCAACCGGGACGAAGAAACTGCATTAATAGAGACCGAATGTGAAAAGAACCTGGGTGTGTATGTTAACAATAAACTGAAGTTCTTGGGCCATTATGTGAAGAAGGTGAATGAAGCAAATAAACTATTTGGTCTTATAAGAAGGTCGTTCAGATATCTAGACCGTCTCTCTTAACGATCTTCAAGAGCGAGGTGCTTCCCCGTCTGGAGTACTGTCACCCTGTCTGGTCCCCGAGATATGCTTGAGACTCAGTTATCCAGAGAGATTAAAGCACCTGCAACTGCCTAGCTTATACTACAGGCGGGCAAGGGGTAACCTAATTGAGGTGTATAAACATTTTAGAGGGCACTACTCAGTCGAGTGTCTATCCTGGAGCTGGCAGACATCTGCCCCACAAGGGGTCAGAGCTCAAGGTTGAAGAAGCCACAAGTTCAGAAAACTGTGATGGCGAACTTTTTCGGAGAGAGAATTAAGAACTCATGGAACAACCTGCCAGAGTTTGTTGTGACGGCATCCAGTGTGAGCTCTTTCAACACCAGATTTGTCCAACACTGGAGCAAGTTAAGATTCATTCAGGGGCCGACCGACCGCCCAAGTGGCAAAGAGAATAAAAGTGAAAGTAAAAGAGTTAATGGTCACCATATTTTTATATAAAAAAGCACTTCAACAAGTAAAAAATGTGCTCAATTTCACTATGGTAACCACGTTTTCTAATAAAATAAATCAGACATTATAAAAAATAAGGGTTCAAGTTGCTCAACATAGCACAACTCAACAAAACCAACAACTTAACTCTTCCTCATACAACACAACACCAGCAACTTTTGTCTTCCTCATACAACACAACATGAGCAACTTACCAGCTTAATTAACACTCGGGGTTTAGAGAGATGCTCTACAGTGAAATGCTCAGGGTCTGGACGGTCACCACACAAGACTGTACCTCATGAGAGATAATTGTACGTAACGAGTCATAGCAAGATTGCTATTTGAGATAAAAAGTTGGGGTTTGTTGCATTATCATTAAAAATAAATTATCTACAAGCAGTTTATATGATTAATCACAATACAAATATATTTCTATACGAAAGTGCGAGTAGAACAAAAAAAATTTGTTTACGCTTAATGTAAGTGTTTATACATCACTTTATACGTTGGTTATTTCATATGATTGTAATATGAACTTTATTCCATTTTGAAGCGGACATGTTTATAAAAAAAAATATTTAAATTAGAAAAGTTGTGAAAAAAATTAATATTTCGCTCGGTAATAGTGATGTAAATGTGTTCTAATGAGCACGTCCAGCCCGAGTACAGATTATTCAATTTTTCGCTGAGCGCAAAAAGATAATTGTACATATTGAATCATAGCAAGCTTATTATTGGAGATAAAAAGGTCGGGTTTATTGGATTACCATTGTAAATACATTATCTACAAATAGTTTTATATAGATAATCACAATAAAATGATAAAATCTATACGTATGTGTGAGTATAACATAAATTGCAGTGTATGGCTGCCACTCAAGCTGCCAAGTGCGAATATTCCTGGCAGTTTCAATATTTTACATAAAATATACATAATGTGTTTATAAATGCTTATTATTTTGGAAGTTCATATGAAATAAGTATGTAAATTATTAGTTAAATGTCATACAATTTTTTTCTTTTCTTTTTTTACGAAAATAAATTATTTTCTGGAGCACTCCTCCCTCCCACCCTTTCCCGGCCCCCACAGTGCCACACGTACTCAGCACGGCACTGAACACGGCGATTAGATCTAGTTTCAGTGGGAGTGCGGGGTAGTGTAGTGCGGACTTACGTGGGAGATGAGTGGACGCGTGGAAAGTCACGATGCGATGGTTAATATACCACATGTGCAACACTTTCATTTTTATCAAAAACGACATGCCAGCAGTTCCTTTCACACTAGGTCTGCTTGTTGTAGGGCCATACAAACTATCACTTGCACTAGACATAGTTCAAAACTATCATAACACTGTTATCAATAAATTATATCACTGTGATGAAAGAGAAATCAGCACAAGCCATGAGGAATTGGTGGGAAATGCGGGTCAAAGTTACGTCCTATTCTGTTGAACCACAAAGAGTGACTGATGTGGTCAGTGTGATAACTGGTCATTCACGGAGTCACGTAACCTTAGAGCAGTGTTACCAGATTTTCAAGAAAACTGCTAGACGTGCTACAAAATTCTGCTAAATGTAGCACAACTATGCTAGAATTTTCATAACTTAGTGACCATACTGGTGATAACCTGTACTTCCTGTATTACACAAATGCATCTGCTCAAATAAATCTTTAAATGTGGTTTAATTATATTAATAGAATATCTCCATACCTGTCAGGTGGATGAACACACACAGTAGCAGCAACCTGTATTATATCTGATATATGTTTTTGCCCATTGACTTCAGCAGACACAGAAGGCTCAAAGCTTAAACAGTCTCCACTCACCTTTATTCCTTCACCACTTATTAATTCATCACAGAGAGAGACATTTTAACCCTGTTGCATTTTTTTCTTTTTTGGTTCACGACTCCCTCCCTCTACAGCCAGTCGCAGTACCGCCAATGCACTAATATATCAAAATGAAGCCATGCTACTCCTATAGCTAACTTCATTATAATATATCAGATTTATTCCATGTTAAACAAAATTATGTCAGATTTATGCTAAAAGTTGAATTATGCTAAAAAATATGCTAAGCTGTAATATTGGGTCGAAATTCTGCTAAAAGCATAAAAATATGCTAGATCTGGAAACAATGCCTTGGAGGCAGTATACAATAGGTGCCAGGTCACACTACGTTACCAAATGAGCATCTTGCATATCTAGCATTCATACTCAAACACAAAATTATTTTATTGTAATTTTTTAGTTCATACACAAATTTGTGTATGAAAACCCCAGTGTTATGTCTTCCTCATACAACACACCACCAACATGTCTTCCTCATACAACACACCACCAACATGTCTTCCTCATACAACACAACATCACCAACATGTCTTCCTCATACAACACACCACCAACATGTCTTCCTCATACAACACAACACCACCAACATGTCTTCCTCATACAACACAACACCACCATGTCTTCCTCATACAACACAATACAATACATCATCAACTTGACTTAATACATCATTAAGTCAAGACAAGCATGATCTCTGTCGATGATGATGACTCTCCTCCCAAAGAGACCCAGCGAGTGATGATTCCTCCCACAGTGATGATAATGTTTTGGCTGAAGGTGTTCCGTCAACCTTCCCAGTAACCCTACCACGAGCAGCATTCAACCACCAGTACAGTTTTTCGGAAGTAAAATACATTTTTATTTTTATTAAACTTCTTAATATTGCCTGTAATGCACTGTACAGTTATAACTATTAATATTGTTTCTCTTAAAAACAAGATTACTGTCATTTTATTGTATGTCAGATAACTTTTTTAGGAATGTATTTCTCAATTAATAATGGAGGTCAATGGGAAAATGTTTCAATTTATGGATTTTTTTATTTACAAATTGTTTTCAGAAACACATACTGTACTTCAATAAACTGAGGTTGACGTGTAATAATTTAATGACAAAAATATAATTTAAAAATAATATAGGAAGAGTAAAGCTGAATATTTTATTCACATTATGTAACACATAACAAAGCTCAATGTTTGTTCTATTATTTTTACATATTCTTATACGTATTTCACTTTTCTCTTACTCAGTGATGCATGGCAGGTACAGTCAGTCACACCTCACCCTGGCTCATGTACTGTCCACAAAAGTTTACCTGGCAATAGTTGGTGAAGTAAGGCTGTATGTAATGGGGATTGTGATTGGTGAATCTATTTTTGGCTGAATCACTATCAGGATACATATTAAACAATCCAAAGATAGCATTTTTATATTAATAAACTATTCATTGTTATATAAGACGATGATAAATGTTCAAATGTTTGTATATTTGCTTAAATAATGAAGCAAATTTTATTAATGACTAGGCAACACAACTACAAGATTCTCTCATCAGTTTTCAAGAATACTTGTTCCGCATTTAGTCTTGTGTGTTTCATGAAGGAATTAATAGTTTAATAACAGGCCCACCCATCCTCCTTATCAACTAAGACTTGCATCCTCCACAGCATATAAGATATGTTATTCCTAACAAGCTCAGGTTTGTTTCTAAAAGCCTCCGCCACTGTCTTGTCAAGTGGTCAAACAGCTGGTTGGGCATCCTCTCGAACTCGGGTTTCCAGGAACTGACAATACTTGCCCAGATATTTTCAATGGAATTCATGTCACATCCCTTTCTCTACAATTCCAGGTCTTGATTTATGTATATTTAACACTTCATGCATCATTGCCAAATATTTATTTACCTCTCAAAATCTTTACAACAAATTATAAAATGTATTCAGTATTTCACATTCTATTGCCATTGATTCTACTTTAGAATTTATTAATAGATATTTATTCAAAATGATGAATTGGGTTTGTATGTTTCATGTACTGTAGCTTCACTTGCACTCAGACTAAAAATTTGAGTCATTAAGTTACACAGTTGTTGAACAGTAGTTTACATAATTTCAGATATTTGACACACACACAAACACACAGATAATTAGAATATACGAAGATGAAATGTCGTGACTGACAAGTGAGTCATGACAGTGTCTGCCCTCTAAAATACGTCAAATTATATTATATAATGCTCACATTGTAAAGACAATTAATTCCTTCGTGAAATACTCAAAATTAAATGTTGAAAATGTATTCTTGAAATTTGTTGTTGAAAACTGGTGTTTCAGGTGTTGTAAAATGTGCAAGTGTACTGTTGTGGCTGGCAAACACATATTTGTCTACTTTCATGGTCACCACGGCACCTACGACCACACCCTCGCTGAGGAGGTGGCCGGTGGGGAGGGGGACCAGCGCCATTGTCTGGATCACTGTTGGCCGCCTCAACAAACTCGACATCATTTGGGTCCATTTCCTCCCCATCATTGTCTTCGTAATCCAATAATAATTTATGAATGCCACTCAAATCAAGCAAATTTTTATGAATAACACTACTGTCGAGGATGTGGAGGGGTGAGGCGGGTCTTGAGATTTTGAAGGATTTGCATCCCTCATGATAGCTGGAGGGTAACTGGACCACTAGACTTGAGGCAAAGATTAACAGTATATGTAAATTGAGGTGTAGAGAAAATAAATATCCAAAGATTACCGGTATATTAGAGTTGAGTTGCCAAGTAAATACATATCCCATACAAAGTATTTCGACTCACCCCGACATTCAAAATATGTCGCGAAAATTAAGAACGTTGAGGAACATCACCCGGGGTCGCCTAAGTGAACATAGAGCAATGTCACCTGGGTTTTAAGGGCTAAGCAAATATACGAACATCAGGAAAACTTATGATCTTAGATAACAATAAATAGTTAATTATTAAGAAAATGCTATCTTTGGATTGTTTACCGGCAATATTTATCCTGATAGTGATACAGCCAAAAATAGATCCACCAATCACAATCCACATTACATACAGCCTTACTTCACCAAGTATTGCCAGGTAAAATTGCGAGTATGAGAGCCAGGGTGAGGTCGATGGAATTTTGGCCGACTGTACCAAACCATGACATTTTTGCAGTGAAAAAAGTAATGGATATTTTGGTTTATGCATTGGGTTCATCATTGAAGATGTAACAAACTACTACAGTACAGACCATTCATAAAACAGAAGGAAAAACAGAAAAACAAGTGTCCCCTGACCTTTGACCTTCAGTAATGTGTCACACAAAAATTGATCCAACAAACTTGCTGGTGATCAGGGTTATTTATGATGTATCGTTTGTTAAGTTGATGGTACGTGCCACCACCATCACCACCTCCACACACAAATTAACCAACAATACAATTTTCCCATTACCTCTAAGTCTTTCTCGTCACACTCAAGGCTCAAAAGTGAAGAGATTTTAACCTCCCAATTACAACATCTGCAAGTTTGAGGGAAGTGTAGTGCATCAGAGGAAACCTAACTACTCTACAGTACTGTGTTTGTCTCTTTGGAGGCACAGCCACTTGTAAACATTCCCCTTGATCACCACCACCACATTATATGTTAAGACACTCCATGACAAAGCCTTAGACTATTTGTTGCTTTCCTCTGTACAGTATTCTGTTCATTACCTACTTTACTTCAACAACTATGTGTACTGTACTTTAATTGTTACATACAAACATGTTCCTTCAAACTTTCAAATGTTTTATCATCACTAACAACATATTCAGTAAGAACTAAACATACAATACTGTATATCAAATATTTGTGTGGTGCGGAAAAATAGAAAACATAATTTACTATTTCATATTTAATAGATTAACTACAAATATTCAATTACTTATACTGTACAGTCTTAACTCTAGCTAGCTAGGGTCTGAACAACTATAATAAGCTCTCGTCTTAAATGGTTTGGGCTTCCATTTTGCATGATCTTATCTTCATTTACAATACAGTATTTTCATGTACATTAGTTGATGTTCTCCAGTTCTTTCATTAACTGTTCTCTCTTCTTTTCCAACTCATCTTCGCTCAGCTCTCCCTCCTCTAAGCTGACCTCGCCAGCCTCACGTTCTGATGACCTCCGACCAGAATCGCCTTCAGAATGGCCTCGGGATCTGAAAATACAGGATATTTTCAAATTGCATCAACGGAAAAATCTTTCTATTCTTATACGATGTACATAAACTCGGGATATACCACAGCATTTTGTGTTGGGAAATACGGTATGTCAAACTGTTTAAATTAATTATGGAGATGAGGCAGTCCATGAGGCCAGTAAGTTACACTGTGACCTGTGTCAGTTGTCTGTGATTTACTCTTGGGGTGAAGTTTAATTCAAGAAAATGAGAGTAAGTCTTGATTCAGTCAGAGCTTCTTTCACTGGTACCTGTACTGCACAACCTCACAAATCATTTCAATAAAGATATCAACTATAGAGGACACAAATGCACAAAAAGGTAGTTTGGTAAATGCATAAACAGATCTTGTGTCTGACCCAACCATCAGTACAGTTCGTACAACAGTCATTTCCTCTCATGACTGTACAACACTAACACATGCTGAGCTTTAACTATTTACTGTAGTTAAAAGAGGTAAAACAGTGATCAATAGCAAAATATAATACACAATGCAATACTCAGACACAACTTAAAACAACATGTGATTGAATGTTTAAAAGGGTGCACAAGACTATCATTATTAACTGCTCTGAAGTGGTGCTTCATCAAGAAACCGTCGAGTGAATATGTTTGCTAACTACAGTATACCAACTTACAACTGTTCACCTGAGGGATGTCTGGCTATACAGTATGATCATACTTCAGTCATATTCTTTGATATAATAATCTTAATTATCTATGTCACAATAAAGGAAAACCTATGTAAACTGTTTCTGCAGCCTTGATTCATCAATTATGAGGATCTGTACAGAAAAATTTTCAAGTGTCGAGGTTGTAAAGTTATTACTGTACTGCACAGCTTTTCTGAACACGAATATTCCTTACAACTGTTTGTTGGGAAAACTAAATGGCCGAGGGAAACAATTAAAATAAACAGAATATTCATTTACAGTTAGCTGCAATAAAAATCTTTACCAAATTTGAAAAAAAGAAAAACGATGATGAAATTACATGACACAGTTCGTAAATTAAAGCAGTAAATCATCCCATCAACCTTGCCTAGCATAAATTTGGACCTGAGTTTCATGGGTTAGGAGCTGGGAGAACCATGAGGTGTGCCACAGAACTATGTTAATACTATACAATAATTGCAGTAATCCTCCCCTACCCAGAAACCAGCACAGTATAGTACATACTCATTTAAACCTTTGAGTCTTGAAGGGTTAAATAATTAATCGTCCTTCAAGGTTTAAACTATTGTTCTCAAAGGATTAAACCAGTGGTTCACAAACATGGGGTTGCAACCCCAAATGGGGTAGCAAGATGCATCATTAGGGGCCGCATGGTCATGGGGTCGCTGGACTCCCATAGACCTGATAGGGTTATTGGAGTTACCTGGGTCTTGCAGCTGTTACATGTGAATTTTTTTTTGTCCAGGTGTCAAGGACTGAAGGACGTGGTTGACAGATGTTATCTCGTTAAGTCAGGACCATAAATTATGGTCAATGGATTAATGCAGTTACTCTCCTTGTGTCAGGTCAGTAGAGGTCAGTCCAGGTAAGGCTTGCCTTGATGACATGTTTTGCAACAGAAGTTCCACACCTACTTTGTACTGTTCTCAGCTCAGTTCACTCTCTACTTCCAATGGATGCAGACAGAAAATGGCAGCAAATTTCAATGATAGATTCCCAGAGTTGCGAAGTGAGTTTTGATTCTGCTCAGTTTCAGTTGAAGACAGATGTAAAACACTGTGGGTCTTTTGTGCTCAAAATGACAGAATTACAGGCTGACAACAATAGGGCAAGGGTGAATTTTGATGTCTACGATGACATGGTAAAGTTTTGGATTACAGTACTTTATCAAAGAGACATTCAGCAGTTAAAAATTGAGCTATCAAGGTTCTGGTACAATTTGGAAGCACCTACGGTATGTCTGTGACGCAGCTTTCTCGTCAATGGCGTTTATAAAAAATGACTGCCGTAATTGTATATCAAACTTGAACTTATAAAATTGTATGCTGTGTTGCTTAACCACATAATGATATTCCTAGGTATAGAACACTAATTGATGATATAAACATGTCACATCTTAAACATGACAGAATTGTAACCTGAAATTGGTTTGAATATTGTCCTTATAGGGTTAATCATAAACATCATCCTCAACAGGTTAAACTATTGTCCTCATAGGGTTAAACTATCATCCTCAAGGGATTAAATCATCATAATCAAAAGGATTAAACCACTGTCTTCAAAGGGTTAAAACATAATCCTTAAATGGTTAAAATATTGTCCTCAAAGGGTTAAAACATTGTGCTTAAAGGGTTAAACCAATTTTCACACCTAAAATACATTACTAATGTCAAGAAAAGCCTGGCTTTGACTAACCCTTGACTGCTTCATCCACTCTACCAGAACATGAGCAATTAACTAACTAATAATGCAACACAAAGCTCTGGAGAAGCACGAGTCAGAAAATACAAAGAGAAACATATCATTTCTCTGAACAAAGAAATCAAATACAAAACAGCCATGTGAAAGCAACAATTTTAACAAACATGAACTAACATTATTTTCTACCATACAGCTGATGAGCGCTATTTATATGAAAGGAACACAGCAGCAGTAAGTCTGCGTTTGCTCTTGTTTTCCTTATAGAAAAAGTTATTTACATAATCACTAATACAATGTCAAAAAGTTTCCTGTTACTGAGATGCAGTGTAATGTTTCGTGCCACAACTACCTGACAGCACAAACACACTGCTATCTCTTAACTGTGGCAGAGTCGTAGATAGAGTTTGGCCAACCAGGCGCCATGTTGTTACTCAATTTTACTGAATAAACATGATCAAATTTTATCCTCTACGGTAAGAGTACAAACTTCTTCATCAGCTGAGTAACAACATGGCGCCCGCTTGTTACTGAGTTTGCCGAACTCTATTTACGGCTCTGAACAGTGGTCACTTGAGCTGTTGATATGGATGGATTTAATGTTGCATTCTTTCAAGTGTTCCCAGTTATACAAGAATAGCTGATCTAGATCATGAACAAACACTTGACAGTGGCTGAACTGTCTAGGTACCTTGTTTGTATACCTGAACTGTCAAGGCACTGACATATTGGAAATTGTATGCCTGCATTGTCTATGTACACTGTATAGTCTCTATATAGTACATGCTGAACTGTACACAGTACCTGCTTTGTTTAAATATATGCTAAACCAACTGTAGAGTGATTTTAATGAATAACTATGGGGCTGACCAGGATTATGGACAAACAAAGGCTCCCTGTGTTCACTTCCATTTACTGTACCACACTGAGATGGATATTTTAACAGTAGAGATGTAGATAAGGAAAAGAGAGAAGAGTAGGACTCCTAACTCCTGGAACAAGTCTCTGAACAACTTGTGGTGGTACTCCAAACTACTTCATGTGAGAAATGGGGACTCCTTACTCCAACCAGGTGAGGAATTATGAATTTCTAACTGCAACATGTGAGGAACAGGAACTCTATGCGAACTGAAGGACCTACCCGGACCATGTGGTGGATGTGCTAAACATCTGTAGCTGTAGTGAGAGAGGGGCCCTTAGCACCTAGGTACGAAGGCCATCCAAACAGTGGGAAGGCTTAGTTGACACCAAAAAGAGGTGACAAGACTGTTTGCAAGACCAGCTCCCACAGTACCAATGTTTCTTATATTTTTGTACTGAAAGCTTTTGTCAATCAAGTGACCAACTCCCCAATTTCACCATATGTAACTTATTATCTCTGCTTATTGTATATTTTCAGCCTTCACACACACACACACACACACACCATCTGTGAGGGAATTACTAAACCACATCAGGCTCCTCATAACACCATCTGTGAGGGAATTACTACACCACGTGATGCCCCTCAAAAACACCATCTGTGAGGGAGTTACTGCACTATGTGTCTGTTGTTCAACACCTCAGTGCACAAGATCTACGAGACCTCCACCATAAACATTAATCTGTATATTCACTGTATGTTCCTCTACCTTTCTCTAATGAAGGCTTTTGTTAAACCACCAATGTATGTAATAAGTCATTTATGTCCAATGTATACCAATGTATATTTTCAGCCTTTCGGCTGCAGAACTTTTTCAATAAACAGTTAATTATTATTATTATCACACAAAGTACAGGTGACAACTGACATGTCCTCTGTAGTCCAAAGCTGATCACCAGAAGGTTGTAATAGCAATATAAACAATAAAATATTTACTGTACAGTTGGTCCTCCTATTACGCGGTCCCGCATTCCGCGTTTCACCGTTAACGCGGTGCCTTGCCAGAACCTAACATTTTCACATTCCGCGGTCGTGAACCCCATTACGCGGAGAGCGGCTGGCAAGCCGCGCCATTTTTGGATCCAAACCTCCCGCCATCCGCCATGTTGTGTAAGAGGCGCGAAAATGGTGCGCACAAGGTCGCCCAGTCATCAAAACATTACTGAGTTCTTCACCCGCCACCCACTACAGCCGGCCCAAGTCAGTGATAGTGATAATTATAGTGAGGATATGGACTTATATGAACTTTGGGGGGTTTGACAAAGAGGCCCTGCAAGCCTCTGTGGTGGATAGTGATACAATTGATACAAGTGATACAGGTGAGGGCCAATAATCTGCCCTATGCCTCGGAACCAACCGCCCATCCCCGTGTGCCCAGCCATCTTTTCTACTAATGTAAGTGTTAAAAAACCTAATATTATTGATATTTCTCTTAATTATTAATTGTGTGTGCATGCCATCATAAAGTTAAGATAATATTTTTACTACAACATAGTTGTGTGTCGTCAAAAAGTGGAGTTTGGGGATCGGCCTGGACTCCATTTCAATTAATCCCATATGTTATGTTATTCACTTTACGCGTTTCTCACTTTCCGCGGTACCCTCCGGGTTAAATTAACCGCGTAATATGAGGACCAACTGAACTACAATAATTCTTCCATTTACAGTTTTATTTCAACAGTAAAATTCTTTTGTCAAATAATTGTTACTGTTCTCATGTTACTGATTTATTCTTTGTTTCATTTTTTACAAATCTTTAAGTTTATCATATGAGTTCTGTACGCTCATGTGAAAAATATAGCCACTTAAACTGGAGCAGAAAACGCTGACTAACTTTTCGACATCAGCTCCACTAAACTGATGAGAAAAACTAAAATTTCAGTGAATGTGATGGATGGAGAGGAATGGCTGTACATACACATTAAGCATTACAGCTACTGGACAACAAGACTGTACTGTACTGTACTCTCAGAAAATACAGACCAGACATGACAGCTACACAAGCAATTATGAAATAAGAATAGCCACAAGTAGTGTGCATAAGCATTACAAAATGGCAGAAACTGTGGTCTTGACCAACACAAGACAACACAACACAACACATCAGAGTCCACAATATTCCACATGGTCATCACTTACCGCACATGGGAACTTCTGTATGAGCTTGAAATAAAAAATAAATACATAATTACCTCAGAGATAATGTCAAGTTACAAAAGATATAAATTTTTGACATGTAGTAGATGATCAGAGTAAGTTTTGAAGTGAGAGAATTAAGAGATATTATCTTATGTGTACTGAACCGTACACTGTACTGTACCACTATGCTGTATAGTATTCCATCTACCCAATACTGTACAGTACTGTATAACCATTTCCCAAAATAATAAAGTAAAATTTATTCCGCATTACCAAAAAATGTACTTGTACCAACATTCATAAAATATACAACACTACCTATATTATTTAACTCCTCTTAAAAAAAAAGCTGCCTTCTGTGGAACTAAACACAAACAAAAACAAACATTCTGTTTCAGCTTCACCATTTCTTCTCACCCTCCAAGTCCTACAAACTTTCCATTCAAAATACAGCTGAATAATTGCTTTTAAGTCCTGTACAGTACATATGACCCATACAGACAACTACTGTACAATGATGATGTTTTGATAATTCAGAAAAACACGAATCATGACCAACTTAGAAAGGGGATGGAGATCATATACTGTACTGTATTAGGGGTACAGTACAGTTAAACAGTTAGGAAGAGGATGGAGATCACATACTGTACTGTATTAGGGGTACAGTACAGTTAAACAGTTAGGAAGGGGATGGAGATCACATACTGTACTGTATTAGGGGTACAGTACAGTTAAAGAGTTAGGAAGGGGATGGAGATCACATACTGTACTGTATTAGGGGTACAGTACAGTTAAAGAGTTAGGAAGGGGATGGAGATCACATACTGTACTGTATTAGGGGTACAGTACAGTTAAACAGTTAGGAAGGGGATGGAGATCATATACTGTACTGTATTAGGGGTACAGTACAGTTAAACAGTTAGGAAGGGGATGGAGATCATATACTGTACTGTATTAGGGGTACAGTACAGTTAAACAGTTAGGAAGGGGATGGCGATCACATACTGTACTGTATTAGGGGTACAGTACAGTTAAACAGTTAGGAAGAGGATGGAGATCACATACTGTACTGTATTAGGGGTACAGTACAGTTAAACAGTTAGGAAGGGGATGGAGATCACATACTGTACTGTATTAGGGGTACAGTACAGTTAAACAGTTAGGAAGGGGATGGAGATCACATACTGTAAGGACTAAAAACAGTACGAACAGACCGCTGTAATGTCATAAACTTTAGCTTCGCCCCGTTCAATGACATCACACTTGTTATGCACATCATCTGGTGACAGCCTTGCTTGATTGATGTTTGATTTTTTTCATTTTTTGAGAATGCTCGTAAGGCTGAGACTTCTGCAGCCAGGTTCAACAGAATGAATGCTTTATGTTCTCTAAGTCCTCCAAAAAATAAGTGATTTAGAAAAAACAAAACAAAACAAAATATTTGTTGATCATGTTTTAATGAACTTAAACTAATTATATCAGTGTAACATTGCATGCTAATTAGTAGGTCATAAATGCTTACAACTGATAATAAATGCTAACCCCAAAATAACTCGAGCTGTGTATGTAATGGTAATACAGTACTGTATTATACTGCCTAGGTAAATATACGTAATTGAAATACAATAGGCAAATGGGGCACCAGCTGGTTAACAGTCAAAATAGGTCATGACTTATAAGAGTTTGCCTGGCTACTTTTTTCAAGATTTTTTTATGCACCACTTGGAGCACTATTGTTAACATATATCAGTACTTTATAGCTAATTATGATTTACAACATCCAGTACATATATGCATCAAATTGAAAATGGGTAGAATATAAGCTGGTTTGGGACTGGCAAGATAGGGTAAGGCCAGAGGACACACCCCATGGTTATACAAAAAAATCTTTGACCAAACATTGCTCCTCTGGGTTGATTTAACTGCCCCATCCTTTCTCCTTATGGTTACCTGATTAATGAGCACCACTATATGTGCTAAGCCTTACAAATACATACATGACACTAAATTCAGATGCTGTGCGATATATCTCGGTCATTTTCAAGATTACCGAGACCGTTGGTCTTAGTTTCCTTTACAGTTGGGCTGTTTTCGGTAATAATAAAGGATTTACAGCACATAATCCCTCTTTTACATTCCTCCCGATATTTTCCATATTTCCTTCTCCTCTACCCATTAATGTAAACCTCTCCCTCGCTTATCTCTTTCTTTCTCTCCCTTTTGTACCTTTCTCCATTTTTTTATCTCTCTCTACAGTAGAGAGAGAGAGAGGGAGAGAGACTTGACTCACTACAGTAACATCACACCTCCTCCAATAGAACACCTTCTTTGCCTCAACAAAGATTAGTGGAATATCAGTGTTGTGGTGATACAACTGGGGGGTGATAGAGTTCCACCAACGACACAGATCAGTACTGTACACCATCTAGTACACTACTTGGTGTTGTAGGAAGTACATGGTACCAACATCCTCTAGTACACGCGACTTTTTTTTTCATGTGTGTTGGGGTGAGTATTGAGGTATGGTGTGATGGTGATTATGGTAGTGCTGTGTTAGGGTGATTATGGTGGTGATGTGTTGGGGGTGATTATGATGGTGCTGTGTTGGGGGTGATTATGGTGGTGATGTGTTGGGGGTGATTATGGTGGTGATGTGTTGGGGGTGATTATGGTGGTGATGTGTTGGGGGTGATTATGGTGGTGCTGTGTTGGGGGTGATTATGGTGGTGATGTGTTGGGGGTGATTATGGTGGTGATGTGTTGGGGGTGATTATGGTGGTGATGTATTGGAGCAACTGCTGTAATAGTGATAATAATGTTAATAATAAAATGTTTGTGTGTAAGTGACTGAACATTTGTGCAACTAAGATTTTGAGGGAAATAGTGTAACCGAGATGAGAAACTTGGGATGGCTCAAGCGTACAAACTCTCTAATTTCAGTGTACACTACAGTAACCTCACACTGAGACTTGACTCACTACAGTAACATCACACTGAGACTTGACTCACTACAGTAACATCACACTGAGACTTGACTCACTACAGTAACATCACACTGAGACTTGACTCACTACAGTAACATCACACTGAGACTTGACTCACTACAGTAACATCACACTGAGACTTGACTCACTACAGTAACATCACACTGGGACTTGACTCACTACAGTAACATCACACTGGGACTTGACTCACTACAGTAACATCACACTGGGATTTGACTCACTACAGTAACATCACACTGGGACTTGACTCACTACAGTAACATCACACTGGGACTTGACTCACTACAGTAACATCACACTGAGACTTGACTCACACAGTAACATCACACTGAGACTTGACTCACTACAGTAACATCACACTGAGACTTGACTCACTACAGTAACATCACACTGAGACTTGACTCACTACAGTAACATCACACTGAGACTTGACTCACTACAGTAACATCACACTGGGACTTGACTCACTACAGTAACATCACACTGGGACTTGACTCACTTCAGTAACATCACACTGGGACTTGACTCACTACAGTAACATCACACTGGGACTTGACTCACTACAGTAACATCACACTGGGACTTGACTCACTACAGTAACATCACACTGAGACTTGACTCACACAGTAACATCACACTGAGACTTGACTCACTACAGTAACATCACACTGGGACTTGACTCAGTACAGTAACATCACACCTTCTTTGCCTTAACAGTTCTACAGCACCAGTTTAATTCTTCAGCAAATAACCTTTTCTCTGTTTTCACAATTACAACATAAAAATCACTTGTGTCCGGTTATGCAAAAAACTTATTTTAACAAAGTTTTATTAGATAATATGAAGCAACTTACAAAGGATTCTCACAACCCTACCAAAACAGCAGACATTGTAGTGTTCATTCTGAGATTCACTAATACCCCCCCCCAGTAAAGAAATTTTTTGAGCGACTGTACACTCTAATTTCCTTCACTTAATATTTGTGTCAGTACTCTACCCCAAGACATTCAAGCTTCTTAACATATTTTCTATTATCCTCAGTTGTTATGTTCCTATCTAGACATTCTTATTTTATTTAACTTACCTTCAGCTGGATTCACTGTCAATATTACTACTCAAAACCACTGAAGAGGAAATAGTCAATTCATTCCCTTCCTCTGACACCTTAGTGTGATAATAACTTTCCCCAAATTATTATTTATTTTATTTCTCAATGTTATCTTTACTTCACACTTAAGAACTCTCTACCAATGTGATCATTATTTTACAGTACCTCAATAGCTTTCTACACTATTAACTGAACTGTCTCTCATGATAAACCCTTACAAGTGTTAATAAAGTGCAAATAAATGTTTCCTGGTTTTTGTCAGTATATTTCTGTGTCTTTAAGTGCTTTTATGTGCCTCTGAATGCTTCTATGTAATAATTAGGCCTTATCATGGTGTGTAAAGTATTTATCTTTGCGATCGCCATTAAAATCGCCAGTGCAGTACTGTATCTCTAATCACTGTACATCAATTTACTTGGTTACAAAAGATTCCATTTTGAACTGGTTAAAACCTTAATTGTTTTTTCTTCAGAACCTTCCCAAGACCTTTTTTATTTCAAATATAATGCACAATACTCTACTGGCATTCCTAAAACCACCCACAGGTACAAGAGAATTTGTTTTACAAGTGTAGCAAATAATACAAACACATCATCATCTACAGCCTTAGTTAGTGAATTATTTAACCAGGTGTCAGGGAAGACAGGACAACTTGCTATAATCCCACAACACAACTGTGGTTATGAAGCCACTAAGGTAAGGATTCATTTTAAGTACAAAAGTTCTGCCAACATTACAACCAAATCAACAGTTAATGAGTTCTATAACCCAGTATTGAAGAAATTCCTAAAAGACTCACCAACAGCACAGCTAGCCATTATCTCTATTTGAAAATTTGGCAAATAATGTACAGTCCCCTTCGCCTTCCCTAGTGCATTTACAGGGGCTCATCTGGTTTTGTGCAATGTGGCAGCCCTGTGTTTGTTTAGATTCGACAGAAGTAAACTCAGAATAGTAAGCATACTACGTGTAGAATCAAATTAAAACAAAGGAACAAAGAATTTCTTGAAAAGTTTTGCCCAACCTGGAAAATGTAACCAGTAGCACTTTCTTACAAAGTGAGCTCACTAAAAATGTACAGGACCTCACAGAAACCTTACACACAAGCTGTTGATAAATTCCTCTCCAATATCTTTCTATGCTTAAGTCTTGTACTTGTTTTGGGGATTACTGGCCACTTCGCCTTTAAGCTATTTCGGCCCTTAAGTCTCTCTTCCCATTCCAGATGTCACTTCATTGCCCTCCTTTTTTCATTTATCATTTTCAAATGCTCAAAGCTTCAATGAATTCCATTCTCCACTCTTACATGTTTCCTTCTGTGTAATATCTGTCTCTACACTTTTAATCCATTCTTCTCTAACTCTAAAAAATATCTTGTTTTCTTCCATATGCATTAAGAGAAACTAGTACAGGAAAATCTCCTCAACTTATGAAAGAGACAACATGAGGCAGTAGACCTTAGGTGAGGTTTACCGTGCGTACACGACGCTATAAAGGTTAAGTACAGTGGCTGCCATGTATGTAAAACTATTTATTCTATTTAAATAAAAAATACATTCCATTTACATCGTGTGTTCTAGGGCATAATATAAAAGAGCAAAATCAAAATGTAGGAAACGAAGAGACAAGTGTTTACACTGAGTGATAATACTGAGTCAATCAAGAAAAACAGCAACAACACGCAAATGAACTCTTTCATCATCTGTACAAATTTTAATCGCAATCAAAAAGTATCAGAAATGTCAGAAAAGAAGAGTTCATGGATGGTGACAACGGCACCAGTCAAGAGGGCTCATGATGGACTAACAAATCAACTTGAGTTAATGCACATTAAATGTACAATCAAGAAATTAATAGCCTCTACAAGATATGCCTCTCTTCATCACGATTATTTCCTGATATCATCAAAAGTCTTGCTCCAACGCCCAATATAAAAATAATGATTTTCGCATAACAATAAGCTTGTAGTTGGCATATCAACAGGTTATCATTACATAAGCAGTTAGAGAGAAGTGAGTGAAAAAGTTGCCTTGCAGGCAAACAGAGACATCCTCTCCAAGGATACCACGTGACATGGTGTCTCCAGGCAGAGGGGATGGATTCATGTGTGTGTATAGACCTGGTGTTGTTACGTCTTGGTTATCACATCTTCATGATGACGTCCAAATGGAAGACCACACCTTGTGGTACAGCCCACCGAACGTTATCACCTTTTGGATTTTCTCCTGCTTGGAAGAAAGCAAGGACAAGTAACTAGCCCTATGAACAATGAATAACGCAATAAATTCCAAATGATCAAATATTGAACAATTATGGATTATGGACTCACAGAAGATTATCATGACTATGATCTGTTCTCTTGTTATCTATAATCACTTGTTAACGAATCAACTGAGCATAAAAGATTTACAGTACAGTACTTCAACCAAGACATATAGTACAGTACTTCAACCAAGACATACAGTACAGTACTTCAACCAAGACATAGAGTACAATACTTCAACCAAGACATACAGTACTTCAACCAAGACATACAGTACAGTACTTAAACCAAGACATACAGTACAAGATATACAATATGAAGCGGAGAGAGAAAAATCAAGTGTTTTAACTCTAACATCAACACTGGTCCCAGCTCTCTCTCTCATCACCATAAGACACATGGCCATCACATAATAAACTCTTTACATTTAAGTTAAGCTCAGAGGAGAGATTCATGGACACCATATTGGTTCAAGATTCAGTGAACAACCATCACTACAGGTACTACTTACTTTAATTACCTTCTTACAAAACTCCACAAGTGATGGGACCAAAACTAAACTATACAGTACAGTATAATACAAAACAGTATAATACAGTACAGTATAGTACAGTACAGTACAGTACAGTACAGTACAGTATAGTACAGTACAGTACAGTATAGTACAGTACAGTGCAGTACAGTACAGTAGTGCAGTACAGTATCAACAATATAATAAAATAAACTTCACATTCTTCACTGTTACATAACTTCCTAAAAAAAATTATGCGGAAATAACAATTGTCACAATCACCTTAACCCTTTTTCATCAAACCTTTGTTAAATGAAGACCATTTAAAGAGGCATTTTGATGTGTTCACTTTAATAAACCTCAATGCGAGAGCTGAGAGGCGGTGCAACAATGACTCACGCTGTATAAGTTACACTGACAGTCACACAACATATAATTCTCTTCTGTATGACTTCAGTTGCTTTCACTGATATTAAATTAATTACCAATCAACCTTTAAGTCAGCAAATCTTTCAAAATTTAGTCTGATCAATGCAATTATTTTATAAGACCCTTGGGTGACATATTTACTTATAGCGAAACTTACATAAAGCTCTATATGTATACAGTACACTGTACTGTACTACATCGCAACACACACACACACTGTACAGTAGTACAATGAAGAACAGTATCAGTTCACGGTAGCCATAAACATCATCTGTGTATTAATAACATACAGTACTGTACAGTAAATTAATATTGTAGTGGATCTCTCCCCTACAAACTACATCCGCATTCCAATGCGACAGTATCCTAGCAACCAAGCGAGCTGTTCTGGGGGGGGCGGGGGTCACCAGCAGAATATCTCTGTTTACCTGAATCCCAATTAGCCAGAACTCTCCAATAGCCGGAATTGAAATTTGCTCGAAAATTTTCAAGAAAATTATGGGTTTGGGAATGTTTTTCCGGTGTTGAAAATCAGGCGCATTTTCTGAAAATTCTGGGAAAAATTCCAGAAGATCTCTCCAATTTTTTTCCCGGGTCTGGGAGCAAATTCTTGAACCCGGAATTTTCTCGGAATTTCCGGAAAATGCGCCATATTTTCATATCTCAAACCCGGAAAAATCTCCCCCGTCCCTGGAATTTTCTGGGTATCGGGAAAATTTTATTGTAATTTTATGGAATATGTGCCCCTTGGAAAATCATTCCCAAAGCCAGAATTTTCCGGAAAATACCAGTTTTGAGAACAATTTTCCGAGAAAATTTCAATTCCGGTTATCGGAGAGTTCCGGATTTGAGGGATTCTGGCAAATGGATATATTACTACTACTACTGTAAATAAAGGAAAAGAAAAATGTTAAACTGCCGTTAGGCAATCATTTCACTAAGGACACAGGAGTGTGCTCCCCCTCACACGATTGTGAACTAACTCCGGTGGTAAGAAATGTTATTCTCTTATGTTTTTGACTTCATGATAATAATTTTTTTAATAAAATTACATTTATCTACGGTACCCAAAACTATGAGTTTAAAAAGAACAATAATACAGCTTACAGCTTGGCCTGGTAGAGATCCCCGACACCACAACCCCTCCTGCTCCTCCCATGATCTGACGCTAACTCTCGTGGACATAAGAAATGTTTATTCTCTTTACGTTTTTTATCTTATGATAATCACTTTTTCATTATTTTTTACACATTCTGTATGAACAATTGTATGTGCATGTAACAGAGTAAACAAAATAAATAATAAAATAAAATTGCGTACATCTACCCAAAAATATGAGTTAAAAAATAACAATAACACAGCTTGGCCTGGTAGGGGAGAGCTAAGGGGATGTAGCTACAAGGACAGTCTAACTTGGCAACCTGCCAAGTCCACACACACACACACACACACATGCCAACCCATGTTCTTCATTTTTCATATTTCATACTGCTGCTAGACATGAGAGATACAACAACAGAGGAAGCTGCAGGGGTGTGTGGTGACACCACATTGATACCACAGTAACAAGAGACAATTTTTCCTTTTTATAATGCTCTGTCTTTTTAGTTGGTAAGTGTAGGAGGATGATGCTATCTTATTGCAAATGTTTTCCTCATCACTTACCTCATCTCTGCCACATACAATACAGTACAGTACATGTCAGACTGAAAATGAGTCCCATAGTCATGACTGCCTATTGGAGACAGTGTGGATACAGCACACTGTATATAAAGCCTTAACTCAACTACCTTTACTTCCTCAACTATAAAGTTGGGTACTTGTACCCACTTAACCCTTAAGCCCAGGGTTCGGGTGTTGCTGGCAGTAACCCCCCCCCCCCCCCTCTTGTGGGGATAAATCATGAAAAAATCAACCCCCCCCCCCCCCCCAAAAAAAAAGACGGGAATAGGCGGAGGTTCTGGAACATCACTTGGGGCCTAAGGATTAAAGTTGAGGAGAATGTGAGTGCCCCAGGATTGAACCAGCACCCATAGGACAGGAGGCAAGTGAAGTATCCACTCAGCTACTGCACCCTGAGTATACTAATACCTAAACAGTACCATAATAAACTGTTATAATATAAACTGTTTGATATGCTTGTTACATTTTTCTTTAATATATTAAATATTAAAAATTCAGTTAACACTTCGGCTGTTGTTCATATTTTCAGATGTTAGGGACAGAGCATCTTCTGGAAGCCATGGAACCCACACAAACCCTCCAACCCTCAATTAATATTACCAAATTTCTCCAAAACATTTTGAGTGTCCCACAAATATTCACTTTCACCGCACTAAACCCCTGGTCTCTTATATCTCTTCATCCCACTCACATACACTACAATCACCATCCCACTCACACACTACCATCACAGCCCCACTCACACAATGCCATCACAGTCCCACTCACACAATACCATCACCATAAAACTCACACACTACCATCACTGTCCCACTCACACAATACCATCACCATAAAACTCACACACTACCATCACTACCCCACTCACACCAGACTGTGCCGATTATGAGGAACATTTATGTGTCCCAGACAAGTGATTTTTGAAATTTACTTGCCCAGATATCTTTTTTACATGCCCTGGCAAATTTTTGGAGGTAATTTGCTTGTTTAAATAAACATTGAAATTTATTGCATGTATCAACTCACAGATGAGTTGTGTCTGACTAAATGGTGCCAGTGGCAGTAACCCTTACCGTGTGATGTCATAAACTCCTGTCGCTTCACTTATACAACTTCTCAGTTTGGTGGTTCTATTGAAATGTTGACAAGTTGATCAACTGACACGAGGCGGGGTGGCAGCTTCATGTAGAGGTAAATTACCTGCACGTAACTTAGGTCACTAATCCTGGTACACGGTTAAACATGTACTTGTGCAGGAAGATGGTATCACGCAGATCCTGACATATTTCTGTCTAGGTATGAACTTCAAAATGTTAACTTGTCCGCCAAGCACGTGGACTAGAAAAATCACTAGTCTGGGCATGCCAGGCTCTGCTAAGTTGCACAGTCTAAGTCACATATAAACTACTGTCACACACGCATGTACACACACAGACACACACATGCACTCTACATATGCTCACTCAAGTCTCACCTTTTCAGTGTCAAAATCTCTTCTTACATGAGCATTCCTTATTTGCTTTCACAGTCTATTCATTATATTTATATTCGTTCTTGCACCTGTAAACTGATGCATAAATAAAAGAAAGCTGGTCATGGAATATAAATTATTTATAAACTAAAAGAAATGAAAAATAAAGCTGACAGGATGAAAGTTAAGAGAAAGTAAAGTCAGACAGTAGGAAAAAAGGATTTTCTTATTGAACTCACCCCCCACGTGACCTGGAGCGAGACCGTGACCGAGAACGATGCTTCTTTTTCTTGCTGGAACGCCGTGATCTGTAGGAGTCTTCACTGCTGACTGATCTCTGAAAGAATTTAAAAAAATAAAATAAAATAAATAAACAGTAATATTCATATACAGTATAATAATACACAATAACAAATTACATTAAAAGCTGCCTATAGACTCTTTATTTGTAGTTACCATCAAGTTTCTGCATATCACTGTTCCAAGACTGTCAGTTTACTATTTAATGTGACTCAAACACAATTACTACATATCTAAGATTAATTATGTATTTAGGACGAGGTACATTATATTAATTCAAGGGTTTATGTTATATCAAGTATCTCTTGGTATGAACATGAGTAAGAGACAAAGCAACAATACATTATACTGTCTAGAAATATAATTACAGTGGGAGAACTTATGACATCAATGTTAACAATACCTTACGTGATGAGCAAACTACACAACATTTTAAAATTAATTAACTACAAATTAGCACGAGTTGACACACTCACCGAGCGGCTCCGCCCCTTCTTCTTCTTGCTCTTTTTCTTACGAGAGCGGCGGCGTTCCTCCTCAGAGTCATCAGAGTAACTCTTTGAGCGGGAGCGAGAGCGTCGTGACCTGCGCTTGTGGTGACCCTCGTCACTGTCAGACTGTTGGCAGAGAAGAGTGTTACAACACTAAGGTCAACACTTATGTTTTCAGCAGAAGATCTAAGATAAAAGAAGAATAGACTCAATGTTTAATATACAGCACAGTATAGTTTCATTAATTCTCACACCTTAAAACAAATACACAAGCCTTAACATATGCAGAAAAATCACCATTATACTTTAAAAACCCCATCAAAAACTTCCTTAATATTAAAATAAATTAGATGAATGTTTAAGTACAGGACAAGGATTATTATTTACTGTATGTGGGTAAATGAGAAAGGTGTGACAATAGAGGACTGTAAAGTGGTTCCAAGACTGGGTTATGTCCTTGAGATACAACATAATTAAATGACTATAAAAGAGACCACAGGGTGAGAGGTAAACAATGAACAGAAACACGTCATCACCGAGTACGAGTGAGAGCGCGATCGGGATTTCTTTCTGTCTTTCTTTTTGCTCTTCTTCTTATTGCGGGAGTGGTGATGACCGCACGCTTCCTCCAGGTGCTGTTGATACTCCTGTACAAACAAAATGAAAACAACATTAGTAAAACCAGTCCCTTGAATGTGTTGATACAGCTACAAGTTATAACATTATATACAGTACTGAATAAAATGAGAGCTTACGTGTTTGTTGTGACTTATCTTGATAAATATTATGAACAATGATCTTCCTCACATATAACATTTGTCTAAACTGACCATAATCCCTTTTGCTTTAGTACAGTATAATAGATTTCATTCCAAAGACAAAACTGAGAGACATTTATCAATACACTGTACTGTTAGTCTCCCATTGTACCTCTTGAGTGTTAGGGAAGCAGTTTTTATTACCCTTCTCTTTTATCATCATAATAATTACAGCCATTTTCTATTCTTGTGTGGGTTAGCCGTAGTTATATATATATATATATATATATATATATATATATATATATATATATATATATATATATATATATATATATATATATATATATATATATATATATTATACAACCTTTTGGTTATAAACTAATTTCCTTAGAGGACTCGTGTAATACCATATTATTAAAAATCTACGAACAATACACACAACCTATTTCATAGATATGATAGTAAAATCATGTCTAAGTTGATTTACAGTATATACATTAAAAAATAATGTACAGTACACTTCAAATGTTCTATACAAACAGTATAATCTCTATTTTGGTCAAGATTTATTATCAAAGTAATCACAATGTGAGGTGTCACCTTTAAATGCATTTGGCAAACTGACCAAAAACAGCAAAACCCACCTTGAATATTCTGATGCGCTCTGCCTCTATGGTGACGGCAGTGAAGGATGAAAGGTGCTGTACCCGAGGACGTACGTCTTCCCAGGTGGAGCCAGAGTCAACACCGATGGACTTAAAGGCAGCGCGTAGACCGGCCTCCAGCCGACGCATCTTACGAGCTTCCTCCTTTTGTCTTTCTTTCTCCCTTGCTTCAGCCTAATACACAAAAATCTTATTTAAATACTGTGCAGCTATTATCATAAGCCTTTTAATTTACTCTGAGTCAATGACCCACATCAGGGCCTTGGGGCAAAAATATAATAATAATAATAATAATAATAATAATAATAATAACAGATAATAACAATTATGATAATAATGATAATAATAATAAAGAACCATGAAAAAAAATCAATGGTGATAAACAATATATGTGCAGTATGTTGTGTTGTCAAAGTAAGAGAGACAATTGAGACCCTGCAATTGTGTGTAAATGAGGCATAAAGTCAGATCAGCAACCTGGAACTTGGTCACAATTTTTGTTATGCCATATGGCAGCAGGGTCTACCATTAGACAACCCATTATGCTTCCAATATCTTCCCAAGCAATAGTACCTCCCTGTTTGATGGCTCCTACTACCTACTACCTCCACCTCAGATAAATGCCAGATAGGTCTGTATCCTAACCTACGTAATATGAGCAGAGACAACATTGTGTGTGCTGACCATAAGTCCATGTCTATGATACTTGTGTGGACAAGGAAGAAAGTGATCATAGTGTTGGATGGATATATTTTCAGCCCATTCACTATCCCTGCGATGGATTGTAGGGAGAAGAGCGGCTGAACGTATTTAGAGAATCAGTTATTGATTAATTTCAATAGAAAGATTTGCAAATAAACATGTATAATAATATGTCTTTTATTTTCATCTTTAGTTAACTATATTTTCATAATTTACTGTGAATTTACTTTAATATTTGAGACAATTAATAATTTTGTTGTTACTTTTTACTTTCAGTACTTGAATACTTTATGAATGAGATACTTTATTACTTCTACTTAAGTATATTGATCTCTGGATACTTTTACTTCTACTTCATTAATGCAACAAAACTTTTACTTAAGTAACAAAGTCCGGTACTTTTTACAACTCTGATTGTATCAGAATACTGCTACCACCAGAACGAGTTGTTGAGTTTGTTTATTTTTTCCACAGATGATCTTATCATTTACTAGAACCTAATAGAACCTGACCTAATCAACCAAAGAAACCTATCTAACCTTACCTAACTTCCTAGCCAGGGGACTCTGCCCCCTCTCACCATATTAAACTGAAAGTACTTATTATGATATCCGGTACCAATGAAAGCAGTTTTGTTGAAGCGTCATGGTGTAATTTACATGTTGTGTGGACGTGAGAGTTCGCTTGGACCAAGCCGGTTGGTTGTAAACAAACAGACAAGCCGTGGTGACTTGTCAGATTTATCAGAGTTGTATTTTTGGTTGTAAAAGCACCTTTGGTTTACATAAATATGCACCCAAATGAATAACACCAAGTTATTCATGACTCTAGATCACTTGGCTATGCATCCCTCTTAAGGGTCGAGCCAGGGTCAGCCGATTTAGCAAAACAACCGGCCCACTCTCATGCCCAGGGAGTGGCAGTTCACTCACTACCACTGGACAGGGAAGCTGGGAATTTAACTCAAAGTGTTATCTCAAAATGTTATCACAACAGCTACCACATATTAAATAAATATTTTTTTCATGTACAAAGCTCGTAGATACATCATATTAGAGTACGTAATATGATCAGTTTTCACTGTGTTTTACCCCACAATTTCACTTATAATTACAATGATAATAATATTTGTGGAAAAATTAAATAAATTGAACAACTCCTTCTGGTGGTAGCAGTGTTCTTGTAAATAACCATTAACACCTGTCCCCTTCATATACAATACTGTATATATCTTATAGGTAAAAAATAACATTCTCAGGAACGCATCTCCATATATGCAACCGTACCAAATTCATTTTTTTAGGATAATTAGAGCAGATGTTGTGAATAAAAGATTTTACACTTTTTTGCTAGCAGCCTACCGCCTCAAAATTACCTTAGCCTTTGTCTTGATTCAAGACATCTTCATGAGACCCACTAATCCCCCACAGCTCCGTGCGAGTGGAAAATACCAATCTTCGCTGTAACACAGTTTCATTCACGAGGTGCCTCGCACGCCCTTATAATATATAGTTTTAGTTTTTTTAACATTTTTATTTTACAAAACTTTTAGATAAACTATATAGGTTTATTCTTGTAAGAAAATGGAGTTTTAACTTAATTAAAACTGTTTTTACAGACTTTTATAGTTTAGACTCTTGGAAAACTTTCCCCAGCACCCAGAAACATTCTGAGGATGTGGGCTAGTGTCAATCTATCTGTAGTTGAGACTCTTAAGAAACTTCACCCAGTAACTGGAAAAAATTCCGGGGGGGAAGGAATTTTTCTGGGTTTGAGAATGTTGTCTGGATACCCAGAAATCTCTTATTTCCGGAAGTGCTCTGCACCAATTGTTCCGGCAAACAGGAATATCACTATAGTATTTCCACACTAACTTGGCCTGTAGGCCCTGCCCTCCTCTATACTAATACTGTAACTGATTGGTTCATAGAAAACTCAAACTAAATGTGTTCACAATTGGTAAGCAGACCTGTTATTATCTAAAATAATGTTAAATATCTGGACTATCAAAATGCAAATGATTTCAAGTCATCAGCACTTCACAGAGGATGTGAGAAAGTTTTAGATATTTATCATACAGTAAAGGTCGGTATAAATACGCGCAGTCTAGGGGGAGGTAAGACGTCCAGGGGAACCAAACAGAAATTTGAAGCTATAGATGAGGGGTGGGGTTTATTGGCCAGCTTAGTGTATAGTATATCAAATTTTAAGTGAAATATAGTCATAGACCTGCAGAACTCTGTCGACACACAAAAAAATGTGGCCATAAGTGCACATTAATTTCACTTACCATTATCCTTGTGATAAAATTCTTTGGTACAGTATGTATAAGAATAAACACAAACCACACACCTTCTCTATAAGAGCGTTGTACGTTAGCTTGACGTTACCAGCATCCAGCGTCGCCGAACGAGGGTCGTCACACACCACTGTGGCAAATTCTTTGAAGCTTGTCTTGACCTGCACCATCAAAATAACACACATTATGTATAATACAAGATGACTTCTTACATCTGTCTCTACTACAAACTTCACTTTCTCCTTATACTGAACTGTAGCCATGACCCTCAAGGTTGACAAAACAAGAGGCATGTTCATATTACACCAAAGGTGAAAGATAATATTGAAAACTAAACTTTCAAACAAGTTTTCAATTAAGTAATGTCACAATTAAGTAATGTCAAAATATATTTGGTTTAATTTTGAACTTTAGTCATTGTGTCAATCTAAAATCCCAATCCTCTTTCCTGAAGCTGCCTGCCACTCCTCACAGCCTCATCCACGACATCATGATAATAAAAAGTTTTTTATCATGAGAAGAAAACTACAACTAACAGTTCTTCAGTCTGAGTATTATTAATAGCAAGATGATTACAACAATAAATACCATCCATTGTATTATACTCAAAGATGGCAAGTGTTCTCACCTGGACCTCGAATGACTTCTCTTTCAAAATTTCCTTAATAATTTTCTTTTCATCATGGAAGCGAGACTTGAGATCGGCCACATAAAATTTAAACAAGTCAAGGGGCGTTGATCCTGGCTGACCTAACATGGCCGTGAATCTGTGAAAACAAAACACAAATGATGATTTCTTACCATCAGTTGTAAGATGTGAGCTTAGGGGAGCAGCTGCTGGATACTTGTATTTACATTCCTAAATACAATTTTTTTTTAGTCTAAACACTTACTGTACACAATGGTCCAAATTCTGAAGTGTGACTTGAGGTATGGTATATTTGTGAGGCTGTTTAGTAGAAATTGGCTTTAAGAACTGTGTTCATGAAAGTTCTATTATAAAATGTTAACAGTGTTGTTAACAAGTTACCTGATATAAGATGTTAACACTGTTGTTAGCATGATATAAGACAAACAGTGTTGTTAACATGATATAAGAAATAAAGAGTGTTGTTAACAAGGTACCTGATGTCTGCAGAGATCATTGGATACAGTTCTACCCATAAGGACATGGATGTCAGTTTGCCCTGTTCATGCAGCTCATCTAACAGAGCTATATAGTTGTCACGACACTTCCTCTGTTGCCGCTTCACCCTCTTCTTCTGACGCTCACGCTCCTCCTCTTCTTCTTCTTCAAGTTGTTTGATGTGCTCAGCAAAAACAATGAGGGCATCCTCCTTATCCATACCTACAAGATACAGCATTTCATTTTTATAAATAATGCTGCTAAAAGATCCCCACAAGTCAAAATATAAAGCAGGGAGCCCCAACTTAAGGCAACATGTGTTCACAACTGCTTTACTGCCTTGTATATAAACAAGAGTCAACTAGAGGTGACAAATCCCCCTTCCTAGGGTATAAGTGAAAGAGATGGACAGACAGACAGACAGATACACTGATGGCTATATCTCCCCAGTACACAAAGGAGAGGACTGGGGAAGAGATAGAGGGAGCAGCAAGAGTGCGTACTGTATAGGATATATGCAGCAATAGGTGGATTTTAATATTTTTTTTTTTCATATCCATCCCTCAGAGGGGTAAACTAACCTAACCTAACTAGGGACATGCCTGGAGGAGTGAAGTGGTGTACACAGGTAAAGAATAAGATAAAGACTTAGAAGTTCATGCCATTAATGGTGTAGAATAGAAAATAAGACGGAAATAAGGCATTGAGAAAGAAATGATAAAATAGGCATTGAAAGTTGTGTTGACCCAAAAAATATGGATCTGGAGAGACAGGTTTAGATAGTGTATATCACCGAGGACAATGAAACCAAGTGCTGATATATAAAGAAAGAGGAAAAAGAGGACGTAAATTATAGTACAGTATGTATGTTGTTAGAGTGGTTAATAGGTGTACTACAGTGTTCAGTGATCATATGCTTGGATGAGTCTGTACAAGCCATTTTAATGTCAAAAAGGCAATTAGGGCACTGAATATACAGCAGCTACATATACAAGTGGTTTACTCACTCAGCAGGTCTGTGTCTTCAGCAAAAGTTGGGTTGTCTATGAGCATCTGTTGTGCCTCTGACCAGGTGGTCTTGAAGGTAATATTGGTCATGCTGTCTAAAATCTCACTCAGCACCTGAAACATGCCACAACAATACTCTTAAATGATGACCAAGTGGCAGTTGAGAGATTTATTTAACATTACCAGCTGTTACTACTGTATCAACACCTGTAATACATTACCAGAAAGAATTAGGAAAATTTCACTGTGAATGAGTGGGATTAACGGCATCGACCCACTGCGAACGATCCAAAAATTATGAAAAATTGGATTATCTGAAGAAAAAAAATTGTCTGAACTCCGGCAACCTCTAGCTACATCACTGCCAAGTGTGAATTGAACACTGTGCAATAACATCTTCCACCAAAATATAAAAAATAAAACATCATAGAAGCCCCCTTAACCCATAGTTGGTTTTAGGTGATCCTCGTTTTGTTATTATAATAGTAATATGAACATAGGACTGTTACGACAGTCGCCATCTACCCGGTATTGGTAAAGTAAAATGGTGGTGAGGACTGCCAAGAGTCGCCATACTGGACTGTCTTAATGCTTTGAATCATTCATTAGAGGTTTGGTGTTGGGTTAACCACCCGAGAACAGCCAGTCAGATTGTGGACAGTATGGTTGCCGGTCTCACCTCCTACTCCACCATAGTGGTGAGTACATTATTATTTGTATTGTGTGAACTGCCTTCACTTATGTTATAAGTGTGCAACTCTAAAAATTACTATGCAGGAGGTCCCCGGGGTCACCAACGGGTTCCATTCCTGAGGACGTTCTTAAGTCGAAAATGTACTCAAGTCAAAACACATGCTATGTGCATACCGTACTTACAGAACAATGTTTAAAATCCCACTATATCATAGCCTAAGTCCTTATATACATCTAAAATCACTTAATTTAAGAGAAAAGAAGAAATAGAAAGACAAAATACAGTAAATAAAATAGATCATCAGGTAAATAAAATACTGAAAGCTTAAAGTATAACTTCGTTCGTATCTGCGGGCGTTTGTAAGTAGGACGTTCATAAGTCGGGAACTCCCTGTACCTAATTAGATGGAAACGCTAAAAATTTTGGAGGATTTTTGTTTTTTTTATCATTAAATGGGTATAATTGCTTGGTTGTAGTACTTAAGTACCATCACTATATGCTCTTTATGTCATTAAAAGCACAATTAATTTCCATCAAAAGTGATTACTATATTTTGATTACCTAAAAAAAATTTATAATAAAAGAAAAAAATTATCATCTGAATTCTTTGAAACTTTAATGGTAACACTGTTTGATGATCCTAAGTATTGTGTTAAAATTTCCGATAAATCCACCCATAAAAAAAGAGGTGATCCAGCAGGATGATGGCCTCAATGTTAGGATCCACCAAAGATAATGGAGAAAAATATTTGTGAAAGGTGTGCAGGACATTGTGGGAGGGATAAGGGGCAGCTGTGGAGAGGTATGCAGGACACAGTGAGAGAGGTGAGGTTAAGGACTGTATGGTACATTTTGAGTATGCCAAGACATTTTGGCCATTAATGATACATATTGTTCAGTGAGAAACATTTCCAGTGATCTTTCTCACCTTCATGTTCCTCTTCCTCATTGCTTTGTTTTCCTCCTTCTCCTTTTTGGCAAGGTTGAACACCACATCCTCGTACACCTCCCGGCGCTCCGACTCCGGCACGGTCTTCCACAGCTGCACCAAGATTAACACGTAATTTTAAGTAAAATAAACAGTCCATTAGAACTTATGTACACATATGAGATATGTACAGTATGTATGTTGTGATGTGTGGCCAACATTAGCAACCAAGTAAGTGATCAACATCAAAATTCTCTCACATTCTTCACTTTACGGTAAACGTAAAGAAAATTCTGCAACATAAATATGGTGTCCAAAGTTGTCGCAGATGATCAATCAACTGGACCAACACACCTATACAATAACTCACACATTACTATGATCTCTTACAAAAACCAGGAGGACATATTTAAAGTAGCTTGTAGTTAACAAATATAACAAAAACAGCTGCATGAGGATATATAATGATGAATATACAGTAATATAGTCCCATAAATATACCTATAATGTTTGTTCAGTACTTCATATGATACAATAAACACCAAGCTCAATGTTAATTAAATAAATATTTCATGTGTAATGTACCAAAATTTACACAGAGTACTATTGAGATACAATTACATAGATCTAAATAGAGGTAAAACAGTGAGTGTACCTCGAGGTGCTGGAACATCTCGTGGCATCGGTAGTACTTGATGGAGGAGCTCATGCGTTCACTATTCAAGAGGAAATGTTCCAGGTCCTCCTTGGCTTTCTTGGCTCTAAGTCGCTGCTCCTCCTGTGTGTCCAAACAGATAGTAAGAAACTCCATATTTCCTCTTTTTTTCCTTGGTCATTCCTATATATGGCTGGGCTGAGTACTGTTGCATCCTTTCTGGATATACAAAGGTCATCATCATCAACGTTTTACGGCCATTTTCCACACATGCGTGGGTTAAACCGCAATTACCTGAAGGCAGCTGCTAGGTAAAACCAGAACAGGATTCTCCCCCCCCCCCCCCCTGCATACCTAGGTACAATAGTGCCAAAGTTTGTCAGCCTAGAAAAATGCAGGAGAGACCAGGGGATGGGCACAGTGCTGGTGATCCAGTTGCCACCAGGCATGCTGGAGCAAAGTTGTGTGGCTGGATGCCCTCCCTAACACCAACCCAGTGATATACATAATATAGATAATAATTAAACTTTTCCAAATAACTATAGGGGCTTGCAAATAATGTAACTATAAAAAAAGGACAAGAGTAATTGGTAATCTAATCCACACTTGGAAGCCCAGAAAAGAATGGGATGTACAGTACATAGTCAATATTGTGTGAGTGAGACCAAGAAGCTTGTATTCAACACAGGAATCAGACAGGATACGGGAGATAACAGTAGTGTGTTGGGTGATGACTTCACTATTACTATAGTATATTCCATCAACCCCAAAAACCAATGAGGAGTTTGTCTCCCACATTTCTAGAGGTGAAAGAGTATATGTCAAGGTGAGAAAGTATATGTCCTAATGTAATAGTGTAAAGGCATGACTGAATGTACTGCATTACCCACTTAATCTTGATGGCTGGTCATTATTAACATGGTGATAAAGTAATGCGTCAGTGGGTATTAACAAAAGACCTCATACAGCGAGCAACTGTCACCTTCTCTTCCTTGGCACGCTGGACTTTGTAAGCATTGAAGGCTTGTTTCTTCTCATTGAGCTTGTTGAAGGCTTCATATCGTGCATCATTCTGTATCATACGGACGGCTTTGTCCCAAGTAGCATCACTGGGAACACCCTGAGGATAAAACAATCTGATAAAGCTTCAATGTTTCCACCACAGTGTCTCTTAAAACTTTTACTTGCCCAATTTAAAAATAAAAAAAAAAATCCACCATTTTCAATTTATGGTGAATTATTAAAATTAAGTTCTGGGTGTATTGTATAATGCACTGTACAGTACTATAGCAGCCTGAGCCACCACCACCATGCCTCACCTTGTCACGGAGAAACTCCTTGAATGCTTCTAATGCTTCCTTCTTGTCCTTAAACACCAGCTGCTTGGGTTCTGTCACTTCCTTCACTACTTCCACTACAAGTGTAAAACAACAATAGTAAGACCAACTAATCCCTTTTGTTTCTAAATATAACAAAGAGATGAATAAATATCTACCTTGACAGACACATATACAGGTACAGTACATCATGCTTCTACTGTCACTCATAACCAAACACACTTTACCCCCTTGACTACTTGTAAACACAAAGACATATATTTTAATACACTTATCATTTCATTAAAACAGCTGAAGAGACCCTCAGTTTTAGATCAATCTATTGAAATTAGTCAAAATCTTAAGTTGTGAAGCATGGACAGGAGAGATGTGAGTAGTGCAATAATTGCTTTAGTTATGTTAATGTTTCCTCCTCACCGAGTCAATATGAGAGAGAATTATTCCCATGTACCAGTAGTTTTCTCAGTCACACACACACACACCTCCACCAAACACTTACTGTATTGTACCATACCTCTCCCCTCATACCATCATTAAGTACTGTAGTTATGAAAATGTTTCTCACTAAACTTGATACTGTATAACAACAGAGGTAACCTGATTCTTCTGAAGATCATCATAATCATCACCTCTACTACAGTACAGTACAGTACAGTACAGTACTGTCCTGTCCTGTAGTATGATGATAACATTACACTACTGTACCATATAATTAAAATGTCACTCACTTATACATCATCATTACACTTATACAGTACTTCACAATTTTCCTTAAGGTTCATCAGATGATCTGATGTTCTTCAGAACTATATTGGTCTACAGTCAACAAAATGATTATATATATACAGTGTGTGTGTGTGTATGTATATATATATATATATATATATATATATATATATATATATATATATATATATATATATATATATATATATATATATATATATATATATATATACCGTACATATATATATATATATATATATATATATATATATATATATATATATATATATATATATATATATATATATATATATATATATATATACAATATAATCATTTTGTTGACTATAGACCAGAGCAACTCATGCAGAATGTGGCAGGGCAGAGTTTTCATAATAAAGAGCAATAAAGTAGTACAGTACTGTAATATGATGCTAATACTCCTGTACAGTACAGTACAATACAGTACAGTATAGCAAGAAAAGTTTAATCAAGTTAACAGCAACACAGTAAAGCTTGTGAGTGAGTGAGAAAAGATCATCCGAACAAGAACAACATAAACAAAAGTTATCTTGTATGCCACATACAGCAGAACCTCAGAAATCCAGAAATAAGTCATGAAGAATATCTTAGCAAATCAGAAACTCTCAGAAAAAAATTAAAAGAAAGAATCCCGTTGGCACAACCAGATGACAGCCCAAAATAAGACTATGAAGGACTAATGAATATTAACGACCCAGGTGATGATATACAGTGCAGTACATTCTAATGAAGACCTGGTTATGTTCACAAACAATGTAAAAAAACAGCATATACCAAAGCAAATGAAGTCGTACAAGGCTGCCATATTGTTTATGAGTCACAACTAAGATCACAGCTACGTACAGCACATGTGGGCAAGCATATTTACAAGAGTAAAACCTCATTATATGATACTACAGTATATTATTTATAACTAGCAAATGTATTAATTTTTGCAAATATTTTACATGCTTTGTTATTAATAAGAAATATAGCTGTTAGCATGACCAGTTGGCTGGTACTGTAGTGACTGCTGGCCTCATAATCATGTAAGATGAGCACGGTAATGTAATCCCAAACTTGATATTTACAATTATTTTGTGTATCTGATGGTGCACACACACACTCACTATTCAGACACGTAGTGTTTCACTTCATTAATGTATCACAGTTTTATATATGACTTAGCTACAGACAGTGAAATATTTTAGTTATAAAGTATAGTGCTGTGAGCCATCTCTCACAGCTGTAAGGCAATCATGGCATTTGTCTGTTTTTTTCTGACCAGGGTCACCTTTAAGCTGAATAAAATCGTCTGGCATTATTAGCTACACAAAATATTAAGAGTGGCATCCAATAAGTAAAGGGGTTAAGTCTGCTTACTGGAGAAGTACAAAAATAATAAAAGCACCGGGTTGGTAAAAACCATTGTTTGAAAAAAAGGTTTTAATGCTATTATGTTAGTTTTAATAAGTTTTAAGTAATTTTAGCCATTTTTATATCTTATTAATATGCTATTAATCATAAGCATTATATTCACAATGATTTAGCAATCACTTATAGTCTTTTCCATCATAAAAAAATCACTGAAAAGGCCAAATGTGAAAAACACAAGCTTTGATCAGTTACCCAGACTCATTTTACATGCTTAAAGGCAAAAACTAAGTTTAAGTTCATCTTAATGCATGGAAAAACTATTTACTTTTACCATTGAAAGTTTTAAAGAATTCATATAAGTTTAGTGGGAGAGAGAGAGAGATGGGCAGTGGCAACTTGGCTCCCCTGGATCCATATAATATGTGATCTCAACACTTTAGAGTCAGAGGCTCAGAGCCCAACCATAAACAGAAGCAGTCACCCATTATACTGGACAGTAGCAACTTGGCTCCCTTATAATCAGGATTTAAGATGTGTCCAGTGCTATAAGAAAGCTTATTATGACCACTTTCACCAGTGTATAAATGAACAGCATATATTATGCCCAGACAGCATTTTAACAACTGGATGCAAGGATTGATGATGGATACTAGTTTCTATTTATACATTGGTCTTTACATAAAAAGAAGAAATTAGAGAAACAAACTTCTGAATAGCCTGAATTCATCAATACTGAGAGCAAATTGGGTTGTGTTGATCTGAAACAGACCAGTGATGCACTACACTATAGTGGGCACTATGCAGGGTAAAGTTTTAGAATGCTTTTACTGTACTGCCTTTAATAGCCTTCCTCCCACCCCATACACTTGTAATGCCTCCCAAAATGCTTTTGTGTTTCTAGTCATCCTATCATGTGCCTTTTCCAAATCTACCATAAATCATCAAAACTATCTGTAATAAGAAACAACAAAAAAACTTATCAAAACCAAGAAAAAAGGCATAAATTCCCCTCAAAATTAAACCATGGGTTTAAATCAGCCAACCCTGAAAAGAACTTACAGAAAGAGTCTTTTCTTTCACTACACCTAAGAACACCAAACACAGAAACACTATGTAAGGTATAGAAGTATTGCCATTGTCCTCTGCGTCTTGCACTGTTGTTCAGTCTTATGTTCATTTACAATAATGTAAGCTGAAGGGGGCAAGTTAAAAGACCTACAGTATGTCCTGAGACACAAGGAGTATGCTGGGCACACAAGAGTCAGTAAAGGCTTAGAGCTAATCTAATACTCAGTATACTCTACACCATTCATTGTAACTTATAGTAATGTATGCGTTATGTAAAAAAAAAAAAAAAAAAAAAAATGTAGGTACAGTAAGCTGACAAGTGAACCACCTCCTCATGTACTATATAATAAGGACCTTTGTGGACACATGACACCATTCATATGTAGTGGCAATTTCAAATGTTAAGAGATGTTAAGGAAACAGGAGGGAAAGTGACCTGACTGACCTTGTCCACAAAACTGGACAGCTCACACATCTGACATACTCTTGGCCCCAACATCTCCGGATTTCTGAGGTCGTACTGTATTAACTTATGCTTTTCATGTTGAAGAGAGAAGTGATGCTTTTACAATATGTAGGGCTTGAAACTAACTATGTCCCAACACCAAAATTTTAAGTTCAGACAAAAAAATGTGTAAACAGGACAAGTTCAGGATAAGAGAAAAATGTGTTAATGCTCCGTCAAACCCACCAAGCCCGTCATTAGAATAATATGAGCTGCTTGGTACTCCCTCTATTTATTGTGGCTACATCTACCATGGATTCAACTTAAGACATGAAGGCCACATCTATTGTGAACTCAAGTAAATACAATAAGGCTATATTTACCATGGACTCGAGCCATATTGACTGTACTGCCATAACTGCACAATGACATAGATCACACACTAACACCACCAAGACTGCACAACCTTCGGTACTGGCAAGATGGTTCATTTTAACATCCTCAGGATCAGCCTCATCCATAATTAGTATCACTAGACTTTACACTTTGCATTGTGGTACACTATATGCCCTTGAACGCACGTTCAACAAATTGTTTTAGTGCATTTTTCAAGGCTAATGAAATATAAAATGAAGTGGAATGTGTTGACACATAAAAAGGTGTGGGGAATCACATGGAATCATAAAAAACACCCAAACCCAAAATATAAAGTACAGGGGGACCCTGGGTTACGAACGGGTTCCGTTCCTGAAGACGTTCTTAAGTCGAAAATGTACTTAAGCCAAAACACATGCCATGTGCATACCGTACTTACAAAACAATGTTTAAAATGCCACTATATCATAGCTTAAGTCCTTATATACATCTAAAATCACTTAATTTAAGAGAAAAGAAGAAATAGAATGACAAAATACAGTAAATGAAAGTAAAAAATAAATCATCAGGTAAATAAAATACTGTAAATTTAAAGAATAACCTCGTTCGTATGAGCGGGCATCTGTAAGTCAGGGACCCCTGTACAGTAATTCTGATAAGTATATGTTGAAAAATTCCATTTGTGGTGTGGATATATACAGAATTAGGTTTTTATAAGAAGTGATAGATAAGACAAAAAGGAGGAAAGGCTCAGACGTAAACAGGAGTAATATGGTGTTGTAAAGTCTCAGTGTAATAGATTTTTAAAAATAAAAATTTGAGAAGTTACTTGAGGAAAGAAGAATTGTTTATACACATTTTAGCCGAGCGTAATATCTCATAGAAACAGTATTATAAAACATGAATGTATTTTGAATTACTGTACAGTATTACACATTCTTATGAAGAGAACAAAGCTGCAGTATTCTGAAATCAATGCATAAACAATTGTTGCTGCTACTGATTTTACAATAAAAATAAAAAATAAAAAAAAATTCCAGAATGCACTACAGTGCTGTATCATCCAAATATAAAGATCGGCAGAACCAAAGTGGTCAGTTAGTGAGGTTGTACAGCTCTACCCAATGTGTTTATGTGAATAATAAGCCTTTGTGACACATCACAATAAAATATTACCAGAATACACTACTGTACACCTAAGGGTCAGTGGAGCTGAAGTGGTCCGGGGCAAGAACAGCATTCCATCCACACTCAAATTCCACCAAACTTCACAAAGGACCAGACTACATACCATAATGGCAATACTGTACAATACTGCACATTAGTAGCTAACATTACTGCTGCTCTCTTTTTCTACAAGTGTAAATAATGCAATTAATGAATCAATGGTTCAACATATGGAAAACACTACACAGTACAGCACATGGTCTAGGTATCTGCCATACAGTCCATTGTATATGGTCTAGGTGTCTGCCATACAGTCCATTGTATATGGTCTAGGTGTCTGCCATACAGTACAGTACATGGTCCAGGTATCTGCCATTCAGTCCATTGTATATGGTCTAGGTGTCTGCCATACACCATATTATAAAGGAAGAAATTGGTCTTTTTCAGAAACTATAAAAAGAAGTTTTATTTTTGTTTATCTCTGAAATGTTTTAAGTTTTGTTTCTTTACAGTACCTTGCACTTGTAGCCAGAAAGGTTATGGTTAATGCTGGTGTATGGCTTATCTCACACTTGTATATTCTGGCTTGGAATCTGAGACACCCAAAAATCAACTGTAGACACCTACATATATAGTTAGTTTCAAGCCTCTGTAAACATATAATAACAAGGGAAGGGCTATGGGTCAGTACATATTGTAGTCTGGTGATGAAGGATTACCAGTTTTAAAAAAGGTTTATAATAAGCTAGACTGAAGGATGCTGGAGACCATTGCTTATACAGTACAGTGCAGTATATAACTCAAACTCATCCCGCTGAAAATCAAGGTGTTTAGAGCATAAAATCAAATCAATAACTAACAGTACAGGCCCAGGAAAATGTGGAGAACGGTAAACTTTTCTCTTTTTTTACATAAGAAACATTGTGGCACCAGCAAATACCAAAATCACAGCCAAGTTGGAGGAGAATGAGAGGTCAGTCCACATTTCCCAAATAGTAATAGACCCGACACTTGAAGGAGAACAGATAGTAGGAGGTGGAAACAATAGAGGGGTGAGAATTCAATAGCTTGATTGTGGAAGGGGAGGAAATATCATAACAGACTATCCTCAGGCAGCTCAATATGTGTGAGAGGAGGCAGCTGGAAGTGTATTGTTATAGAGTGCCAGGTCTTGTGAGACAGCATGCAGACACAGCCCTCAAGACAGAAAAGCAATATCGTGGTTAAGTGAGACAGGAGAAAGATAGGTGGTGAAAGTGGGAAGCGCTCAGCAGGAGGATTTACACTCTACCACATCTAACAGGTACATGTAGATAAAAGACAAACCATGTATGAAGCCTTTGTATACAAGAAGCAGGTGCTCACATGGTACAGTCCCCTTCACTAGTGTGTTTACAGGGGTTTGTCATATAAACATTCCACAAATCATTATCTTTGAGATATTTGTTTTAATTTGATTCTATAGTATGTTTACTATTGCAAGTTCCCTTGTGTTGGATGCAAACAAACACAGGATTGCCACACTGCCCATAACCTAACAAGCCCCTGTAAATGCACTAGTGAAGGGACAACTGTACACCACTGAAACATTCCCAGCTTTATGTAGGAACACTTTGATGAGTTATGTTACAAGGTTCAAACTTAAAGTAGAAGTATCTGTTTTACCTATCAAGTTTATTCTCTTATTGGTTCATTTGAATTGTTTTGGATATTAACAGTTGGGAAAGGATCAAATTTAGAAAGACAGAGGCAGCGATTAGGGTTTGGAACCGTTAAATTAAACTAAGTTACTGTTTCCCCAGCTAGTGCTGCTGCACAGATCCAACAAAAAGAGAGGTAATGGGTGATGCAGAAGAATGAGGGTAACATACTTAAGATGAGGATGAAGAGAAGAATAAGGGTAGTAGAATTGGCTGGAAAATGGAAGTAAATTTAAGGAATCTTCTGTGTAAGTGTGTGCATGTTAGAGGTTGGTGGGAGAAGATGGTGTGTGAGAGGACAGTACATCATCTACACCACCAAGAAGACAATTGGAAAGATATTAAGGATTAGAAAAGAGAGAATGAGAAAAAAATAAAGCAGCTTAGAAAGCAACACATTGGTTCCACATACAGTACTGCCAAATGGTTTGAATATCTCAAGGATCACAGCAAAAGTTTCACCAAAGCAAAGCTGATTGTATGAGGATCTCACAATAAAAATTATCACCAGAAATCCTGGTCAGCAAATACCATATTGGTGATTAGAGACAAGGGAGTTAGACTTCAGACGTAAAAAAAAATAGAGTTGAAAATTTCAGACTTTAGACAAGGGTGAAGTGCAGGTAATGGTGAGATACAGTATAGTAGTTGGAAGATTAAAGCTGTCTGCTTTCTTAAGGATGAGCTGAACTAAAACTTCCATGTACGAGAAACAGTATGAGATTTGAGACAGAGGCAAAATATACTAAAATATACTAATAAAATAAGGAGCTCAGTGTGCTGGCTACAAACTTTGACCACTTTCAGGAAAGTAAGTACAGTACAAAGTAGACTTTGAGAGAGGGGAAAATAGGAGACAGAGCAAAGGTTCTGTGAGAGGCAGAGAATGAGGACAGGAAGAGTTGGAATTGCTGGAAGAAGAATTAGAGGAAAACAAAAAATAAACTATAAAGACTGGTTTCCTCCATAAGAGTCAGTCATAAATTGAGTTGCTAAAGTTCTTCAGAATTTTTCTTTGTCAGATGAAGAATTAGTCAAGTACAGTACACACAAAGTGCTTTTGGTTGGACAAAACAGCTTGATATGATTCCAAGTGGACACAAAGACAGATGGGGAGAAGAGAAGAGTTTCATGGTCTGATATGATCTATAATCTGACAAGTTATCTATCATAACATGAAGGATCAAACCAGCAGTGAGAAAAGAAAGATTTAGTAGATAAATGAGATGTAGGACCCTTCTCAGCAGGATGACCTCTGACATATGGGCAGTACACTTGGAGACATCAAGGCTGAGGGAATTCACTATAAAAGCTGTACAGTACATGGAAGACCTTCAAGGCTTCACTAAGTACCTAAAGAGGTTTTAGAGGGTGAACATGTGCAAGATGGAGGTAAGTTGATGATAGGATGACACAAAGGAGGAAATATTACATACCGGTATTTAAAGTTAAGAAGTTCACAAATGATGGAATATATAAGAATGTTTGTGAACTTAAGTTGGATGTTGGAATATTTGTTGAAGTTTGTCAAGTAGGGAAGAATAAAAGACTCTGACTCAACTGAAATTATCCTCTGTAAAACTAAATGCATTCTTTGTGGCATCTCTTTGACTTCATTTGTAGAGAGGATTTCAAAATTAGGTCTTGTGACAAGTGTTTAAGTAGGTGAAGAGTTCCACCTAGTTAGAGGAGTTAGGTGGGTATAAAATATAAAATGGTTGACAAAGAAGGCAAAGTCATTTTTGGCCACATGACATATCAATTTAAGGTCCATGAGGCAAGCAATTAGATTACAGATCTTCCCCGACTTACGACCTACTCGACTCACGACCACCAGCACTTACGACCTGCCTCAGCCGTACCAAAATTTCGTAGAATTACGTATTTTTGTGTCCCAAAGTCAGTACACAGACAAAATTTTTGTTTGTAATTCACTTTAAAATGGCTGGCAAGCTTAAAAGTAAGTGTTTTGTGGTGCTGAGAAGAAAAAGAGACACCCATTTTCGATTTTCTATGTATTATTTAAGCATTTCCGACTTATGACCTGGATTTGGGTCCCTAACCCCGTTGTAAGTCGGGGAGGAGCTGTATTTGGTATTACACTTAGCACAGGTACCCAGTTTTTGGTATTACAGTAAGCACAGGTGCCCAACTTTTTAGTGGAAACTATGATGCATCTTAGAGAGCTTTGGTGAAGTTCAGGAGAAGCAGCATTAGAAAACTTGGTCTCAAAGAAGAGGTGAAAAAGTTGAGAAGATTAAACTAATTATATTTCACAAAGGAGAGATTAGCAAAGACTGTGAGTATTGCACAAATGGAGGGAGAAAGGGTCGGGTCTAATGCTGGAGCCAGAGTCATGGGTGGAGCCATTACTACCTCCGGCAGAGTCCACCCTCTTTACGCCGGAGGAGCCGGTCTGCATCCCGGAGAGCCTTAGCATCCCTTCCCGGGAAGAACTTGGGGCCGTTACTGCGGTCTGCTCTGTCATGGCTTTAGATTTGAGAAGAGAGGCTGAGAAAGAGAATGGGTGTGGTTGTGTGTGCGCTGGAGGGGCTCAGCACAAGCATGTTGAGTAAGTGTAACAGAAGGAGGTGATGTAAGGGCCATCCAGCACCCTGGAGTAAGTGTGGGTACAGTACAGCATACAACTATAAATTGAATTTATTTTTTAGATACTAAGTTCTATTTATCGTCTAACACCTCCCATTATTTGACTCACATGTCGCAACACCAAGTCCTCAGGTCGGGCTCTGGGGTACATATTGGGGGTGCACCGGACAAGGTACAGTATCTGGCCAAATAATTGTCCTATCCAGCCAGATATAAACCTCAGGGTAATGGGTTATCATCATGTGATTTCCAGGCAGGAGGGTAGATGGTATCCTGCCCTACATCCAGTAGGGAGGTACACTGTATTTTGCCCTACACCCAGCAGGAAGGTACACTGCATCCTTCCCTACACCCAGCAAGAAGGTATGCTGTTTCCTGCCCTACACCCAGCAGGAAGGTACACTGTATCCTGCCCTACACCCAGCAAGAAGGTATGCTGTATCTTTCCCTACACCCAGCAAGAAGGTATGCTGTTTCCTGCCCTACACCCAGCAGGAAGGTACACTGTATCCTGGCCTACACCCAGCAAGAAGGTATGCTGTATCCTTCCCTACACCCAGCAAGAAGGTATGCTGTTTCCTGCCCTACACCCAGCAGGAAGGTACACTGTATCTTGCCCTACACCCAGCAGGAAGGTACACTGTATCCTGCCCTACACCCAACAAGAAGGTATGCTGTATCCTGCCCTACACCCAACAAGAAGGTATGCTGTTTCCTGCCCTACACCCAGCAGGAAGGTACACCCATGGGTTAACTAAGAGAATCTAAATCATACTTCAAATGATCTTTATTCTACTACAGAGTGACAGACAAAACAGGTGAGAAGATCCTTGTCTCTGAGTCAATACTTACTGTACACTCACAACCCCTATGATGGAGAAACAGCTACACTTCACCTCTAATACCACTTCTATACAAAATAAATAATGCTTTAATAGATGCTTGAAGAGCTGTTGCCTTGAGTCATAAAGATTTAGTTTGGGAGATTTTATTGTCATTAATAATCCAGTACCAGGCTGGACATTTTTCTTAATATCCAGCTTATCCAATATCCGGCCAGATAGGAAATTCTGCCATCCCATGCATCCCTAGTATGTACTTAGACATTTGCAGCTGGGACTAATTCATTAATTAGTTAGGCTTTCCCTTCACAACTAAGTTGTTGAGTGGATCAGTGTACACCAGTACAGTTAAGTGCAGCACAGGAGGCCCCCCCCCATCTTCACGGATTTATATTTTGTGGCCCTCTATTATTCATGGATGACACCCTAGATGTACCCAAGAATGTCTGAGGGTAGTTTTAAAGTTGCCAACATTTTTGCGGCTGGGACCGGAACCATTCGTTCTAAAGACAGCAATTTCCTTTATTTGTATTGTAAATATGTGTGTGTGTGTGTGTGTGTGTAGACACACACACACAAAACACACAAAAATAAATGATAATTGGAAAATCCTCTCACAAATAATCAGTCCGTGCTTTATTACTTTATTAATAAAGCACGGAATTGAGGGTAGACTCACATTTTTAATAAATTTGTTTCTGATTATTTGTGAGAGTATTTTCCTATTATTATTTATTTGTATGTGTTTTGTGTGTGTGTCTACACACACATATATACAATACAGGTAAAAGATATATTTGTCCTAAGGGCAAACCTAACCCCCACAAATAGGGGGGCCCCCTGTACAGTACAGTAAAGTATTATGTGACATCTTCTTTACTTCTTATGGACTTGTTTTGAGGGAAAAACCTCAAATGTCTAAAGTAGTCCAACCTGTGGTGATGAACATGTGAGTAACAGTCAACAGGCTCACCATAACAATCCTTCAGTTCAATAATGTAACATCACACAAAATATAGAAAAGTTTTCATCAATATCTATTTTTATAAAAAAAAAAAAAAAAAAAAATAATAATAATAATAATAAAAAGGCAAGAATTTTACCCACTATAATTGTTTTTACTTTAAATACATGAAGGTCCCATATGAGAAAAAGTACAGCATAGTACAGTATAGTAAAGTACAGTATAGTACAGTACAGTACAGTATTGTACAGTACAGTACAGTACAGTACAGTACAGTACAGTATACTGCAATATAGTACAATATAGTACAGTATAGTACAGCATAGTATAGTATAGTATAGTATAGTATAGTACAGTACAGTACAGTACAATATAGTACAGTACATATATCAAACAATATATATTACATGTAACAAATGTTAACTCAAACCAGAAAGAAGGAAGACTATATATATATATATATATATATATATATATATATATATATATATATATATATATATATATATATATATATATATATATATATATATATATATATATATACTTAAAATAATAAGTATATTCATGCTGGTTAGAAAAACAAAAAGCAGATTAAAAACAAGGTGAGTAAAAGTTTAACTTATGAGCATAACAAGAAATGTAAGAGAACATATTAAGTTAGTTGTGGGTAGTGTGTGATTGTGTGAACCAAACTTTTTATTTACTGTACAATGCCTCGTACTGTATTCCAAATATTATTTACTAATGAAACATTGTACAGTACAGTACAGCACATAGAATGCAGAAATATTTGTGCTCTAAAAGTTAAAGAACAGTAACAGATTTAAGTGTGACACATACATGCCTGTTAGACAAAGTGCATCAGTGTTCACTATGACAAACCCTTCACTTACAATAAGCACCACAAGAGTAAAGGACCTCTGTATGTAACTGCCGCTTCTGCCCGCCCAAAGGGGAAAGTTTGTGAACATTTGTGGCCTTCTTCTGTGTCATAGAATGTGTTCCTTTACTTGCATTTGCTTACAAATGAGTTTTCTGATATATTATTACAAAAAGAAAAGGAACACCCAAGACCTACACTGCCATGTGAACTGCAGTTAATCTCTCCCACCTGTCATCAACACATATACTGTGTTAACTCACTACCCAAGAGAACGGGAAGCTCTGGCATACTATTCATGCCGCAACACAAGGAAATTTGTTTACATATTTTTAAGATGGATGACAATAATCTTGGTATTGCATCGTTGGTGTTGCAAAAGTATTAACAGTTTCACGTTGCATCTGAACCACTAAAATGACCCACTAAATTTTGGTGACAACTGTGTAATGGGAAGGTCTAAACCCCGAGTATGCTTAACTTATTTTGTTAGGATAGAATCAGTTTCTCTTTCAAGATCTATAATAAATTTGCTCTTTGATTCCCTTTTAACAGCATTTAAATCCCCCCTTTTCTTAACAGGGAGGATTTGTGATAATAAAATCATTACATTAATCAAATACAAAGAAACTTGACAAAGATATCACCAATACAGTAAAGTTATGTGAGAGTTTCTGTACATCTATTATTAGTAACAGCTTTAATAACACTACACAAATTCCTAATCAAAAGTTTTCCCCAAATTTATTCAAACACAACTAGTAAAATTGTTGACTGATTTAGAGTGAGTGGGTTAATTCATGGCACAAATTTAGACAAAGAAGAGTTAAATTATCACACACTACCCATCAAGAAACAGTAATAATGAACAACATAAACAAGTGGGTCACAGCACCTAAAACAGCAGGTTTACCAAGCTCTTCTTTTTCCTGTGGGCCGGACTTCTTCTCTGGGGCTTGAAACAAGAAAGATCTTGCATGAAGTTACTCTTCATTTAGTTACATTTTCTAACTCAAAACACTTACTCTCCCTGACATACACCACCAATAACACACTCTCCCTGACATACACCACTAATAACACACTCTCCCTGACACAACACTTCATCTCTAATGGCAAGATAGCCGACATATTAAGATTGTATCCACTTTTTTGCACTTAGTAACTATATCAATTCTCATGTACAGAACCAAATACGCAATGTGCTTGAATACCTCCAACGTAAATGTGAATAACAAAGTGTGAGGCCAGACATACTGCCTCACACGCCTGTACTCACGCATTTGTGAATAAGTTACCCTTTATGTATAGAACTAAACAAATAATGTAAATGAAATCCTGTGTAACATTCAGTGCCATAATATCCTGACAACGGGGGTTAATTATTATGACCCTTTGTAAACCCTACTCTGTAATTCTTTTGCGCTACCGCTCACAGGATGAGTGTGGGGTGCACAATAAAGCAGCCGCTGCAAGCGGCAAAATCAAAAATCAATCTCCCTGACATACACCACCAATAACACACTCTCCCTGACATACACCACCAATAACACACTCTCCCTGACATACACCACCAATAACACACTCTCCCTGACATACACCACCAATAACACACTCTCTCTGACATACACCACCAATAACACACTCTCCCTGACATACACCACCAATAACACACTCTCCCTGACATACACTACCAATAACACACTCTCCCTGACATACACCACCAATAACACACTCTCCTTGACATACACCACCAATAACACACTCTCCCTGACATACACCACCAATAACACACTCTCCCTGACATACAGAACTACACATATAATTTCCACAATATGGGTTACAGTGTTCTCTAACTGCCTCACAGGAAGTAGTAGCCCTGCCTTGCCAGCTACAGTAAATGGTTTGCTTGAAATTCCTACATACAGTACTGTATAATGCCAGTTCCCACTCTGTAAAACTGGGCTGGTAATGGGAAAGTCATCCAGACATAGAACTTAAAGCTTTAACTATACATTCTTATTAAATTATATTTTTTTTCATAAAGGCCATTTTAACTGAACAGCTCTATAAAAAATTATAAAAATACTAATGTTATTAAACCTCATGTGACTCACCTTTATTTGAGGCAGGAACTTGGATGGCAGCGAGAGTGGCTGCCATGGCTTGGTCCATAGCAGAGGTTGGTTTTTTGTCCTGTGGGACACTTTTAGTACTTGTTTTACTCCTAAAAAAAAAAAACATGAAAATTTTACTTAAAGGGTTAAAGACACTTTTCTAACTTACAAAAATTATAAGCTTAAACATGAGGCTACAAAGAGCTAGACATAATGATAACAATGCAACAAGAGTTCCTATGAGGCTATAAAGAGCTAGACATTATGATAACAACACAAGAGTTTCTATGAGGCTATAAAGAGCTAGACATAATGATAACATACACAACAAGAGTTCCTATGAGGCTACAAAGAGCTAGACATTATGGTAACAACACAACAAGAGTTCCTATGAGGCTACAAAGAGCTAGACATTATGGTAACAACACAACAAGAGTTTCTATGAGGCTATAAAGAGCTAGACATAATGGTAACATTCATAAGTCACTTCCAACAGCTTGTCATAAATCATACAGCTGTGGGGCATTATCTTACATAGCTACAAGTGGAATCCTAAAAGGTAATTTAAATTACTTACGCATTTTCTTCCGAGGAAATTTTTGTTTTGAGGTCCTCCAGCTCTTTGGGAACTGTCCAGCGTGACTCCTTTGTGTTAACATTGTGGTAATAAGTCTTTCCACTTTCTGACTTGTACTCTTTCCAGGGACACTGAGACAGTAACAACTGCAACAAACATCATACTTGTGTACAGTAAACATTAACAATTTGAGTACAGTATAGTATAGAAGCAGCAAAATTTACACCAACACTGACTGATGGTAATAACTTTCATGATGTACAGTTGGGGTAAAAAGTTCACTCCCTCCCAAATTGAAGCAGGCATTGACCCCAAATGAGATAAAACAACACAACTGCACCAGATGACAGTCAGGTTAATTCAGTTCGGAGAATCATTCCTGTGACTCAGTTTCACCGCTGGGAGAAAACTTTTGGCTGCAACTGTACCATAGTTTAAGTGATATTGAAATAATTATACAGTATATCAAGTCTCTAGTTCAATCAAGGTGCTTGCTGTAGGAGTTAAATTGGTCATGCTTATGATCACATGTAAAGTAAAAAATTAATAGGAATATTAAGTAAAAGGAATGGTTATTCTGTAGATATGGCTCATAGGTCACGTACCTTCACAAAATTAGTGTTCCTCTCTTTTTTTCCCTTTTCACTTGAAGGAATTATGACAAAATAAGGAAGATGGTAGAGAAAGTAACACCAAAGTAAAGAGTGAGTTTAATAATCCAGGAGCAGAAAGCCAGATGCTACACAGTTGCAACGAGAACTTAATCAACATCCATATATCAATTAAATTCTCTTGCACAGTGATCAATATTCAGAATCTGGTCTTCCATACACAAATTTTAATCGGACTTTCTCCTCGAATGTCAACTTTTCTACATTACCTTTGCTTTGGTGGTCAACTTATGAGATCCTGTAGAGAGGAGACAATGAATGACTCACCTCAGCTGATGTTTTGAGTTCATCAGGTTTCTCCCAGGACGATTGTCTGGTCAGTGTGTTGTAGAAATAAACCCTTCCATCTGGAGCCTTGTGTTCTGTCCACACACTCTTCTTGTCCTTGGTCGGTGAACTGAAAATTTTCCATTGGATAATATTTGTTCTACTCTGCATATTATAACACAATACTATAGTCATTCAACTCTTCATTAACAGTGAACCCATTAGCACTATAGTATATACCTGACTACATAACATGAACACCCTCTCAAGATAAACCCATCTCTTAAATTACAACAGTACTGTACAGTACACTACACAAAACATACTATAAGTGCTGTCTATGTTCCTCACCACACCCATCCCTATTCTTTTTATAAAGAATTAATTTTTTCAAATCCTGAGAAGTCATTCAACTCTGGCGCTGTTAATATATGAGGAGCTACTGTGTGGTAACTCATACACAGTTTGACTTTCTCACAGGAAGTCTGCAACAAGAAATCCTTGGTAAAGTACAAATTCACCATAAATTGACTTACCCAGCCTCAGGCTTGACTGGAGGGGCACTGGGGGCGGAGGTAGGAAGGGCAGGAGATGGGGTACCAGGCATGGCTATGTTGGCAGGTGAGGGACTTGCTGAAGTGGCTGGGCCTGGAGTGGTCGCTGGAGATACTACTTGAATGGCAGCAGGAGAATTGCTGGCTGGAGGAGTATTGAGCTGAGGACCAGCAGAGATCACTGCACCGCTACCTTCACCTGAAATATCACACCATCATAACATTAAATTTACAAATTGATTTCTTCTCAAACCCATTAGCTCTAGTCACCAAGGAGAACAACTTGTTACACAGCCCCTTTGACTATGCCTTTATTTACCTTCAACATTCAACACAAGTTCCAAACAACCAAAACATCTCAGTGAACACCTTCAGCCAACACCTCTTCCTCACATTTAGGCTCACAAAAAACAACACTTTTTAATTTATAAATTGACAAGTCTGTGCCAGTAAGTTCACAAGCACATAGTATTCGGAAAGGAACAAACTTTACAACCATACACGTAACCTTACACACTCCACAACTCACCACCTTCACTCACTAAAACTATCATGACATTTTCAATTATTCTTCCTTGCTATGTCCTATTCCAAATATTTAAATGCACTTAACCTTATTACCCAGGACTTCAAATGTCTAAATTTACCCCCAAGAGTTGTGAGTGATGTCTCTGAAGCAGACACTAGTAAAGTAACTTAATGTACCTGAAGGAGCCTGACCAAAGGAGCTCATAAAACCAGGAGGCGGAACATTGAACGCCGGTGGTGGTAATCCCGGCGGTGCTCCAGGGGGGATGAAACCCGGCGGTGGCAGACGAGGAGGCATACCTGGGCCCGGGGGAGGCATTCTGAACCCCATAGGGGGAGCACCATAACCTGGAGGGACATTCCCACCTGGTGGTCCTCCTCCACTCTGAAACACAAATATACTGTATTTAACACTTAAACATATCCAGATGTGAACACATGAACAACAATCTCATAAATTGCATTGTAAAGTTGTGAACAAGACTAATTCACCTACAGGGAGGGAGTGTTAGCCGTGTCTGCCTCAAAATTAAACTAAAAAAATAAAATTGTGGCATGGAAGGAAAATAAGAGACTCTTAATAACCACCTCTATAAAACATTGTCAAGACATCCCCTACCCCTACCTTCCAATGAACCACCTAGCCACCTCCCACCCTTCCTGCCTGCTGAATTCTTTTCCTCCACACTTGATTTCTGTTTATAATGATCAGAAATAATAAGCAAACAATCTGACCAACTGTAGCTTTTACTGGGTAGTTATAATGTACATAATATCAATTACTGTATATGGATAACTGAAACATACCTCACTTTTTTAAAACAACCCCCAGAGATATAAATCTGCCACAAACAACAGGGAATGCGCATGCAAGAGCAACTAATGATATACCTAACAGTAGCTAACTACACATTAAGCTTAGGTTAGGTTGGTACAACATTTAAATGCTTATCCTACAACTTCTATTTGTTTGGGGTAAGCTTTTCTTTAACCAGTAAAGGGTTACCCAGACCAAGTGTAGGTTGAAAAAGATTAAGTTTGGTTAGTTCATATCATATATTACTGAAATTACCCACACAAAATTCATGTTTGTGGTGATGCCTGGGCTACTGCAGAAATCATTTCTGGATGCATGCAACATAAATCAACAAGACATAACTTTTCCAAAAATTAAGGAAAGACTGGTAGGTCGAGGTGAGGTTAGGCCAGGTGTAGGTGAGGTTAGGTTAGGCCAGGTGTAGATGAGGTGAGGTTAGGTCAGGTGTAGGTGAGGTGAGGTTAGGTTAGGCTAGGTGTAGGTGAGGTTATGTTTGCTGTAGTTGAGGTAAGACCAAGATGTCATGCAGTTACCGTAACAGTGGGGATCTGTGCAAATCCCATGTATTTTTTCTTTCCACAGAATAGGTTCTTAAACCTACTGTATTCAATTTATAAATGATGGGGATAATATTGTCGGAATACAAACCCACATTGTGGGTTTTGATTAATTTCCAATACCTAGCATTGGTATGTTCATATACTTATTGTTTTTCCTCAAAGAGGAGAACTGAGAGGGAATTCATATTGTTTTTCAATGACATCATTATCATAGCATGTTTGGTTTCATATCACAAGTTATCTGTGCTTTTTTTTTATGGGGATTAGCCCACCCGGGCACAGGTCACTGACCCACATAGGGGCCTAGGGGTAAAAAATGTAGTAGTAGTAGCAGCAGTAATAATAATAATAATAATAATAATAATAATAATAATAATAATAATAATAATAATAATAGTAAAGAACCATAAAGAAATACAAAAATGAAAAAAACAAAATCAAGAGTGAGAAACAATATCCCGTATGTATGTTGTGTTGTCAAAGTAAGAGAAATAATTGAGACCCTGCAATTGTGTGTAAATGAGGCAGAAAGTCAGATCAGCAACCTGGGACTTGGTCACAATTTTTGTGATGCCATATGGCAGCAGGGTCTACCATTAGACAATACACAGTACATTATGCTTCCAATATCTTCCCAGTCAGTAGTACCTCTCTGTTTGGTACCTGCCTACTACCTACAGGACAAAGGAAGGCTATAGGCAGGAGAATAAATCGTGGTGAAGTTTACCTCCGAGATTATTATAAAGTATTGGCCAGTAGGGTTAAGAACCGAGATAAGAAAAGCAAAGAGGAATAATGAACTGAAGGTAGCAAAGGAGGCAAAGTCAAACCCCAAGGGATTCTTTTAAATTTATCAAACTAAGACACGAGACAAGATTGGACCAATACAGTCAGATACCGGCGGAGAAATGAGCAATAATCTGAACAGATATCTTTCAACAGTTTTCACCAACGAAAATTTAAACATGATACCCAAAGCACCGACTATATACAGAGATAGTGAAGAAAATAGATTAAGCAAGATAGTAGTGACTAGTAACGATCTTAGTAAGCAAATAGACAAGCTAAAGCCTAATAAGTCACCAGGTTCTGATGAGATATTTGCCAGAGTATTAAAGGAATGTAAGGAAGAGCTTAGTACGCCCTTAGCAAATTTGTTTAACATGTCCTTAAAAACGGGTGTAGTACCAGAATCTTGGAGGATAGCGAATGTAATACTGATTCTCAAGAAGGAAGAGAGATCACTATTCTCTAACTACTGTCCAATCAGTTTAACATCAATTGTAGGCAAATTGCTAGAAGCAATAATCTCAAACTCTATTCATAATCACCTGGAGAAGCACAAGTTGATTAATGATTCCCAACATGGGTTCACAAGTGGGCACTCACGTTTGACTAATCTATTAACATTCTTTTTGTCTGTTTTCGAATCAGTGGACGATGGCCACGATTATGATGTGGTATACCTCAACTTTAGCAAAGTCTTCGACAGAATCCCCCATGAAAGGATAATACAAAAAGTGGAGGCTCACGGCGTTGGAGTTATTCCAAAATGGATTAAGGCGTGGTTACAGGACAGGTAACAGCGAGTGAGCATTAACGGCACTAAATCTGATTGGAGCATTGTCACTAGTGGAGTTCCCCAAGGCTCAGTACGTGGACCATTATTATTTATTATATACATAGACGACATAGATATCGGTGTAGACAGCAACATAAGTAAATCGGCTGATGACACTAAAATAGGGCGTGTGATTTAATCTGACGAGGACTCCGCAAAACTACAGGAAGATCTAAACAAATTTTTTGAATGGTCTGAAAAATGGCAGATGAAATTTAATGTGGACAATTGTAAAGTACTTGGTCTAGATGTAAATAGAGAAACCAGATATCAGATAAACAACGTTGTTATAGAGAAATCCAACTGTGAGAAAGATTTAGGAATATTGATAATTAGGAATCTTAAACCAAGTAAACAGTGTGTATTTGCTTGAAACAAGGATAATAAAGTACTTGGGTTCATACAAAGGTGTGTTAGTTACAAGACTCGCTAAGTTATCCTAAAACTATATTTTTTATTTTTGTCAAACCTCACTTGGATTACCCAATTTAGTTCTGGTCACCATACTACAGAATGGATATAGAACCTCTAGAAAGAATTCAGAGGAGAATGACAAGACTAAGCCCAGGAATTAGGAGCCTTGAGTACAGAGACAGGTTAAAGCCTCTAAAGTTGCACTCCCTCGAGAGACGTAGAGTGAGGGGCGATATGATCGAGGTGTATAATTGGAAGTCAAGGCTAAACAAAGGTACTCAAACTATCCAACCAGGAGTGAACGCGTAGCAATGGTTTTAAATTAGACAAATTTAGATTTAGGCGTGAAGTAGGTAAACATTGGTTTGGAAATGTAGAAGTGGACATGTGGAACAAGTTACCAAACATCATCATTAACTGGAATATGTTGGAAAGCTTGAAATATAGGTTGGATGGATATATGAGCGATAGGGGCTGGGAGTAAATGGGACTGCCTAATAAGAGCCAATAGGCCCGCTGCAGTTTCCTCCATTGTTATGTTATCTTGATACCTATGCCAGGAACCCAAGGATAATCCTTGCTGGGAACCTGTGCATCTTAAATACCTTATCCAGCCTATTACTGCATCCATATGCACAACATCCCAGCATAATGTTAAGAAAAATCACCTATCCGTCCCCAAATCATATCAAAATATACAGGAAAAACAAAATTTTGTGTATAAAGTCGTGTTAATATTGATGTAGACACACGGTAACAGACGCCGCCTCTGACCACTATCCTCTAACACACTCCTGGCCACAGTAGCCTCAGCAATATATTATACATTAATCACAAGTACTTTATGAGGCAGCAGTAACGGTAAATACTCACCATTGTCACCTAATATAAGGGAACAGCGTGAAGAGCTTCCTCAAGCCTCTACCTCAACACAAACAACTCCCGTTCACAAACTCTTATTATTGAGTCAATATTGACCCTTAAAAATTCCTCTTTTCAATAAATATTGAATATTTACAGCAACAAGTTTTATAATATGATTTTGAGTAAAAAATGCAGCATAATTCTGGATTATATAATGCACTACACGCTGTATGGTCTTTTGTGAACGCGTAGCTTTACTTTGCTCATTTATCACCTGCTGGTCAACTATTGGTTAGCTTTAAACTTTAACTTAACTTTAGCATCTTCTTTTAACTCGTGTATTTTTTTTCTGTGTCTTTATTCCTGGACTTGTTCTAACGTAGCCCCAGGTTCACTAACACCAACGACTATAATAAGAAAGACAGAAAAGAAAGGCGAAAACCAGGTAAAGCATATAGTTGGCCGCAGGCTCAACAGATGGCGGTAGTGTGCACGGCGGGCGTCACCATCACTTGTGTGCTCATATACAGGTACTGTACAAAAACAGATCACCCTGAGCTTGTGTTTAACGTTTTCACTTTGTTATATACCATTGATCATATAGAATTTACTGTGTGATATTGTATATGTGTGTGTCAGTGTGTATGTGTGTGTGTATGTGTACACATTAAGAACGTCAAGGTAATAATATTTTCTAGACGTCTTTGCCTTGACGTTCTTAATGTGTACACACACACACACACACACACACACATACTGACACATACACATACAATGTCACACAGTAAATTCTAATTAGCTCCGCTGGTTACCATGGAAACATGAATACGATACCCTCTTGCGCCCCAGTTTCTAGTTAGCCGCGTTGCCAGCAGATGACGTTGATCAGAGCTCTTTTTTTTTTTTATTGGTAGAGGTAGATGCTTTCCCGTCTTTCTTATTATAGTCTTTGACTAACACAGCTGAGATACAACGTTCATAACTACCAGGATCTTTTATTTATTAGAATTTTCATATTCGAGTAATATTTTATTAGAATTTTCATTTTCGCGTAATAATTTTTTTTTTAATTTCCTTGCGATTTATTTTTACAAACGAGTTACAAAAAACAAAACAATGGGTAGATCTTATTGAGGCCAGTGGCCACCCTCTCTTAGCGTTGACCAGCTCCAGTGGCCAGTAGATGAACTAGTGACTGCGTCGTCTGGCAACAACTAACTTGGTAAACAACAGGGCCGGCCCCGGGGCACCGGGCCGACCTCAGGGTACAGGGCCGGTTCCAGGGTACTGGACTTATCCAAGATCTCTCATTTCCAAAGCGGAATAAATGTCAAATACGTGACCGACTGCCCAACGAGCCATCAGTGACGAAGAGGATAAAGGATATAATGGAAGCAGCTTTGGCGTAGAAGAGACTTAATGAGCGTGAAGGATGCAGTGACGTGTGAATAATAGTTTAGTGGTGAACAGAAAGTTGGAAATGTAAAATATTAGTTGTTGTGTTGTGATCTCGCAGTTACCAGCTCCTCAGTGAAGTCTGATGCTGAAACAAAGCTGAAATGAGTCTTGACTTCTCGACAATAAAGGTTAGTTTGATTTAGTACTGTAATAGATAACAATTAATAGATCTCAAGTATTTCATATTGATATTGAAACAGTTTATTTAGCCAGAAAAATATGGATACTGTACTGAGTGAACAATTGAAATATTACACGGTTCCTGAAAGTTGGTGGATGAGTGTGACAGACCTGGGGGGTAGGGCCGCTCCCTTCGTCACCAGAGGCGGAAAAGACATTGTTCGCAGTTTTATTTCCCGCCTAATGTAAAAATAATAATAATAATAATACGTAATTTGTCTTAGTAACCCTTATTGTGAGTAAATATACGTAATCTTAAATGCGTCCTCCGAAAACATGAATTTGCTACCCGAATTTAATAGTTAATTCATGTATAAGATTTCTTATAAACTTCCTACGCGCTCATGTTTGAACTAATAAATGTACGTATCTTTAAATAATTTACCTAAATACAGTATATTTCTGGTCAGGAACGGTCATCCCAACAATTATGAATAAACTCATTTAGGAATACATCATTACTTCAGGGCGAAATCGGACAGATTTGCAACAGCCAATCTCTTCGCAACTGGGAAAAACGCACTTTAGATTTGTAAACATGTCTTACTAGGTGTATAAACATGTCTTACTAGGTGTATAAACATGTCTTACTAGGTGTATAAACATGTCTTACTAGGTGTATAAACATGTCTTACTAGGTGTATAAACATGTCTTACTAGGTGTATAAACATGTCTTACTAGGTGTATAAACATGTCTTACTAGGTGTATAAACATGTCTTACTAGGTGTATAAACATGACTTACTAGGTGTATAAACATGTCTTACTAGGTGTATAAACATGACTTACTAGGTGTATAAACATGACTTACTAGGTGTATAAACATGTCTTACTAGGTGTATAAACATGTCTTACTAGGTGTATAAACATGTCTTACTAGGTGTATAAACATGACTTACTAGGTGTATAAACATGTCTTACTAGGTGTATAAACATGTCTTACTTGGTGTGGTAGGTAGTAGGTAGTAGGCAGAAAAAAAAAAGTATTAGGCAGGTACCGAACAGGGAGGTACTACTGCCTGGGAAGATATTGGAAGCATATTGTATTGTCTAATGGTAGACCCTGCTGCTAGATGGCAACACGAAATTGTGAACAAGTCCCAGGTTGCTGATTTGACTTTCTTCTTCATTTACACACAGTTGCATGGTCTCAATTGTTTCTCTTACTATTGACAACACAACACACATATAATGTTTCTCACTTTAGATTTCTTTCATTTTTGTATTTCTTTGTGGTTCTTTGTTATTATTATTATAATTTTTATTTTATTTTATTTTCAATTTTGTATTTTATATTAAAATTGTATTTACTATGAATTATTATTATTATTATTATTATTATTATTATTATTATTATTATTATTATTATTATTATTATTACTACATCTTCGCCCCCCAGGCCCCGGGGTGGGTCAGTGATCGGTGCTCGGGTGGGCTAATCCCCGTAAAAATCAAAACAAAGATGTCTTTCTAAGTGTGTACAAAGACGTCCTACCTGGTATTGAAAGATGCCTTAATAAACAACAAAGACAAAACACAATCAACTTGAACTGAATTGACAAATGAACTACGGTGATGCATTTGTCGATCGTTTAAGGATTTTATAATAATAGTTAAGGGAGGACAACTCATGATATGGTCGTTTATGTTTATTCTCTTATTTACCATTGTTATTGTTCGTGTTTTTCCTAATTTCTTATTTTAGGTCTCGTCTTCACTTCTTTTATTCTTATTAGTGTACTGTACTTCTAATGAGAGATTATCATTAATATTTCTTTGTCTTTGTTATCATTTTATCAATTATTTCCTCGACAGGAGCTGCCATGCGCAGGCCAACCGGCCTATTGCAGATTCATTATTTTCGTATGTTCTTATGTTCTTATTAATGTTATCGCTTTTTTTTCATTTGCCTCTGATAAACATTTTGTTTTCATCTTTCAATATTCATGGTCTTCAGCTGCACATTCTGAACACTCGTGGTCTTCAGCTGCACATTCTGAACACTCGTGGTCTTCAGCTGCACATTCTGAACACTCGTGGTCTTCAGCTGCACATTCTGAACACACGTGGTCTTCAGCTGTACATTCTGAGCACACGTGGTCTTCAGCTGTACATTCTGAACACTCGTGGTCTTCAGCTGTACATTCTGAACACTCGTGGACTTCAGCTGTACATTCTGAACACTCGTGGTCTTGAGGTATACACGCTGAACATTCATCGTCTTGAGGTGTACACGATGAACACTCATGGTCTTGAGGTGTACACGATGAACACTCATGGTCTTGAGGTGTACACGCTGAACACTCATGGTCTTGAGGTTTACACGATGAACACTCATGGCTCTCTTGTGTACACGCTGAATACTCATGGTTCTCTGGTGTACACACTGAACACTCATGGCTCTCTGGTGTACACGCTGAACACTCATGGCTCTCTGGTGTACACACTGAACACTCATGGCTCTCTGGTGTACACGCTGAACACTCATGGCTCTCTGATGTACACGCTGAACACTCTTGGCTCTCTGGTGTACACGCTGAACACTCATGGCTCTCTGGTGTACACGCTGAACACTCATAGTTCTCTGGTGTACACGCTGAACACTCATAGCTCTCTGGTGTACACGCTGAACACTCATAGCTCTCTGGTGTACACGCTGAACACTCATGGCTCTCTGGTGTACACGCTGAACACTCATAGCTCTCTGGTGTACACGCTGAACACTCATAGGTCTCTGGTGTACACACTGAACACTCATAGCTCTCTGGTGTACACGCTGAACACTCATAGCTCTCTGGTGTACACGCTGAACACTCATGGCTCTCTGGTGTACACGCTGAACAATATGATATAGTAAGGTTAATAATAAGTCCTGTTTGCCTTTAATTGTTTTACTAATAACAAAAGAATCACACTTTGACGACATATACAAAGACTTGGTTCTGTATTGGTAACTGTACCGTAGCTTTAATGCACCTCGTACCACTGTACCACACTAGTACCACTGTATACCAGGTTAATATCCTCGTCACTCATAGGTAACATTGTAAGTATTGACAGTATCACGTGATCAGTAGCAGGAACTACTAGTACAACTGCACTATTGTACCTTTATACACCAGGGTGATACGGTACCAATGAAATACACATCTCTCAGTGGTAAAACTGTCCCATTAGCAATATTGTTATATCACTAGTAACAATGTACTACTAGCAGTATTGTACCATTGCGTCAGACTAGTACCACTGTACCATATCCATCACTAACAGCAATGTAACACTAGTATCAATGTACCACTACTACTTTACCTTAATTGACACTGTAACAATAGAAACAATGTACCCAACCTTCACCTCATACAGTACTTTGCACCAGTGAAAAATAACAATTAATCTATTTATTTTTAACCCTGTCCTACGTTCCTCCAGCCTGATTTCCGTTCATCAAGCCTGACATACGTTCATCAAGCCTGATTTACGTTCTTCGAGTCTGATTTACGTTCTTCAAGCCTGATTTACGTTCATTGAGTCTGATTTACGTTGCTGATGCTCACGTTACCTGACCATGACCCCGTTTTTAGTGCCTGGGACACTCCATGCAAATCTCTCTCTCTCTCTCTCTCTCTCTCTCTCTCTCTCTCTCTCTCTCTCTCTCTCTCTCTCTCTCTCTCTCTCTCTCTTTATATTTTTTTCTCCTTTCTCTCCCACTTTCTCTCTCTCTTTCTCTCTCTCTTTTCCCCCCCTCTCTCCTTGTCTCTCTCTTTTTCCCTCCATCCCTCTCTCTCCCTCTCTCCTTCTCTATGAATATACTGGTTTAACTAGTGCTAGTACCTAATAGCTTGTATGTCTTCCTAGTACAGATAGTTTGATTTCTTTAAGGTGGTTCCTGTCAAGGTGTCGGAACCTCACCCTGGTGGCTTTAGGTTAGGTTAGGTTGGGGTGAGTTGGTTAGGTTAGGTTAGGGTGAGTTGGTTAGGGTAGGTTAAGTTAAGTCACCTCAGGTTAGGGTAGGTTGAGTTAAGTCACCTCAGGTTAGGGTAGGTTAAGTTAAGTCACCTCAGGTTAGGGTAGGTTAAGTTAAGTCACCTCAGGTTAGGGTAGGTTAAGTTAAGTTACCTCAGGTTAGGGTAGGTTAAATTAAGTTAGCTCAGGTTAGGGTAGGTTAGGTTAGGTTAGTGACCACCAGCCGTTAAAGTTCCGGCAACATAACATTATCCTCCATCACAAGTTAGTTCACTATGTCTACAAGTTATTCGCGTATGTAAATTTGTACAGCTTTTTATTGTAATTTTCAGCCTTACAAACGTGTAGTAAATCATTCACAAAATATATGGTGACATTTGATAATTTTCAGTCTTTTTGTATAGTATATTATGTATATGAAATAGGTAATTGTCAACATGTTAATGTATATAGTCTGACCCACTAAGAGTAGGAACCCGGTATATTATATTATATTATATTATATTATATTATATTATCTTATATTATATTATATTATATTATATTATATTATGACGAGATAGTGTAGCTCTGCCCGAGAGCCCGCGCACACACACACACACACACACACACACACATAGGCTCTTACCATGGCGCCTCTCCTGACTGAAGACTCAACTATGTACTTGACTGGTTGACTTCAACTCAAAACTACAATGAATTATTTAAAAAAACAATAGCTGAAAAATTAGATTGAGACTCTCCTTAAGGTTTACTGATCAATGAACACTGTTAGAGAATCTTGCAAGAGATTATATAGGTTAGTTTGTCTCCTAAGGGAACGTATCCACTTAAGGTAGAGGCTCAGTCAAATTTTGTCCCAATTTACTTCTTATTTTTTGTGTTTTAATGTTTAGTCAATTAGTTAATTTACTAATGTTGGATGTTTAGTTAGTCGAAGCTTCACTTGCATGAGCCTATGAAGATGTTGACCCGGGAACCTTGGTGGAGCCGCTCCATAGGCCAGGGTCACAAAAGTTGTTTACATTGAGAAAGCAGCAAAATGGTCACAGGGGCTGGAGCTTCCTTCTCCAGCTACAGTATATCAAGCGCTTAAGTACAGTATATTGTAATAAATCTCCACAGAGGACGAACTAAAAGTCTGTCTTCGCTAGTGTACAGAGGTTAAATATGAGTCACTAACCCGGCAACACACGCACACACAACTCTAAAAGTACCGTCTCTGGTTTTAAACTTTTAAAATGTCCAACTATTTCATATCTTCTAATATGTACACAATTAATTTCCTTATATAAGTATATTTATAAATATATATATATATATATATATATATATATATATATATATATATATATATATATATATATATATATATATATATATATATATGTTTTCACTTTCAATTTATCTCTAAAATACATCACCCACGCAGTACCTGTATTATGTATATAAATTTTGAAAATATTTAGTGTTGTGGTCTCAAGCGCTAGAAGAATGATTCCTCAACTCCAGGGATTCGTCAACAGTTGGCAACATTGACTCTTACTTCAATGTTAAGAGCAAGTGACCAATCAGACACTTATTCCCAATAGTAACGTCATTAGAACCTATAACTCGTCTCCAATCAGACGCTAACTCCATCCTAATAACGTCAGCAATATCAACAAGTAGCCAATCAGACATTTACACTTAATGACGTCATCAATGCCAGTAACAAGTGACCAGTCAGAGAATTACAATGAATATCCTCTTATTTTTTTTATTAACCAACGCTTAATTTCATAAAGGATATCCAGATTAGGAATACATTAATCTAGTCACATCCTGAAGTAACCTCAAACATCTCACAAAGACAGGCGAAGGATCCTATACTCCGTGTAGGTTGTGGCCGGTGCCATAGGATGTGACTGAGACCGTAGGATGTGTCAGCGACCATAATACTTGTGGTGGTAACTTTATGTTTTTATTATCACCAACACCTTTGACTACCTTGGCGGTGTTATGTCAGGGTTAGCACTTGACTTGTGTATTACTGGCAGGTACCTGGTGTTTACAGGCAACTACTTGGTGTTACAGGGAACTACCTGGTGTTGCAGGTCAAGAATGTGTAAAATCAAACATGAAAATTTTGATTCATATACGATCGTTGATCAATGACGTCACAGTTTACTCTGGTTGGCAAAACAAAACTTTTGTTGGAGAGTCATACTTAAGGGCCATTTAGGGCACTTGACGGACACTTGGGGGCCATTTGAGGGCCAAACTCTACTGGAACTCCTAAAATGTTATGCCAATTCATCAGTGATAACCCCCAGACATAGTTATTTTTTCATTAACATTGTAAGCATTAAGAAATATATGTATATTTTTTTCCTGTGTTGTTTATCTGGTAAAGTGAACGTCTGTTGGTGGAACAGGTAGACAGTAGGCTACACTATACCTTTAGCTGCGCCATAAAACAGCAGCCACTACAAACAGTCAACAAGGCCTTAGTGTTCCTCGATAATCTGCAAAGTTGTGCATGCTGTAGGGAAGGTACACCGGTCGAACGTTCGCCAGCCTTCCCTCCATCCGGCAGTAATCCATTTGAGGACCGTACGCCAGACTAACATTCGCCAGAGCCTCTATCGTGTGCGTCACTGTTTTATGACACGAACAATATATTATGTAAGATCAGCGGGAATATTTTATTAGCGTGTATAGTATCTGACGACGACAAACCTCTCCTCAACACCACCAAGATGACTGTCCACAAGAGACGAGTAACACTACAAAAGGATCTACAGTATGTCTCTCAGTCCTGTTATCTACATCAACAGCTAAAACTCTACACTTGGCGCTGACACGAGTTGTTATGTCAACAGCCAAAATAAATTTCCAGTTATGAAAATATTTGTCGTGTGGGACTACAGGCAGGGGGAGAGGACCCATCTAGCAAATAATTAACAAAATACAACATTGGTTTCCTAGGTTGGACGTCTTCTTTGTTATTGTTGACACCTGGAATGAGAAGATTTGGCAGAGTCTTAAGTGATCACAGGTTCAAGCTTCTCAAAACATCCTTGTGTTATTTCTCCTCCAAACCGTTGCCTCCTTAAAGCTTATATCCCCCAGCACTTCATATACAGTATAGGTATAGTGTACGCCCTAGCCTCCAACAGTTCATATACAGTATAGGTATAGTATACGCCCTAGCCTAGACTAACACCGCCTCACAGAATGTTTTACCTATATATTCGAGTATATCATTATATCTTCCTACAGTTATATCATCTGGCCTCAGAGGTCTCCCGTGTGTGGTCAACACAATGCCTTAATGAAGAAATTTGACAACTTGTCTTAGCTTTCGTCTTCGCTGGAATTTGGGTTGTTTTAAGGTTCACATACGTCTAATCCTTCTCCGTCAACACAATTCATAACAGTGATAAACACGGGAAGAAACAAAAAATTCTGTACAAGTCTTAGTTAAAAAATCCGTGTAATCATAAAATTAATCACAAAGGTTCCGAAAACAGTATTATCTCCACTCGGAGACCTCAACCTACGACACTAAGAGGGCGGGCGAAGAATGACCTCTTATCGCTACACCTATTAGTCCTTGATTGGCATCTGACGGCCAAATGGATCCCAAATTCTGAGTCGGGATAACCAATCACATGCTTACATGGGCGGGGCTTATTTGATCTTACCATAATGAACAAACTTTAGTTCTTTAGTTAAGGGGAGAATTAACGTGCGGATGTTTGAGCCTTAAATCACGAAGGGTAGAGCGAGTGGCGATGAGTCACTTGTTTCCTCAAGTAACAGAAAGAGAGAGAGTAGAGTATTATATTATTAACTATGGTTTATATGACAGTCGCATGACAGGATGGCCACAGTCGCGTCTCACTCCACCTTCTAGGTAATACTGAAAGAATTAAGGCTCGTAGCACAAAAGCATCTCCAGCACCAGCTGTCATCAACGCTTGGTAGTCTCCTTCACCCCACAGTGACAAGCTGATGCCAGCTGTCTGTCTGTGTGTCTACAGACACTGACGCTCGATATTTTCATGCAACGAAGAATCTTACTTTGAGCCAAGTTAAAGAACTAGTGGGGGGGAGGGGCAGCAGAGGCGTGGGGCCCAAGGGAGAGGCATTAAAAACAAAATCAGCGTGTACACATGGATGTGCGCACACCCATGCCCGCATACACATGGGTTCTGTCAACTCATGGGTGGGCGGGTGACACAACGACCACCCTATTACTGTATACCTCAAGCTCGTCCTCTTCACCACCGCATATACCTGAATCGTGCGCACTTACAGTGATTTATTTGCATATATATATATATATGTATAATATGCCATTATCATCGTTCTCTTTTAAAAATACTTGTAAAAATGTCTTCAACACACTGTACTGTACAGCCTCACCGACCAACATCATCCCATATAGTCTTGAAGAGCGTCCTCCTCGGGGAGGGACGTCATCGTTGTGTGATCATCTTGCATCTCTCACGACTTTTGCTCCTTTGATATAGAAACAAGTTGTTCCTGCCACTTATCCTGCCACCACTGTTCCTGCCACTTATCCTGCCACCACTGTTCCTGCCACTTATCCTGCCACCACTGTTCCTGCCAACTTATCCTGCCACCACTGTTCCTGCCCACTTATCCTGCCACCACTGTTCCTGCCACTTATCCTGCCACCACTGTTCCTGCCACTTATCCTGGTGATTTTGTGGCGGTGGTATGTTCTGTAGAGGGGGGGTCAAAGAGGAGGGAGGGTAACAGAGAGGTCAAATGGAAGGTAACGAGAGGTCAAACGAAGGGTAACAAGGAAGTCAGACAGAATGGAGGTTAACAGGAGGTCAAACAGGAAGAAAGAAAACTGGAGAGAGTTCAAACAGGAGGAATGGTAACAGAGAGGTCAAACAGGAGGGAGGGTAACAGAGGCAAAGACAACAGTAAGGAGGGTAATAGGAAGGTCAAACAGGAAGGAAGGATAACAGGAGGTCAAACAGGAAGGAAGGATAACAGGAGGTCAAACGGGAAGAAGGGTAAGAGGAGGTCAAACAGGAAGGAAGGATAACAGGAGGTCAAACGGGAAGAAGGGTAAGAGGAGGTCAAACAGGAAGGAAGGATAACAGGAGGTCAAACGGGAAGAAGGGTAAGAGGAGGTCAAACAGGAAGGAAGGATAACAGGAGGTCAAACGGGAAGAAGGGTAAGAGGAGGTCAAACAGGAAGGAAGGATAACAGGAGGTCAAACGGGAAGAAGGGTAAGAGGAGGTCAAACAGGAAGGAAGGATAACAGGAGGTCAAACGGGAAGAAGGGTAATAGGAAGGTTAAACAGGAGGGACGGTAAGAGGAGGTCAAACAGGAAGAAGGGTAAGAGGAGGTCAAACAGGAAGGAAGGATAACAGGAGGTCAAACGGGAAGAAGGGTAAGAGGAGGTCAAACAGGAAGGAAGGATAACAGGAGGTCAAACGGGAAGAAGGGTAAGAGGAAGGTTAAACAGGAGGGACGGTAAGAGGAGGTCAAACAGGAAGAAGGGTAAGAGGAGGTCAAACGGGAAGAAGGGTAAGAGGAGGTCAAACGGGAAGAAGGGTAAGAGGAGGTCAAACAGGAAGGAAGGATAACAGGAGGTCAAACGGGAAGAAGGGTAAGAGGAGGTCAAACAGGAAGGAAGGATAACAGGAGGTCAAACGGGAAGAAGGGTAAGAGGAGGTCAAACAGGAAGGAAGGATAACAGGAGGTCAAACGGGAAGAAGGGTAAGAGGAGGTCAAACAGGAAGGAAGGATAACAGGAGGTCAAACGGGAAGAAGGGTAAGAGGAGGTCAAACAGGAAGGAAGGATAACAGGAGGTCAAACGGGAAGAAGGGTAAGAGGAGGTCAAACAGGAAGGAAGGATAACAGGAGGTCAAACGGGAAGAAGGGTAAGAGGAGGTCAAACAGGAAGGAAGGATAACAGGAGGTCAAACGGGAAGAAGGGTAAGAGGAGGTCAAACAGGAAGGAAGGATAACAGGAGGTCAAACGGGAAGAAGGGTAAGAGGAGGTCAAACAGGAAGGAAGGATAACAGGAGGTCAAACGGGAAGAAGGGTAAGAGGAGGTCAAACAGGAAGGAAGGATAACACGAGGTCAAACGGGAAGTAAGGCAGCTACAACAGGACACAAGGGGATCAGAATTCCTCATATTAAAGTCTCTGTTAGGAATGTGGGCTCCTCTTCCTCATCATCTTCCTCCTCCTCCTCCTCCTCCTCCTCCTCGTCCCCCAGTATCAACGCCTCTTCCTCCTCCTCCCCCGGCCCCGTCACCACCACCTTCTCTACCTGGTCCATCACCCACCTCACTCTCCCCTTCCCCTTGAACCGTCTCCCTGACCTCTCACTCTCTCCCTCACCTCCACCTCTCACCACACCTTCCATATCAATACAACTATCTTGTCTTTCTTGTCTCCCTGTGGCTTCTCCCTTGATCCCAGTAGTTCCCGGTGTGGCCCCAGTACCTGACCCCCCCTCCCCCGGTACGCGCTTCTACATGTTGCAGTTGAGATCTTGTGGTGTGTTGACGGGCACGAGTAAGGAAGAGGTGGGGGCCTCATGTCAGAAGCTCGTGTCCAGGATGGTTAGTGAGTTGGCGATGGTCTCGTCCTGTTGGGGTATAACACTGAGATTAGTAGTAGTTGTGGTAGTTGTGGTAGTAGTGGTAGTAGTAGTAGAGAAGGTATGGCTATAAGGCGGAGGTTGGAGGTCATAAAAATAGTAGCAGTAGTAGTAGTAGTAGTAGTAGTAGTATCTTATTATCATTGAAGTTCTTTTTTATTATTACTGTTTAATAAATCTTGTAAGTGTTCAGAGAATTAAGTTCACTTAACGAATTAGAAGAAAAATCGAAAAAAAAAATATAAACTGTTAAACACTCAAGAAAATTAATTTTTTTCAACTTCACCCACACTATACTTACGGTACACCCACACTATACTTACGGTACACCCACACTATACTTACGGTACACCCACACTATACTTACGGTACACCCACACTATACTTACGGTACACCCACACTATACTTACGGTACACCCACACTATACTTACGGTACACCCACACTATACTTACGGAACACCCACACTATACTTACGGTACACCCACACTATACTTACGGTACACCCACACTATACTTACGGTACACCCACACTATACTTACGGTACACCCACACTATACTTACGGTACACCCACACTATACTTACGGTACACCCACACTATACTTACGGTACACCCACACTATACTTACGGTACACCCACACTATACTTACGGTACACCCACACTATACTTACGGTACACCCACACTATACTTACGGTACACCCACACTATACTTACGGTACACCCACACTATACTTACGGTACACCCACACTATACTTACGGTACACCCACACTATACTTACGGTACACCCACACTATACTTACGGTACACCCACACTATACTTACGGTACACCCACACTATACTTACGGTACACCCACACTATACTTACGGTACACCCACACTATACTTACGGTACACCCACACTATACTTACGGTAGTACAGATCTCCATGAATTCGTCTAGTGTCACCATCCCGTCACCATTGATGTCCAGTTTCTGTAATACGTAATGTTGTTAATAAACACACTCAACACTAGATGTAAACACACTCAACACAAACGTAAACACACTCAACACTAGATGTAAACACACTCAACACTAGACGTAAACACACTCAACACAAACGTAAACACACTCAACACTAGATGTAAACACACTCAACACAAACGTAAACACACTCAACACTAGATGTAAACACACTCAACACTAGACGTAAACACATTCAACACTAGACGTAAACACACTCAACACTAGACGTAAACACACTCAACACTAGACGTAAACACACTCAACACTAGACGTAAACACACTCAACACTAGACGTAAACACACTCAACACTAGACGTAAACACACTCAACACTAGACGTAAACACACTACCAGAGGCCAACACAATGTGGTACTACAGGAAAATATTAAAAAGGTTATGTAAAATAGACAAACAAAATACAAGTACTTATACTGTCTCAAACAACAAGACAATGACTTGTAACTTATAGTATGTGTAAAGTGAAGTATTTGGCCATATACTGAGGGAGATAACGGGAGAGACATTGATAGGCAGGGTGTAAAGTGAAGTATTTGGCCATATACTGAGGGAGATAACGGGAGAGACATTGATAGGCAGGGTGTAAAGTGAAGTATTTGGCCATATACTGAGGGAGATAACGGGAGAGACATTGATAGGTAGGGTGTAAAGTGAAGTATTTGGCCATATACTGAGGGAGATAACGGGAGAGACATTGATAGGCAGGGTGTAAAGTGAAGTATTTGGCCATATACTGAGGGAGATAACGGGAGAGACATTGATAGGCAGGTGAGCCAGGGAGAGACTGCTGTGGTGACCAAGCCCCATTTAGTTACCCCCTTCTTTCCCCTTTTTCCTCTCTCAGCCCCTTCACTCTACCCCATTTCCCTGTTATTTTCCCCATTTTTCCCGCTTCTCTCCCTTCCCCTCTCCTTCAATCCCCTTTCCCCCTCCTCCACCCCCCTCCTCCCCCCCTCTCCCCCCTTCCCCCTCCCTAAATTGAATCAATATAAAATACCACCATTGGGTCACTACTCACAGCATCGTCTCCTCGCTCGTGTTAATTAAACCATCTCTCTAAACTCATTAATTCCTTCTTAGTAATCATATTGATGGTCATAAAAACTACTGTTACTATAGACAGATAATTTCAGATGGATATTTTTTTTTTTAAACAGGAATTAATTTATGCGTAGATATAAAAATGAACCCCGCCACCCTGTGTGTGTGTGTGTGTGTGTGTGTGTGTGTGTGTGTGTAAACGTACGCTCCTAATCAGTTTACTACGTGTGATGACTTAACTTTCAACAAGGTCCATGTTACTAATCTCGTCAACTATTCACGTGTTGGGACGAGTGGCGAGATATAAACAATGATATAGTTATAGAGGTGAGTGTGTTCGGAGGTGTGGGTGATCTTGGCTGTACAAACACGGCGCGGCGGGTCTCTCACGCCCTGATTGGATACCCTCTAATGTGATTCACCCGAGATTGGTCTGTTGTGTTGCGGTGTATTGAGTGTTGTATGATGATTAACGCTGCACTTTTATGATCTTTGTTTCAATATCATACATACATACATACATACAGACATACATACATACATACATACATACATGCATACATACATACATACATACATACATGAACGGGGTCCTCGTCCAGAGAGAAACAAAATAAAAGAAACGGGAGGAGGAGGAGCAGGAAGGGAAGGAGGACGAAGAGGAGAAGGAGGAAGATAAGAGGAGGTAGAAGGAAGATAAGAGGAGGAGAAGAAGGAGGAGAAAAAAGCAGGAGGAAAAGTAGGAGGAGGAGAGGGAAGAGTAGGTGGAAAAGAAGGAAGAGGAGGATGAAGAGGAGGAGGAGGAGCCCTGGTAGGAAAGGTCTTGTGCCTGACTGACTCGTTACCATAGTTACCTCTCTCTCTCTCTCTCTCTCTCTCTTTCTCTCTCTCTCTCTCTCTCTCTCTCTCTCTCTTCGTTATTATAGTTTTAATTGTTTATGTGCGTGTTTCTTAATGCTTTTATTTGAGTTTTGGACTCGTATAGTGTGTGTGTGTGTGTGTGTGTGTGTGTGTGTGTGGATATGTATACATGTATATTTGTGTTACTGCTTGGATTTGTGTATTTAGAGAGAGAGAGAGAGAGAGAGAGAGAGAGAGAGAGAGAGAGAGAGAGATTTCCCCCTCTCTCAGTCATAGGGAAACTGGTGAGTGACGTTAACATGACGTCAGAGCACACGTGAATTACGATGTCGCGAGGTAGTTTTATTATTTATTTACATTATTTTCCAGGTAGGGTACACAGCTGTTTAGTGGGCCCCCGGCGCCTTGTCGCACCTGAGAACTGACTTTGATTACTGGTGTGTGTGTGTGTGTGTGTGTGTGTGTGTGTGTGTGTGTGTGTGTGTGGAGTCATACCTACACACCATGTAGATCTAATAACAGGTGCAAATCTCCCTCGAACGAAGTTATGGATAGTGCGGTGGTATGTGAGATGTCCGCCACCAGGAGAGAGAGAGAGAGAGAGAGAGAGAGAGAGAGAGAGAGAGAGAGAGAGAGAGAGAGAGAGAGAGAGATGATACCACTGAACACACACACACACACACACACACACACACACTCACCTCAAAGATCCTGTCTACATGCTCTTGGGTGGTGTTCTCCTCGACGGCCGGGGTGGCGTTACGGCCCACCAGGGAGTAGATGGCCGTCACTATGTCCAGCAGCTCTTCCTTGGTGATGTAGCCGTCGCCGTTAATGTCGTACAGGTTGAAGGCCCACCGTAGCTTCTCCGTCATCGTCCCTCTTGACAACTCCGACAGGATGGTCACGAAGTCCTGTGGATGGGGAGGAAGATGTGTGAGGAGGGGGAGGGAGAGGCGAGGTGAGACAGAGATAATAAGGGAAGGAAGAGGGTGGAAAAGTGAGACAGTGGGACGAAGGGAAGGAAGGAAGGATAATAATAATAATAATAATAAAACATGAGAAGTAATACTAAATCTATCAACACGAAAGAGAAAACAATGATCACAATAACACTAACTGGTTACTCCCCAGAGGTAAACAAAACACGACCTGTGAGGGAGAACCTGCCAGTCAGTCTCTTGTTTGTAATGACGGGAGAGATTTATGGTTATATTTTCTTCTGTTGGTTGGTGGCGGTGACTGAGGTGGCCAGGAGGGGTTATAGGGTGACTGAGGTGGCCAGGAGAGGTTATGGGGTGACTGAGGTGGCCAGGAGAGGTTATGGGGTGTCAAGTGCCGTGCCGGAGTGAATCAGTTTGATGTCAGCTCGAGTTGTGTCACCTAACTTGAACTAGACGCCAGGTAGGCTGACTTAGGTGTCAGCCAGCCCGAGTCAGGTGTCAGTCAGGGCAAGTGTCAGCCCTCAACCATGCTACTTTAAATTATTTGATATATCTGACGTGTTCAGAGTGTTTGAAGACATTTGTAATATGCTGAACGACATTCAGGATCAATAAAACTTCTTTTAGAACGCTGCAAAGCATTTAACACTGCCAGACTGTTGTTGGATGTCCCATGTCCTTTCGGATCTGTTATATTTTTTATGGGATTTCCCAGGTTTTTCGAGATCTGTCGGAATGATTGTAGGATGCCCCTGAATCCTGCAGGACGCCTCAGGGACCTTCATGGCCTTGAAGGTCTGTGAGAACTCTTTCAGTTAAACCTCACGACTTCCAAGCTCCACCTACACACTCGGACAACTTTTCCAATTCCTTCAGTATCCTTTAAGATGCTCGTAAGTGTGTTCGGGATTCCTCAGAATCCTTCAAGACACTTCAATTCCTTCAGGATCAATTACGTAGAATGTAAGGTCTTCTCTCTGGCGTCCTTCGTAAATCACTTGAGAACGTTTACAGTGGAACGTCTCCAAAAAGTCTTTCAAGATGATTTAATGTTCTTCCAGACCCTTGCCTTGCTCCCCGACCACACCTCAGAGGCCTTCAGGGACTCTTCAGATGAACCCAGGGCGGCTCAGGAGGCTTTACACCGCCTCTGGACGCCTTAGGATACCCGCAACTCCTCCTCTTTCTCCTCCTCATGTTCCACCTTCTTCCTCTTCTCATCCACAAGTTCCACCTTCTCCTCCCTCTACACAAGCTCCTCTGTTTCCTCCCCAGGCTCCTCCTCCTCCTTGTCGGTGAGGGAAGTGGAGGGGGGGGGGGGGGGGGCATGACACTGCCCCCAGAAGCCTGTTGATTAAAACTTCCAAATGAGTTTTAATCAAGGGAAAAAACTCGAGGGTTTTTAGATGAGGTAATGAAATGATTCCATACGATTTTCTCTCACTGACGAATGATTCACTCTCACTGACGAATGATTCACTCTCACTGACGAATGATTCACTCTCACTGATGAATGATTCACTCTCACTGATGAATGATTCACTCTCACTGATGAATGATTCACTCTCACTGATGAATGATTCACTCTCACTGATGAATGATTCACTCTCACTGATGAATGATTCACTCACTGATGAATGATTCACTCTCACTGATGAATGATTCACTCTCACTGATGAATGATTCACTCTCACTGATGAATGATTCACTCTCACTGATGAAGGATTCACTCTCACTGATGAATGATTCACTCACTGATGAATGATTCACTCTCACTGATGAATGATTCACTCTCACTGACGAATGATTCACTCTCACTGATGAATGATTCACTCTCACTGATGAATGATTCACTCACTGACGAATGATTCACTCTCACTGACGAATGATTCACTCTCACTGACGAATGATTCACTCTCACTGATGAATGATTCACTCTCACTGATGAATGATTCACTCTCACTGATGGATGATTCACTCTCACTGATGAATGATTCACTCTCACTGACGAATGATTCACTCTCACTGATGAATGATTCACTCTCACTGATGAATGATTCACTCTCACTGATGAATGATTCACTCTCACTGATGAATGATTCACTCTCACTGATGAATGATTCACTCTCACTGATGAATGATTCACTCTCACTGATGAATGATTCACTCTCACTGATGAATGATTCACTCTCACTGATGGATGATTCACTCTCACTGATGAATGATTCACTCTCACTGACGAATGATTCACTCTCACTGACGAATGATTCACTCTCACTGATGAATGATTCACTCTCACTGATGAATGATTCACTCTCACTGATGAATGATTCACTCTCACTGACGAATGATTCACTCTCACTGATGAATGATTCACTCTCACTGATGAATGATTCACTCTCACTGATGAATGATTCACTCTCACTGATGAATGATTCACTCTCACTGATGAATGATTCACTCTCACTGATGAATGATTCACTCTCACTGATGAATGATTCACTCTCACTGATGAATGATTCACTCTCACTGATGAATGATTCACTCTCACTGATGAATGATTCACTCTCACTGATGAATGATTCACTCTCACTGATGAATGATTCACTCTCACTGATGAATGATTCACTCTCACTGATGAATGATTCACTCTCACTGATGAATGATTCACTCTCACTGACGAATGATTCACTCTCACTGATGAATGATTCACTCTCACTGATGAATGATTCACTCTCACTGATGAATGATTCACTCTCACTGATGAATGATTCACTCTCACTGATGAATGATTCACTCTCACTGATGAATGATTCACTCTCACTGATGGATGATTCACTCTCACTGATGAATGATTCACTCTCACTGATGAATGATTCACTCTCACTGATGAATGATTCACTCTCACTGATGAATGATTCACTCTCACTGATGAATGGGGAACTCATCTCACGCTGCGTGGTAATGAGATTCTCTGAGGATGACCTGATAGAAGATTCACTTTGGTAGTAGAATGATTCGGAAGATTTACTCCCTGTGTGAAGAATGATTCAGATGATGCACTCCGCGGCATGAGGACTGAGAAGTTCACCTAAAGCCGTGTGTCAATGTGGTACTCAGAGGAGGAAGGGTGATTCACTTTAGATGATGAATCATTGAATGAGAAGATTCACTCTAAAGGTTCGTTGATTTAGTTCATTTACTCAGGTAGTTGAGTTCATCATGAGTCACTCAAGCTTGATACGAGGTAGAAACTATAGTACTCTGGTTCTTCATATTTAATCTCGCTCTCTCTCGGTAATTTAGCGGAGGAAACTTTCCAAATTCAATTATTGATCACATCACTTGATTATGCGGTGGACGGGATTCAGTGTGTGTGTGTGTGTGTGTGTGTGTGGTGTGTGTGTGTGTGTGTGTGTGTGTGTGTGTGTGTGTGTGTGCGCGCGCGCAAGAGGTCGTTGCTAAGCCCTTTCATTCATCTATACAAAGTTTGTAGCAGAAGAACCAGATTTGAGGATCTTCACACTTGTTGATAACTCACCTGAGACTCCCTCCCCTCTCTCTCTAGACAACATCTTACAACATTTTCCTCCTTCTCCTTTCCCTCTCCCCCTGCCCCTCCTCCCCACATTCCCTTTCTTTCTGCCGTCCATCACCTCCCTCCTCCTCACATCTCTCCCTCTCTTACTCTTCGTTGTTCCTTTTCCTCTCCCTCTCACCGCCCTCTTACTCACCTGCTCTACCAAGCACTCTCTCCAGGCTGCCACCACCCACTCTCACCCACTCAACTCTCTCTCTCTCTCTCTCTCTCTCTCTCTCTCTCTCTCTCTCTCTCTCTCTCTCTCTCTCTCTCTCTCTCTCTCTCTCTCTCATTAGCCACAAGTTCTTCCATCTTCCATAATCATTCATAATTCTTCTTTTCCACAAGGTCTTAAGCCTGACTAACTCTTCATTCCCCAACTTCCAAAGATGCCACCTTAAAACTGCACCGAGTTCTGCCATTTGCATATGAGGCAGTTCTCTCGGTTCTCTCGGTTCTCTCGGTTCTCTCGGTTCACTCAGTAAAGGATGGCCTCAAATATACCGGTATGGTGATCTAACATAGTATTATTACATATTTACTCACCATATTGTTAACATAAACTTATAAACATATAAAAATAATAATTAACATTTGCATAATTTTTTTTCTTATTATTTTTTCATGTGTAATTTTTATTATTATTATTATACTCCATCTTTAATTCTACGTTAATTCAACCTATCGTTAATCCCAACAAATATCTGGAGAGCTTAGGAAAGCTTAGTGAAGCTTAACATAAAGTTTACCTTAAGATTGTTGACTCACCTCGAAGCTGATGGAGCCTTGATGGTCTGTGTCGAAGGTATTGAAGACGTAGTGGGCGTAGGCCGTCGCATCTGTGTGTGGGAGAAACATGTTGGGCTGAGGGTAGTGGAGTCCTCACACACACACACACACACACACACACACACACACACACACACACACACACACACCGTATACCTGCGACAGTATCACGACCTAAGTGGGCATTGTTTTTGTTTGTCCTTAGAAATATTCCGTTTTCTGTGATCTCGGACACTGAGGCTGACCCTAGAACCTCACCAGTATAAACAGAACAGCTTTAGAACGTAGAGGCAGCAGCTGTAATACCCCCCCCCCCCAATGAGAACCTATAGAACCCATCCACTACCAGTAGAACCTCAGCAGTCCGTCAGAACCAGTGGGACCTTACCCTCGTCAGGTCAAACAGACGGCATCAGGACCCAGTCAACCGGTACTTCATTTCCTGCTAGAGCCGTGTTCCCAGCCAGTGGGGGGAGGGGGGACGTGAAGACATGGCTGACCCCCGTGTGGTGGTCAGGAAATGTCTTGACTTTTGATGCGAAAACGTCTAACTCCCCTGGGTCATGTCTGATTCTCCTGGGCCATGTCTGATTCTCCTGGGCTATGGTTGACTCCCTTGGGCCATGTCTGACTCCCCTGGACTATGTCTAACTCCTTAGGCCATGGATGACTCTTCTAAGCCACGCCTGACTCCCTGGGTCATGTCTGACTTCCTGGGCCATGGTTGACTTTTCCGGGCCATGTCTGAGTCTCCTGATCAATGTCTGACTTTTCTGGGCCACGTCTGACTCCCCTGGGCCACGTCTGACTCCCCTGGGCTATATCTGAGTCCTAAGCCATGTCTGTGAAAATGTCTAACTTTGTGAGATACCAATAGAGGTGGTTTACAGAAGAAGAAGAAGAAGACGAAGAAGAAGAAGAAGAAGAAGAAGAAGATTTTACCCTACTAAGAAAAAAACTCCATTACCGTTCGTTCCGCCTCTAAGAAAACCTTCCCTCCAAAATCCTCCCAAAACCTTTTCAACGCTAAAGGAAAAAAGTCATTCAGTTCGTATAAATAAAAAATGGTAAAACGGATTCATTTAATGCCTCCATTACGGGGAAGTTCTCGGCGCCAATAAGTGGAGTTCGGGGGAATAGTGCGGCCTCGTCCTCGTTGGTTCTTCTGCGTCATTAAGTTAAGTTGGTGTCTGTAGGTTTTGTGTATTGGTAGTAGTAAAAGAGACTGGGGGCCTATCAGACCTATCGAGACCGAGACCTATTAGGACCTGGGCCTATTGGGACTAGGGACTATTAGTACTGGGATCTATTAGAATGCAGACATCTTAGAACTGGGGCCTATTAGGATAGAGGCCCATTAATACAGGGGCCTACTAGCACTGGGGCCTGTTAGCACTGGGGCCTGTTAGGACGGGGTCTGTATCTTGCAACCCAGATAGAGGGAAAAATTACGTCCACGTATTGTGTTAAAAAAATTTTGTATGTGTGTGCAGAGAGAGAGAGAGAGAGAGAGAGAGAGAGAGCATACATATGTCTCAGGCCAGATGTTCTTATAATGTGTGTACAAATAGAACAGGTGTGTGTTTAGAAATGAACATATGTGTAGAGGTAGGCGATGAGCTTTGGCAGGTGTGTAGAGGTGTTTCAGTGAGCCAGAACAGGTGTGTAGAGTCGCAGAGGTGTTACAGCGAACCTTAACAGGTATGTAGAGGTATTTCGGTGACCCATAACAGGTGTGTGCACTCTACAATGTACAGTATCTCAATGACCCTTGGCAGGTGTGTAAAGGTATCCCAGCGATCTAGGACAGGTGTGTACAGGTGTGGCGAGCATCCCCCTCCCTCATCTCATAGCTGGGTGCTCGATCTTGGTTGTCATGGTAACGGGATGTGGCTCTCTCTCGTCCCGACCCCTACACGTTGACTTCTTCCTGTCATAACTTGTTCTCTCTCTCTCTCTCTCTCTCTCTCTCTCTCTCTCTCTCTCTCTCTCTCTCTCTCTCTCTCTCTCTCTCTCTCTAAAACCAATTAATGTTATATTTACTTAATGTTATTTAGTTATGTTGAATTATGTGAGTTCTCCTTAACACTGTAAAGTTAAATTATATTAACGTTATTAAGGTAGTCCAAAGGAGCAAATTAATATCACTTAAACACAGTTGATGTTGAATAGTTATGTTTAGTTAATCATTACAGTTTATATATGTTTATGTCACCCAAACACAGTCGATATAGAATGTTTAGTTAATTACCGTGATGAATGTTGTGAGTTATAAACACAAACGTCGTTTAGATAATGTTAATGAATGTTTATCTGAGTGAGTTACCTAGACACAAACAACTGACACAAACAACTGACACAAACAACTGACACAAACAACTGACACAAACAACTGACACAAACAACTGACACAAACAACTGACACACACACAGCTGACACACACAACTGACACACACAGCTGACACACACAACTGACACACACAGCTGACACACACAACTGACACACACAGCTGACACACACAACTGACACACACAACTGACACACACAGCTGACACACACAACTGACACACACAGCTGACACACACACAGCTGACACACACACAGCTGACACACAACTGACACACACAACTGACACACACAGCTGACACACACAACTGACACACACACAGCTGACACACACAACTGACACACACAACTGACACACACAACTGACACACACAACTGACACACACAGCTGACACAGCTGACACACACAACTGACACACACAACTGACACACACAACTGACACACACAGCTGACACACACAACTGACACACACAGCTGACACACACAACTGACACACACAACTGACACACACAACTGACACACACAGCTGACACACACAACTGACACACACAACTGACACACACAACTGACACACACAGCTGACACACACAGCTGACACACAGCTGACACACACAACTGACACACACAACTGACACACACAACTGACACACACAGCTGACACACACAGCTGACACACAGCTGACACACAGCTGACACAAACAGGGAGGTGACCGCAGGCAGGCAAGGGGGGGGGGCGTCTCTGCTGACTCAGAATTTTGTTGCGGAAGATTTTTTTTATCTGATGTGGCTGACAGACAGACAGACAGACAGACTGACTGACAGACAGACAGACAGACAGACAGACAGACAGACAGACAGACAGACTCACCTCCTTGTGGGAAGAACTGAGAGTAGATGCCCTTAAAGGTGTCCTCACTCACGATGCCGTTGGGACACTCCTGTGAAGATAAGGACATCTTAGTGGTGCTTAGTGAAGGAGGGATAAGGGAGGGAAGGAGAGAGTGATGGAGGGAGTGGGGTGGGAGAGAGGGAGGGGGAAGCATATAAAACATACAAATTAACGTATCGAGAAGTGTGTGTGTGTTTATGTGTGTAAGAGATGATCACACACACACACACACACACACACACACGTTTGGCTGTGGAAAATAATGCTTCACACTGTTTATAGCTTCACATCTTGCTGTAGTGAGAGTTGTTGAGCGAGATACAACACGGAGGGAGACTTGGGGAGAACATGATGCTGAGAGAGAGAGAGAGAGAGAGAGAGAGAGAGAGAGAGAGAGAGAGAGAGAGAGAGAGAGAGAGAGAGAGAGAGAGAGAGAGAGAGAGACACGTTTTAATTACAACTCAACTTAAACCTCTCCAGATGTGAAGTATCATATCAGTGTCACTCTCTCTCTCCTGACCCATGACTCCTGACCCTTGACTCCTAACCCCTGACCCCAGATCCCTGATCCTTGACTTCTGACTCCTAACTCCTGACCCTTGATCCTTGACTTTTGATCCCTGACCACCTGACCCTTGATCCCTGATTCCTGACCCTTTATCCCTGACTCCTGACTCTTGATCCCTGACTCCTGACCCTTGATCCCTGACTCCTGACTCTTGATCCCTGACTCCTGACCCTTGATCCCTGACCACCTGACCCTTGATCCCTGACTCCTGACCCTTTATCCCTGACTCCTGACTCTTGATCCCTGACTCCTGACCCTTGATCCCTGACTCCTGACCACCTAACCCTTGATCCCTGACTCCTGACCCTTTATCCCTGACTCCTGAATCTTGATCCCTGACTCCTGACCACCTAACCCTTGATCCCTGACTCCTGAACCTTGATCCCTGACTCCTGACCACCTGACCCTTGATCCCTGACTCCTGAATCTTGATCCCTGACTCCTGACTCCGACTCCTGATTCCTGACCCTTGATCCCTGACTCCTGACCACCTGACCCTTGATCCCTGACTCCTGACCCTTGATCCCTGACGCCTGACCCTTGATCCCTGACTCCTGACCCTTGATCCCTGACGCCTGACTCTTGATCCCTGACTCCTGACCCTTGATCCCTGACGCCTGACCCTTTATCCCTGACTCCTGACTCTTGATCCCTGACTCCTGACCCTTGATCCCTGACTCCTGACCACCTAACCCTTGATCCCTGACTCCTGACCCTTTATCCCTGACTCCTGAATCTTGATCCCTGCCTCCTGACCCCGATTCCTGATTCCTGACCCTTGATCCCTGACTCCTGACCACCTGACCCTTGATCCCTGACTCCTGACCCTTGATCCCTAACGCCTGACCCTTGATCCCTGACTCCTGACTCTTGATCCCTGACTCCTGACCCTTGATCCCTGACTCCTGACCCTTGATCCCTGACTCCTGACCACCTGACCCTTGATCCCTAACGCCTGACCCTTTATCCCTGACTCCTGACTCTTGATCCCTGACTCCTGACCCTTGATCCCTGACTCCTGACCCTTGATCCCTGACTCCTGACCACCTGACCCTTGATCCCTAACGCCTGACCCTTGATCCCTGACTCCTGACCCTTGATCCCTGACTCCTGACCCTTGATCCCTAACGCCTGACCCTTTATCCCTGACTCCTGACTCTTGATCCCTGACTCCTGACCCTTGATCCCTGACTCCTGACCCTTGATCCCTAACGCCTGACTCTTGATCCCTGACCACCTGACCCCGACTCCTGATTCCTAACCCCATCACAACCTTGTCACAGTCCGTCCAGGTCTGTTGTGGTTAAAAGACAGACCAATACATCACTCCTTCCCTCGAGAAACGTCAAGATATTCCTACGAGAATATCAAGAGAGAAGCTGACAGACATACAGATGGACAGACGGAAAGACAGGGAGACAGACACTGATATATGTCGTTCGTACACACACACACACACACACACACACACACACACACACACATGGTTTAGTGGTAGTCTTGTGGTAGTTTTCTATACGTTCACTGTTTTATCATCCGCCCGCCGCCGCCCGACACTTTCTTTTATACTCTACTGCCTCCTTTATTACCTGCCTTATGGCCCATTACTCCCTCCCTCACTCCCACTATGGTGAAGGAGTGGTGACTCCCTCCCACTATGATGAAGGAGTAGTGACTCCCTCCCTCACTCCCACTATGATGAAGGAGTGGTGACTCCCTCCCTCACTCCCACTATGGTGAAGGAGTGGTGACTCCCTCCCACTATGATGAAGGAGTAGTTACTCCCTCCCTCACTCCCACTATGATGAAGGAGTGGTGACTCCCTCCCACTATGATGAAGGAGTGGTGACTCCCTCCCTCACTCCCACTATGGTGAAGGAGTGGTGGCTCCCTCCCTCACTCCCACTATGGTGAAGGAGTGGTGGCTCCCTCCCTCACTCCCACTATGATGAAGGAGTGGTGACTCCCTCCCTCACTCCCACTATGGTGAAGGAGTGGTGGTTCCCTCTCACTATGGTGAAGGAGTGGTGGCTCCCTCCCTCACTCCCACTATGGTGAAGGAGTGGTGGCTCCCTCCCTCACTCCCACTATGATGAAGGAGTGGTGACTCCCTCCCTCACTCCCACTATGGTGAAGGAGTGGTGGTTCCCTCTCACTATGGTGAAGGAGTGGTGGCTCCCTCCCTCACTCCCACTATGGTGAAGGAGTGGTGGCTCCCTCCCTCACTCCCACTATGATGAAGGAGTGGTGACTCCCTCCCTCACTCCCACTATGGTGAAGGAGTGGTGGTTCCCTCTCACTATGGTGAAGGAGTGGTGGCTCCCTCCCTCACTCCCACTATGGTGAAGGAGTGGTGGCTCCCTCCCTCACTCCCACTATGGTGAAGGAGTGGTGGCTCCCTCCCACTATGATGAAGGAGTGGTGACTCCCTCCCACTATGATGAAGGAGTAGTTACTCCCTCCCTCCCTCCCACTATGATGAAGGAGTGGTGACTCCCTCCCTCACTCCCACTATGGTGAAGGAGTGGTGACTCCCTCCCACTATGATGAAGGAGTGGTGACTCCCTCCCTCACTCCCACTATGATGAAGGAGTGGTGACTCTCTCCCTCACTCCCACTATGATGAAGGAGTAGTTACTCCCTCCCTCACTCCCACTATGATGAAGGAGTGGTGACTCTCTCCCTCACTCCCACTATGATGAAGGAGTAGTTACTCCCTCCCTCACTCCCACTATGGTGAAGGAGTGGTGGTTCCCTCTCACTATGATGAAGGAGTGGTGGCAGTTTGTCAGCGGTTGGTGGCCGGGGTAGGACGTGTATACTAAGAATCAGCGTCACCTCGACTCTCTCAATCACGTGAAATAAATTCTTATATTTTATCTCTTCCTTGGTTAAGTGGGGGAGTGAGCGAGGCTGTGTTGAATACATCTCTTTCTCACGAGTGTTGAGGGAGATTTGTGTAAATAGTTCCTGTCCGCCTATTAGTACATAGCGTGTGTGTGTGTGTGTGTGTGTGTGTGTGTGTGTGTGTGTGTGTGTGTGTGTGTGTGAAAACCAGGCGAATATTCGTCCGGCATAGTTTTCTTAAGGGGAAATGAGCGTATTTGTGGGTCGCGTATGTTTGTGTTAACGCCAGGCGAAGGTGACGAGGAACACCAGGCGATATTATTTGTTGAGGTTAGAGAGAGAGAGAGAGAGAGAGAGAGAGAGAGAGAGAGAGAGAGAGACACGCCACATTACCGTGACTCTGGCATCAATAGTTAGGATGTGAGATATATTCCTTGACCTTATTAGTGAAGATCAAAAGTCACGAGTCATTAATGAACAAAAAGAGACATAATTAGTAAGTCATATGTGGATGGCTAACGGACCTCGATCTAATGTAAGTAGTCCGCTAAATAGAGGTTTAATGTCTAATGGACCCTCGATTTAACGGATTTTCCTATCAATACATTATTTTAGATGGAAGTTTTGCATGTAACGGACCTCAATCTAGCCTCTTCAGTCCGTAGATGAGGGTTTACATCTAACGGACCCTCTATTTAACAGACTTCCCGCTCCATGTAGTCCGTTAAATAGAGAGTTCACTGTACAGAAGGTGAAAAGTTCAGGAGTCAATGAATATCCTGTACAGGGTGAAGACAAGAGTAAGTTAAATGTGGGTGGCCAAGTCCGTAGAGTTATACGCGTGTGAGTTCTGTCTTCACTATAAACCTAATATTGTCATAACATTCTCCCCACACGTTACCAGATCTCTCTCTCTCTCTCTCTCTCTCTCTCTCTCTCTCACACACACACACACACACACACACGCACGGGCGGCCAGGCATTAAGCTCTTCACGCCCGAGTAAATCACAAGCTAATGCATCGAACAAACATGGCGCCGGTTGTGATCAAAGACTGCAACAAGGTCTGAGTGTGTGTGTGTGTTTGTTTGTTTCACTTGGGAGTGTGTTTGTTTGTTTGTCTCAGCTGGTAGTGTGTTTGTATATGAGACAGATAAATATAGTTTGTACGTGTGTGTGTGTGTGTGTGTGTGTGTGTAAAAAAGAGAGAAAGAACAATATGCCAAAAAAACTAAACAAAATAAGATATGAACACACACACACACACACCACACACACACACACACACCCACACCCACACACACACACACACACACACACACACACACACCCACACACACACACACGCACACGCATATAACTCCATCTTGTTGCCGTCTCTCACAAGCTGGATCAAAGGAATATTTTAATTTGTAGACAGAAGTGTGTCGGGGGGGGGGGGGGGGAGAGGCTCTCTTGTTATTTTCTCCGTCTCTCGCTGTCTTTTCCTATCCGTCTCGCTGTCTCTTACCTATCCGTCTCGCTGTCTTTTACCTATCCGTCTCGCTGTCTTTTCCTATCCGTCTCGCTGTCTTTTACCTATCCGTCTCGCTGTCTTTACCTATCCGTCTCGCTGTCTTTTCCTATCCGTCTCGCTGTCTTTTCCTATCCGTCTCGCTGTCTTTTACCTATCCGTCTCGCTGTCTTTACCTATCCGTCTCGCTGTCTTTTCCTATCCGTCTCGCTGTCTTTTACCTATCCGTCTCGCTGTCTTTTCCTATCCGTCTCGCTGTCTTTTTCCTATCCGTCTCGCTGTCTTTTACCTATCCGTCTCGCTGTCTTTTCCTATCCGTCTCGCTGTCTTTTTCCTATCCGTCTCGCTGTCTTTACCTATCCGTCTCGCTGTCTTTTACCTATCCGTCTCGCTGTCTGTATCTTTGACTACTTCTGTCTTGCATTTTCTGCCGATTATCTGTTCAATTGTCTGTCTATTCCCGTCTCTCTATTTCTCTGTCTGTCTGTTCGTCTCCTTGTTTCTCTGTGTTTGTTTATGTCTGTCTATGTGTATGTCAATGTAAGTGCACACACACACACACATGCACACACACATCTGTTTACTTGATATAATGCTTTTATGTTAAAGTCTGTGTGTGTGGGTGTATGTAAGTGTGTCAGTCAGTCTGTGTGGGTGTATGTAAGTGTGTCAGTCAGTCTGTGTGGGTGTATGTAAGTGTGTCAGTCAGTCTGTGTGGGTGTATGTAAGTGTGTCAGTCTGTCTGTGTGGGTGTATGTAAGTGTGTCAGTCTGTGTGGGTGTATGTAAGTGTGTCAGTCAGTCTGTGTGGGTGTATGTAAGTGTGTCAGTCTGTGTGGGTGTATGTAAGTGTGTCAGTCTGTGTGGGTGTATGTAAGTGTGTCAGTTAGTCTGTGTGGGTGTATGTAAGTGTGTCAGTCTGTGTGGGTGTATGTAAGTGTGTCAGTCAGTCTGTGTGGGTGTATGTAAGTGTGTCAGTCTGTGTGGGTGTATGTAAGTGTGTCAGTCTGTGTGGGTGTATGTAAGTGTGTCAGTCTGTGTGGGTGTATGTAAGTGTGTCAGTCTGTGTGGGTGTATGTAAGTGTGTCAGTCTGTGTGGGTGTATGTAAGTGTGTCAGTCTGTGTGGGTGTATGTAAGTGTGTCAGTCTGTGTGGGTGTATGTAAGTGTGTCAGTCTGTGTGGGTGTATGTAAGTGTGTCAGTCTGTGTGGGTGTATGTAAGTGTGTCAGTCTGTGTGGGTGTATGTAAGTGTGTCAGTCAGTCTGTGTGGGTGTATGTAAGTGTGTCAGTCTGTGTGTGTGGGTGTATGTAAGTGTGTCAGTCTGTGTGGGTGTATGTAAGTGTGTCAGTCAGTCTGTGTGGGTGTATGTAAGTGTGTCAGTCTGTGTGGGTGTATGTAAGTGTGTCAGTCAGTCTGTGTGGGTGTATGTAAGTGTGTCAGTCAGTCTGTGTGGGTGTATGTAAGTGTGTCAGTCTGTGTGGGTGTATGTAAGTGTGTCAGTCAGTCTGTGTGGGTGTATGTAAGTGTGTCAGTCTGTGTGGGTGTATGTAAGTGTGTCAGTCTGTGTGGGTGTATGTAAGTGTGTCAGTCTGTGTGGGTGTATGTAAGTGTGTCAGTCTGTCTGTGTGGGTGTATGTAAGTGTGTCAGTCTGTTCATCTGTCTGTTAATCTATTCATGTTGTTTACCCGTCTGTCTGTGTGTCTTTCCGTCTGTGATGAACTCCCACCTCATAGCCAATCAGAAACAGGGACTCGCGTACAGTAATTAAAAACAAACAGGTTATATCATAGTCGGCCACGTTTAATTAATAGCTGGGATCAATAGTTGAGTCTCTGTCTGTCTGTCTGTCTGTCTTTCTTTCTGTCTGTCTGTCTGTGCCTCTATCTATCTATCTAAAATGTGAGAGAGACAGAGAGAGAGAGAGAGAGAGAGAGAGAGAGAGAGAGAGAGAGAGAGAGAGAGAGAGATGATAATGGGTAGGTTTGTGGAGTGAGGAAAGGGTGGAGGGATGGAGGAGAGTAATGCTTGGAGGAAGGAGGGATGTGGAGTATGAGAAGGAGGGGAGGAGATGGTGAGTCAAGGGAGTGTATCGAGGGAGGGGGTAGTTAGGGTAGGGGGAGCTGGGGAAAGGGAAAGAGAAGGGGGGGGGGAGAGGAGGAAGTTGGCGAAATAAGAAGGGGGTAGGGGAGGGAGGAGAGGAGGTGGAGGGGTAGGGGGAGGGGTAGGGTGAGGGGTAGAGGTAGACAGGTGGAGGGGTAGGTGGGGTAGGGGGAGGGGTAGGCAGAAATAATGAGGTAGACTCCAGGTGTGACGTGTAAGTCTTTTCTCAGCAATAAAAAGTATTTAAAAGAATCTGACTCAAGTTGATATATTGGCAGCTCGGATGATGTCTCTCTGTCTCTCTTGTTCCTGTCTGTATCTCTTGTCTCTCTGTCTCCCCATCCCTCCAATATATAAAGACAGGTCATATTCCCTCCCTCCCTCCCTCCCTCCCTCCCTCCACTACACACACACACACACACACACACGTCATTATACTCCAGGAGGGTAATTTCCGAGGTCAACTGTGTGGCCACAACTATGTTGGGTCATCACCTTTGACCAATTACGGTGATTCATGGCCTAATTATCTGCTGGTCCACCTGTTATTATCACCTGAGGGAGGGAGGGAGGGAGTGGGAGGAAAGGAGTGGGAGAAGGATATGGGGTGGGGGGAAGGGAGTGTGTGGGAGGGAGGAAGGAAGGGAGTGTGTGGGAGGGAGGAAGGATGGGAGTGGGTGGGAGGAAGGAAGGGGATGGGTGGGAGGGAGGTAGAAAGGGAGAGAATGAGGTGTTCTTAGTGTTAAAACACGCACGTGCGTACACACACACACACACACACACACACACACACACACACACACACACACACACACACACACACAACAAACATAGGGCCAGCTGACTCACCGCCTTGAAGCCTCTGTACATGAGTTGTAATTCCTTTTTGCTAAATTTGGTTGTCCTGGCGAGCGCGTCTATCCCGTCTGGCTTGTACCGCACCACGTTGAGCTCGATGTCGTCCGGGTCGTGATCTGGGGAGAAGCAGACGTGGGGAGCTTAGTAGGTGGGGAGAGAATGATGGCTGGATGGGTTTGGGGGAAGGCTGAGTGTGGGGATGGGGAGAAAGAGTGTAAGTAGATGAGTTTGTGTGGGTGGTTAGGTCGTGATGTGGGGAGAACTAAACATGGGGAGCTTAGTAAATTGGGAGAGAATGATGGGTGTGGAGGTGGGGAGAGAGAGAGGGGGAGGACTTTCTCTCACTCTCACAGTAAGACAGGGACGGACAAACGTGTTTCTGCATATACAGCAAAAAATTTAAACGGATGAAAACTGGTGAGACGATCATCCGCGCGTGCGCGCGCGGATGTGTGTGTGTGTGTGTGTGTGTGTGTGTGTGTGTGTGTGTGTGCGTGTCCAGCTGCCTACACACACACACACACACACACACACACACACACACACACACACACACACACACACACATACATACATACATACAGTCACGTGTACGTCATCAAATACGTCAGAGTGTAAAGATAAAAACATCTTACTGACTTGACCTTACCTATCCTATCCTAACCTAACCTAACCTAACCTAGCCTAACCTAGCCTAGCCTAACCTAGCCTAACCTAACCCTTCCTGACCTGACCTGACCTGTCCTAACCTGAATATCTAAAAGGCGAGAGTTTAATATAAAGTTTGTGTCGTTCTAGAGAAAAACAAACACCACACGGTGCTCTCTCTCTCTCTCTCTCTCTCTCTCTCTCTCTCTCTCTCTCTCTCTCTCTCTCGTTACATAAGAGTCGTGGCCTCAAGTCTCCTGAATAATGACTTCTCCGCCACTTTAAGACGGCAATGAGTGTGAGAGCATCGTGAAGGACTCGGTAACATCAGTAGTGAGTGTGAGAGCATCATGAGGGACTCGGTAACATCAGTAGTGAGTGTGAGAGCATCATGATGGACGCGGTAACATCAGTAGTGAGTGTGAGAGCATCGTGAAGGACTCGGTACTTCTCCAGGACACAGCAGACGTGACCCTCGGGGAGCTGCTCGTCGCCCACACCTCGTTACACCATCGTTCAGGCCTCCTTCCTCAGGCTGTCGTGGGAGCCTTGTGAACCTCGGCATGTTATCTGTTTATCACTGCTAGATTTTTTGGCTCGCTGTGAACCTCCTACACGGGTTTTACAACACGTCTGCTACACCCGTTTACTACCACAGCTGTAACAGAGGTTCACACACGCCCCCCACACCCCGCGTTCTCAACACCCACCCGCCACACAGCGAGGTTCTACAACACGCTGCTACACCCGTTTACCACCACAGCTGTAACAGAGGTTCTACAACACGACTGCTACACCCGTTTACCACCACAGCTGTAACAGAGGTTCTACAACACGTCTGCTACACCCGTTTACCACCACAGCTGTAACAGAGGTTCTACAACACGACTGCTACACCCGTTTACCACCACAGCTGTAACAGAGGTTCTACAACACGTCTGCTACACCCGTTTACCACCACAGCTGTAACAGAGGTTCTACAACACGACTGCTACACCCGTTTACCACCACAGCTGTAACAGAGGTTCTACAACACGTCTGCTACACCCGTTTACCACCACAGCTGTAACAGAGGTTCTACAACACGACTGCTACACCCGTTTACCACCACAGCTGTAACAGAGGTTCTACAACACGTCTGCTACACCCGTTTACCACCACAGCTGTAACAGAGGTTCTACAACACGACTGCTACACCCGTTTACCACCACAGCTGTAACAGAGGTTCTACAACACGACTGCTACACCCGTTTACCACCACAGCTGTAACAGAGGTTCTACAACACGTCTGCTACACCCGTTTACCACCACAGCTGTAACAGAGGTTCTACAACACGTCTGCTACACCCGTTTACCACCACAGCTGTAACAGAGGTTCTACAACACGACTGCTACACCCGTTTACCACCACAGCTGTAACAGAGGTTCTACAACACGTCTGCTACACCCGTTTACCACCACAGCTGTAACAGAGGTTCTACAACACGACTGCTACACCCGTTTACCACCACAGCTGTAACAGAGGTTCTACAACACGACTGCTACACCCGTTTACCACCACAGCTGTAACAGAGGTTCTACAACACGTCTGCTACACCCGTTTACCACCACAGCTGTAACAGAGGTTCTACAACACGTCTGCTACACCCGTTTACCACCACAGCTGTAACAGAGGTTCTACAACACGACTGCTACACCCGTTTACCACCACAGCTGTAACAGAGGTTCTACAACACGACTGCTACACCCGTTTACCACCACAGCTGTAACAGAGGTTCTACAACACGACTGCTACACCCGTTTACCACCACAGCTGTAACAGAGGTTCTACAACACGTCTGCTACACCCGTTTACCACCACAGCTGTAACAGAGGTTCTACAACACGTCTGCTACACCCGTTTACCACCACAGCTGTAACAGAGGTTCTACAACACGACTGCTACACCCGTTTACCACCACAGCTGTAACAGAGGTTCTACAACACGACTGCTACACCCGTTTACCACCACAGCTGTAACAGAGGTTCTACAACACGACTGCTACACCCGTTTACCACCACAGCTGTAACAGATGTTCTACAACACGTCTGCTACACCCGTTTACCACCACAGCTGTAACAGAGGTTCTACAACACGTCTGCTACACCCGTTTACCACCACAGCTGTAACAGAGGTTCTACAACACGACTGCTACACCCGTTTACCACCACAGCTGTAACAGAGGTTCTACAACACGACTGCTACACCCGTTTACCACCACAGCTGTAACAGAGGTTCTACAACACGACTGCTACACCCGTTTACCACCACAGCTGTAACAGAGGTTCTACAACACGACTGCTACACCCGTTTACCACCACAGCTGTAACAGAGGTTCTACAACACGACTGCTACACCCGTTTGCCACCACAGCTGTAACAGAGGTTCTACAATACGTCTGCTACACCCGCTTACCACCACAGCTGTAACAAAGGTTTTACAACACGTCTGCTACACCCGTTTACCACCACAGCTGTAACAGAGGTTCTACAACACGTCTGCTACACCCGCTTACCACCACAGCTGTAACAGAGGTTCTACAACACGACTGCTACACCCGTTTACCACCACAGCTGTAACAGAGGTTCTACAACACGTCTGCTACACCCGTTTACCACCACAGCTGTAACAGAGGTTCTACAACACGTCTGCTACACCCGTTTACCACCACAGCTACAATATTTCCAGCAACGCTTATGGCAGACCTCACACACCGACAAACACAAAGGTACTCAACATTACCTAAGTCCAGATATAAAACCAACACAAAGGTACTCAACATTACCTAAGTCCAGATATAAAACCAACACAAATGTACTCAACATTACCTAGGTCCAGATTAAACCAACACAAAGGTACTCAACTTTACCTGAGTCTGGATTTTTGAAAGGTACACTCGTTAATATTTTTAATCCGCTAATTGGAGACGTGAGAACGCATACCAGACTGACTCACTTAACTTACGACACAAAGACGGGACCAACATTACCCTTAAGACGCCGCTGTGTGTGTGTGTGTGTGTGTGTGTGTGTGTGTGTGTGTGTGTGTGTGTGTGTGTGCCTCGTATGATTATCACTCTTAAGACTCTCACTGTTAAGAATCTCGCTCTCGTAAGATTATAACTCGTAAATTTCTCGCTCCTGTAAGACTCTCACTGTTAATTAAGAATCCTGATAACGTAAGAGTCTCGGTGTAAGATCCTGACTGTCGTACGATTGAGGGTGTGGTACGGGTCCCCTGACAGCCAGACACGAAACAACCTCCTCAGCGAGCGAGTGTCTGCATATTTAGCGATAACTCGTAAAGAGAGATTTTCTCCCCAGACGACGGCCAAAATCTGCTGAGTGAATCGTCTGGCAATACAGATTTATTGTTAATGTTGCAGAGCTTCTAGTACTTGGTTTATTAATGCTGCAGAGCTTCTAGTACTTGGTTTATTAATGCTGCAGAGCTTCTAGTACTTGGTTTATTAATGCTGCAGAGCTTCTAGTACTTGGTTTATTAATGCTGCAGAGCTTCTAGTACTTGGTTTATTAATGCTGCAGAGCTTCTAGTACTTGGTTTATTAATGCTGCAGAGCTTCTAGTACTTGGTTTATTAATGCTGCCGAGCTTCTAGTACTTGGTTTATTAATGCTGCAGAGCTTCTAGTACTTGGTTTATTAATGTTGCAGAGCTTCTAGTAGTTGGTTTATTAATGCTGCAGAGCTTCTAGTACTTGGTTTATTAATGCTGCAGAGCTTCTAGTACTTGGTTTATTAATGCTGCAGAGCTTCTAGTACTTGGTTTATTAATGCTGCAGAGCTTCTAGTACTTGGTTTATTAATGTTGCAGAGCTTCTAGTACTTGGTTTATTAATGCTGCAGCGGAATATTCCCAGCCAGAATAGGAGGAATATTGTGGGTGGTGATCAATATTGGTCGGGTGGGTGAGGGCAGGGGCCATCTACCCTTCCTTCCCACAAACTCTCGGAATATTGACCAGTGACAAACATATTTTTATCAAGATTGTGGAAGAGGGAGGGAGAGGAAGGGGGCGGGATGGAATGGGGAAGAGAGAGGGATGTGGTAAAGAATGGGAGAGTGAGGGAGAGAGAGAGGGTAGTGATGGATTATGGGAGAGTGGTAGAGAGGGAGGGAGAGAGGGTGTGGTGAGTTGTGGGAAAGTGTGTGAGGGAGAGATGGGAGGGTAATGGATTAAAGGAGAGAGAGAGAGAGAGAGAGAGAGAGAGAGAGAGAGAGAGAGAGAGAGAGAGATATTACCTCCACCACCACCTCTCACCACTACCACCATCACTACCACTACCACCACCATCACTACCACAACCACTACCACTAAGACGAACACTAATCCTTCAACCGTTAATCCTCCGTCATAAGCCCTAATCCTACACTGCCTCAGCCATCCCTCGACCAATGCTTTGATTAATGAGCAGACGGGGTGATTGGAGCTTAAAATTGGGCTCAAATTGGCAGAGGAAACCAAGGAGAGGAAATGAGGGGATTGGTAGAGAGAGAGAGAGAGAGAGAGAGAGAGAGAGAGAGAGAGAGAGAGAGAGAGAGAGAGAGAGAGATTAAAGGTAAACTAAAAAATTGGGATGTAATTGGCAGAGGAAGGAAATTGGGAGGAGGGATAGAGTTGCTTTGATTAATTATTAGAGGAGGAGGAGGAGGAGGGAAGGAAATTGGTGAACGTCATTGACAACACTGAGCCCTGATTGGTGATTGGACGTGACTGGAACTCCAAATTGGGGAGGAGTTTATTGACAAGAGGGCGAATGATTGGGTTAGGTTAGTTGGGTTAGGTTGGATTAGTTTGGTTAGGTTAGGTTAGGTTAGTTGGGTTAGGTTGGATTAGTTTGGTTAGGTTAGGTTAGGTTAGTTAGGTTAGGTTGGATTAGTTTAGGTTGGTTAGGTTAGTTGCGTTAGGTTAGGTTAGTTGCGTTAGGTTAGGTTAGTTTGGTTAGGTTAGGTTAGGTTAGGTTAGGTTAGGTTGGATTAGTTTGGTTAGGTTAGGTTGGGTTAGGTTAGGTTAGTTTGGTTAGGTTAGGTTGGGTTAGGTTAGGTTGGATTAGTTTGGTTAGGTTAGGTTGGGTTAGGTTAGTTGCGTTAGGTTTGGTTAGTTTGGTTAGGTTGGGAAATGAGAACCTTGAATAATGGAGTGAATTTAATCTCGGCTTTGATTAACGATTATAAATAACTGGAGCACCAAATTGGATCGAAAAATAGGTGGAGGACGAGGTGAGGGAACCTGAGGGGAAATTGGGAGGGGAAGTGAGAACCTGTGACTGAAATTGGGATACCAAAGAGAGAGAGAGAGAGAGAGAGAGAGAGAGAGAGAGAGAGAGAGAGAGAGAGACGCCTCCCCTTTCATGTTCTTGTCATACATCCTTATCTCTTCTTTATTGGCTCTCACTCTCTCCCCTCCCTCTGTCTCTCTCACTCTCTCCCCTCCCTCTGTCTCTCTCACTCTCTCACCTCCCCCTTTCTCTTTCTCTCTTCTTCTCACTCTCACCTCCCTCTAGACTCTCTCACTCTCTCACCTCCCCCTTTCTCTTTCTCTCTTCTTCTCACTCTCACCTCCCTCTAGACTCTCTCACTCTCTCACCTCCCTCTGACTCTCTCACTCTCTCACCTCCCTCTGTCTCTCTCACTCTCTCACCTCCCTCTGACTCTCTCACTCTCTCACCTCCCCCTTTCTCTCATCTCTCCATCCTCTTAACGTTCAAATTATCTTTTTCTCTGGTAATTATTCATCTCCCCTCACCATTACCCCCATCTCCCCTCATTACCTCCTCATCATCGGTAATGTTCTCCTCCTTGCGCTAATTTCCCCTCTTCTCTCCCCTCTTACGCCACACGGTTCTTAGGCTCTATCTCTCTCTTTCCCTCTCTCCATAATCTCTCTTTCCATTCTCTGTCTTCTTCCCCCTTCCTTCCTCCTCCCCTTCCCTCATCCTATCCTCTCTCCCTCTCCTCACCCCTCTCTCTTTACCTTTTCCTTCCCCTCCCTTCATCACACTTTCTCTGTTCTCCCTTCTTTCTTTATCCCCATCTCTCTCTCTCTCCCCGTCTCCCCCTCTTCCCCCGTTTACTAATTGCTGGCATTTCTGGATATTACGAGAAAAAAGTTAGTCTGAAAACAAATGTTACCATCTGTGATCTGTTGCTGAGAGAGAGAGAGAGAGAGAGAGAGAGAGAGAGAGAGAGAGAGAGAGAGAGAGTAATATCCAGGTGCCATGTTGTGATTATCCTTCTCTGATCAGCTGACTGGGTAAACAAATATGGCCGGCCAGGGTCAGGCGGTCCGTACAGGCAATAAATCACTGCCTGATGATGGCCACGTGACGTGTTGTTTACCTCTGACGTAACTGTTTGCCTTCTCGTCTTTACCTTTGACGTCACAGTGTACATTCTCGTGTATACCTCTGACGTCATAGTTTACCTTCTCGTGTTTACCTCTGTTCGTCACGGATTAATTTTTGTTTACACCTGACGTCATTGACTGTAATGTTTACCTCTGACTCCAAAGATTAATATTTGTTTACATGAGGCGTCATAGATGGTTGTTTACTTATGTGCTCAATACATTCATGAGTTGTTACTGTTGTTGTTAACACACACACACACACACACACACACACACACACACACACACACACCATGTTTAAGGCAGAATGAAGGTGTTCGTCTCTGTACTCACAAAACACAATTACCATAAATTTAAATCAATTGGTCAATAAAATAGATTGGATGTAGGGAGGATGACGGCCAGCAACTTGTGAACACTTGCATGGAAGACATATTACTTAGGGGTTCAGAGTCCTTAATAACACGTATGGAGTGGTTTAGGGCCCTTAATGACACATATGGAGTGGTTCAGAGCCCTTAATAACACGTATGGATGGGTTTAGAGCCCTGAAAAATACGTATGGAGTGGTTAAGAGCCCTTAATAACACGTATGTAGTGGTTAAGAGCCCTTAATAACACGTATGGAGTGGTTCAGAGCCCTTAATAACACGTATGGACTGGTTAAGAGCCCTTAATAACACGTATGTAGTGGTTAAGAGCCCTTAATAACACGTATGGAGTGGTTCAGAGCCCTTAATAACACGTATGGACTGGTTAAAAGCCCTTAATAACACGTATGGAGTGGTTCAGAGCCTTTAATAACACGTATGGACTGGTTAAGAGCCCTTAATAACACGTATGGAGTGGTTCAGAGCCCTTAATAACACGTATGGACTGGTTAAGAGCCCTTAATAACACGTATGGAGTGGTTCAGAGTCTTTAATAACACGTATGGACTGGTTCAGAGCCCTTAATAACACGTATGAAGTGGTTCAGAGCCCTTAATAACACGTATGGAGGGGTACAAAGCCCTTAACACGGCCATTCGATCATACACAGGTACGCAAGAAGGATCCAACTCCCTAAACTCAGAGGATCAATTCGTTTTCTCAAGTTACCTTGAGCTTCCACCCAAACATGACGTCTCAAAAGCTCCTAGCTTAATATTTGATCTCAGCTGGTGGTATGTGTGGATGTCTAACTAGTATATTTAAACCACCATTCAAATATGGATTGTTAGCTGTTCTGACGTTACCTTCTTCTTTAACTATAGGTGTGAGGTCCTATCTGAATTCCTTACTCACTAAAAGACTGACACACAAAATGGATTCTCATAAGTCCCTACGTGAAGTTTTCCTCATAGGTAACTGAAGATAATAAGGACATTAAACTGACTCACTTAAAGGTAACAAAAAAACTAATGGATTTTTCACAAGTTTTTACGTTAAGTTCTTCTCACAACTTGAGAAGTTGGGATCACATCTAAACGGCTCCCTTAAACCCCGCTATTATGGGGGCTTCCCGAAGGTCTCTGAGTTAATTTTTTCCTTTAGTTAAGAGTTATGGGTGATCTTACTGCCTCACTTAAACCCCGCCATAAAGAAGGATTCGCAAAAGTTCCTACGTCGTATCTTTCTCATAGTTAAATCACAGATAAACCTCACAAATGATGGATAACCAATACTATATAAACTAGACATAATCAACAAATGTCTGCCATAAAACATTAAACCTAAGACATATTTTTCAACACGTTATCTATTTTCTCTATGCCTTTTATCCTCCTCCTTATCCCCCTTCTTCCTCCTCGTCGGGAACTACCTCGCTTAAACACTCTATCAAATAAGAGGAAGAAAAGAATGACGTTAACTTGATAAATTTGCCCCACGACCAGAAACACCCGGGTTATAACAGTGTCCGCTTACTACGACCATGGCGTGAGGGAGGGTCACTATCTCACCGGGGAGAGAGAGAGAGAGAGAGAGAGAGAGAGAGAGAGAGAGAGAGAGAGAGAGACCCACAGTAAGTCAAGTTGCTAAAATGCTGAATACATGCTCAATACCCCCTCCATACACCCTCCACCCTCCCTCCATACACCCTCCACCCAGCTCCACTCTTCCTGCACACAGACACATACCCCTCCACCTCCCCCAGCTCCTCCGAATACCCTTCACCCCATACAAACCCCTTCCTCCACCCCTCCACCCCCTCCAGCCCCCACCAACACCCATTCACACCCTCTCATCCATCCCCCAACACCCCCCCCCCCATTAAACCACCGCAATGCTTTAACGGGTTTAATGAAAGCTTTCCTCTACGTATCTCCGCAGTGACTCAACTAAGCACCATTAAAGTAGCCACACTTACGGCCGCGTTCGCTACAATCTTCAAGACGACATAAAATTGTGTCTCTGAATCCTAATGCTTGGTCGTAACGCGGCCTCCTGCTGTACAAGATGGCCGCCAGAGGTACTTGGCCTTGATAAGTGGCGGTCACTTTGGCGCCAAGATTGACGGAAGGGTCTCTAACCAGGCGCCAAATATAGCTCTCTGTATCAGGGCGCCAAGTATATCTCTCTATCTCAGGGCGCCAAGTATATCTCTCTATCTCAGGGCGCCAAGTATATCTCTCTATCTCAGGGCGCCAACGTTGAGGGAATGTATTATTGACGCCAAGAATACAATAGAACACAGCGCCTCCAGTACTGATACATCCTTTATAAGTGTCGTTAAGTAAATTACTATTCCACAGCACTGATTCTAAGTGTACTACAGTGCATGTGAGTGTGTCTAGTCCTAAATATATCTACTGGTACTCAAGTGTATCATAAGTTCGAGTGTGTCTTAAGTGGGAGTGAGTCTTAAGTGCAGAAGGTTTATCAGATAGGATAGTTTTGACCCAAACTGTTCTTGAAACCAAAAACTAGGCGAGAACCTTGTCAGTGAACCTCATGTAATCAATTGTTTTAATAAAAAAAGAGAGCGTATCTCTCTCTCTCTCTCTCTCTCTCTCTCTCTCTCTCTCTCTCTCTCTCTCTCTCTCTCTCTCTCTCTCTTATCCTTACTTCTTTATCTCTTTCACTCCGCCCCTCCTTGTCAGGCCCTCCACGTCCCTCCACGTCCCTCCCTCCATGAAGCATCACTGAGCTACAGAAGGTAATATCGGAGCTGGCCAGCATAGTGATACCAACCACAATCACCACCACCACCACCACCACCACCACCGCCGTCACCACCACCACCACCACCGCCGTCACCACCACCACCGCCGTCACCACCACCACCACCACCACCGCCACCACCACCACCGTCACCACCACCACCACCACCGTCACCACCACCACCACCGTCACCACCACCACCGTCACCACCACCACCACCGTCACCACCACCACCGCCACCACCACCACCACCACCACCACCGTCACCACCACCACCACCACCACCACCACCACCGTCACCACCACCACCACCACCGTCACCACCACCACCACCACCACCACCGTCACCACCACCACCACCACCACCACCACCACCGTCACCACCACCACCACCGTCACCACCACCACCGTCACCACCACCACCACCACCACCACCGTCACCACCACCACCACCGCCACCACCACCACCACCACCACCACCACCGTCACCACCACCACCGTCACCACCACCACCACCACCACCACCACCGTCACCACCACCGCCACCACCGTCACCACCACCACCACCACCACCACCACCGTCACCACCACCACCACCACCACCACCACCGTCACCACCACCACCACCACCACCGCCACCACCACCACCACCACCACCACCACCACCACCACCACCGTCACCACCACCACCGCCACCGCCACCACCACCACCACCACCACCACCACCACCACCGTCACCACCACTCCCACCACCGTCACCACCACCACCACCACCGTCACCACCACCACCACCACCACCGTCACCACCACCGTCACCACCACCACCTCCACCACTACCGTCACCACTACCACCGTCACCACCACCATCGCCACCACCACCACCACCACCAGCACTACTACTACTACTACTACTACTACTACTACTACTACCTGTTAACAAAGGCACAGTCCTCCGGTTAACAGAGGCACAGTCCTCCCGCTAACAGAAACAACAGTTGGCCAAAACACTTCAAAAGTGATAATTAAAACATTAATTGACGGCTGGACAGTGGTGCCACATGTTGCCTGAGTGTACAGTGGTGCCACATGTTGCCTGAGTGTACAGTGGTGCCACATGTTGCCTGAGTGTACAGTGGTGCCACATGTTGCCTGAGTGTGCAGTGGTGCCACATGTTGCCTGAGTGTACAGTGGTGCCACTTGTTGCCTGAGTCTGTACAGTGGTGCCACATGTTGCCTGAGTGTACAGTGGTGCCACATGTTGCCTGAGTGTACAGTGGTGCCACTTGTTGCCTGAGTCTGTACAGTGGTGCCACATGTTGCCTGAGTCTGTACAGTGGTGCCACATGTTGCCTGAGTCTGTACAGTGGTGCCACATGTTGCCTGAGTCTGTACAGTGGTGCCACATGTTGCCTGAGTCTGTACAGTGGTGCCACATGTTGCCTGAGTGTACAGTGGTGCCACATGTTGCCTGAGTCTGTACAGTGGTGCCACATGTTACCTGAGTCTGTACAGTGGTGCCACATGTTGCCTGGGTGTACAGTGGTGCCACATGTTGCCTGAGTCTGTACAGTGGTGCCACATGTTGCCTGAGTGTACAGTAGTGCCACATGTTGTCTGGGTGTACAGTAGTGCCACATGTTGCCTGAGTCTGTACAGTAGTGCCACATGTTGTCTGGGTGTAGGGTGGTGCCACATGTTGCCTGAGTCTGTACAGTGGTGCCACATGTTGCCCGAGTTAGAAAACCACAGGTTGGCGGCCATCTTGTTTCATTATTCAACTTATCTTGCTAAGTTTATTTTGAACAAGTTTCTCTCATCGCTAAATAATACTGACCAATAGCTCCTGTTAGCATGTTCACTGGGTCAATACCTGGGTCATAAGGTCATTAAGGTCACATCATTACTCAAGTTCAAAGGTTAGTGGTCAATGATAACTACTGGGGTGAAGGGATAAGTGATGGAGGTTTACAAAAGCCTTCAAGTGAGTGACCTTTTACACTCTCTCTCTCTCTCTCTCTCTCTCTCTCTCTCTCTCTCTCTCTCTCTCTCTCTCTCTCTCTCTCTCTCTCTCTCTCTCTCTCTCTCGTTCATCACTAATCTATATCTGTCACTATCCTGATCTACCCTCCTCCTTTTCCTCCTCTCTCTCCTTCCTCTTCCTCCACAAACCACCCTCCTCATCCTACTATACACCACACTCGACCATCCTCCTCCACCTGGGGCCACACTCCACCTGGGGCCACACTGCACCTGGGGCCACACTTCACCTGGGGCCACACTTCACCTGGGGATCACGTAAAAGTCCCTCAGCTTCGTCTCTCGTTTATCTGACCAAAAGAAGAGGCCACTCAGAGGTAATTATGAAGAGAGAGAGAGAGAGAGAGAGAGAGAGAGAGAGAGAGAGAGAGAGAGAGAGAGAGAGACGTCCTAACATCAATGGAAGCTGCAGCACAAAAGTAATTTATTCATGATCTTGAGATTGCCAAAGAGTTATTTTGCATAAACTCCCCCCCCCCCCCATCCTCCCCTCCCCTTTCCCATTCTCCCCTCTCCTCTCCCTTTCTCCCCCTTCCTCTCTCGACCTATGTTGACAGAGAGAGTAGCTTCTCTAACCAAACCAAGTATTATACCAGGGAGGTGTGGTTGAGGGGTATTGGAACACATTCTCTAGTTTCTGGGTCAGTTGTTGTGTTAGTTTGTTTATTATTGAGGTAGACAGTATCAGCTGTTATCGTAGTTTTATGAGGGAACACAAGAGGCAGCATTCACGTCACTCTACCCTCAACTCTTAGGCCTAGAAATAATGAGGGTATTTCCCCGGGAGATATAATAGGGAATGCATCAAGTTAGGAAAATTTCACACAGATAACGTAATTCTGCATTCCTTGGCTCTAAGGCTCTAAGACTCTAATGCTCTAAGGCTCTAAGACTCTAATGCTCTAAGGCTCTAAGACTCTAAGGCTCAGGTGTACCTTTAGGCAAGAATCCACCTGTGTTCCTACAATCTTGTGACCAACCTTTACATTGTTGACACACACACTGGTATCTCTGCCCCGGGAGGTATATAAGAGACAGGTAAGTCATACTAAGGGAACTACCGACCGTGAGATGTGGTACTAACCTCACCTCCTGGTCTGGCCTTCTGTGTTTACCAGCTCAGGTGAACCAGCCAACCATAATCATAAATTCTTCTTCCTCCGCCGCGTGCGCCGCCTCCGTCAACCATATGTTAGTTAAGTATGGGCTCCCCCACCTGTGTAATGTGATGAAGGTCTTATCTCCTGAACCTACATCACTGGAGGACCTTATGAGGGTTTTTCACCATAAGATTGTAACTAGTTTGTCTCACTTAACGTACACAAGTAATGTTGCTATATGGCGTCACAATTACACAGAGACTTGATGCTAAATTTGGGAGGTTAGGTTAGGTTAGGTTAGGTTAGTTTAAGATAGGTTGTGTTGCGTTAGGTTATGTTACAGGGAGTTTTATTTTAATGTTATATTAACTGGAGTTTTCATTGTTCTCTTTAAAAGCTACTCTCTCTACAGCTAAGTGACGTGAATGAGAGAGACAGTAACAGCTAAAGTCACTCTCACTCACAGTACATAAGTGGATTGTTACCAGCCAGGAGTGTGCTTGTACACACACACACACACACACACACACACACACACACACACACACACACACACACACACACACACACACGTCAACCCATCTATCTCCCGTTCATCTCTTATCACCCCTCCTCTCTCTTTTCTCCCTCCATTAATGTGCTGTATGTCTCAGAGGGACGTTATCCTTATAAACAGATAATAATAGATAATATGTTATAAGTAGAGCGAGACGGAAGGTTAATTTGATTGATGTTTTTCCCAGGTAAGTGAGTGACAGCAGCTCCTCCAGGGACCACAACACACCGCCATGCTGCAGGTTTGTTCAAGTCATTTTTATATATAATTTATCATTGTTTTTCTTGCCGTTAACTGAATCTTCGCGTCGCCGCTAACGGAGTCTTGCGTCACTGTTAACTGAGTCTCTCGTGAGTGTTGCGTCGCTGTTATGTGAGTCTCTCGTCCCCGTTACCTCCCTTGTTGAAGATCGGGATCACATTTGCTACATAAAGTCACTCAGGGAATTGTGTTTAGCCAGTAATGTTGTAGACATAACAACATAACAACATAAGAATGGAAGAAATTGCAGCGGGCCTCTTGGCTCATACTGGGCAGTCCCGTTTACACCCAACCCCTATCGCTCATATATCCAGCCAACCTGTGTTTGAAGCTATCCAGCGTATTCGAGTTAATGATGATATTTGGTAGCTTGTTCCACTCGTCCACTACTCTATTTCCAGACCAATGTTTACCTATCTCGCGCCTAAATCTAAATTTGTCTAATTTAAAACAATTGTTACGAGTTCGCTTCTGGTTGGATAGTTTGAGTACCTTTGTTTAGCCTTGACTTCCATTTATACACCTCGATCATATCGCCCCTCACTCTACGTCTCTCGAGGGAGTGCAAATTAGATGCTTTAACTTGTCTCTGTACTCAAGGCTCCTAATACCCGGGATTAGTCTTGTCACTATTCTCTCGGGATTCTATATCCATTCTGTAGTACAGTGACCAGAGCTGAGCTGCGTAATCCAAGTGAGGTCTCACAAGCGCAAGATATAATTTTAGGATAACCTCGCTAGTCTTGTAACAAACACTCTTTTGTATGAACCCAAGTACTTTGTTAGCCTTGTCTTCAGCAAATACACATTGTGTATATCATTAACTCCACCAACTCCCGGGTACACCTCTACGTCATTGAGGAGTAAGGTAAGATGATTAACTCGTTCTGTTGAAAAACTTGACAGAGACACACTGACCAGCTGAGACACACTGACCAGCTGAGACACACTGACCAGCTGAGACACACTGACCAGCTGAGACACACTGACCAGCTGAGACATGAAGATGCGCAAGCAGAAAAACAGACAGACTGATAGATAGACAGACAGTTAGCCCGACAGCCACACAGAGACAAACAGACAGACACAATCAAAGTAACAATAACATAGACTCACTTAAGAAAGTCACGGTTCCTTTCTTGCGCTTAAGACTTCGTCGCAGGAACCTGGCCATTAGGAGTCCCACTTGAGTTAGAGATGGTTCTAGACAAGCGCTTGAGGGAGAGATAGCTCTAGTGCTTGAGGGAGAGAGGTGTAGGCCAGTGCTTGAGTGACAGGCACTTCTATATCAGTGCCTGAGTGATAGGCAGTTTTATCCTAGCGCTTGAGGGAGAGATAGGTGTAGGCTAGTGCTGATCAGTGCTTGAGTGAGAGACAGCTCTAAACCAGCGCTTCAGTTACACTTCTGGGTCAGTTGGGATCTTTGCTAGTGCTTGAGCGACAGTTTTGGGCTAGCAATTAACTACGTCACCGCTTAGGGTAGAGATAATTTTAGACCAGTAATTGAGTGAGAGATAATTCTTAAGTCAGCACTTGATTGAGACATAGTTCTAAGTCATACCTTGAGTCAGAGTTAACACTCAAGTGGCTGGCCTTCACCCTGTGTTCTGTCACTTAACTCTTACTCCATTTTCTCTGAGTTTTATAAACACTTTCTTCTGTTCTCTCTATCATTCCTTTATTTCTTTCATTATCACTTTATTATTTATTGTATTTTATTACATCACAAACGTTCGTCTTAGATTAATTTATTTCTGTTTGGTAATAATCAGGTAATTATGTTACAATTAATAGAAATTAGATTAGAAATATAAAACTATATATATATATATATATATATATATATATATATATATATATATATATATATATATATATATATATATATATATATATATATATATATATATAAATATATGTGTGTGTGTGTGTGTGTGTGTGTGTGTGTGTGTTGGCCGAGTGGATACAACGCTCACCTCCTGTCCTGAGAGATGTTAGTTCGCTCCCCAAGGTACCCTCGGTCCAACTAGCTGTGAATGAGTACCTAACGTTACAGTTTAGGACGTGAAAGAGGTCGGATACAGTGTCGATTATATTGAAAAAAATGGCTTTGTCTACAGTATGCTGTATCCTCACCGCCCTAAACCTGCTGTTGTTCCCGGAGAAACACCTAGTGTACCCCAAGAGGCCCACCAAGTGTGCCCCCAGGGGCCCACCTAGTATACCCCCCCGGGGTCTACCTTGTATACCCTCAGGGGCTCACCTAGTGTACCCCCAGGGGCTCACCTAGTATAGTGCTAGGAACCCACCTAGTGTACCCCCAGGGGCCCATAACATCTCTTTCGTCACAAGTTATAATAGTTAGCACTGGTTCACTGTCCCGTCCTGAGGCAGAACACAGCCGTCTGATGTAATATTTACCTCGAACTTTGTCGAATGGCTGTCTGTCTGTCTGTCTGTGTGTCTGTCTGTCTGTTTGTCGTGGTCCCGGGTCTGTGTGAGGAGGGATCTGTAACTTCAGTACGTGGGTTCGATCGTGGTGTATAGAGAGAGAGAGAGAGAGAGAGAGAGAGAGAGAGAGAGAGAGAGAGAGAGAGAGAGAGAGAGAGATCTGACCCCGTACTTGGCAAGCCTACTAATCGATGCTCAATAACAAACACAATTAGCCTCACTAATAGCTTTATTGCTCTCAGCTAAATTGGCAGCTATGTCGATCTTGTTATTGTCTCCAACTAAAGCTTAACATTCCGGAGGAGACTGAGAGAGACAGAGACAAGATGGAGAGACGATTGTTGGGGAGAAGTTGGTGAAGGCAGGAGGGGGGGAGAGAAGTGGAGGTGGGGGTGAGAAGTGGAGGTAGGGGGGGAGGAAGTGGAGGTGGAGGGGTGAGAAGTGGAGGTGGAGGGGAGAAGTGGAGGTAGGGGGGAGAAGTGGAGGTAGTGGGGGAGACGTGGAGGTAGGGGGGAGAGAAGTGGAGGTAGGGGGTGAGAAGTGGAGGTGGAGGGGTGAGAAGTGGAGGTGGAGGGGTGAGAAGTGGAGGTGGAGGGGAGAAGTGGAGGTGGGGGGGAAGTGGAGGTAGGGGGGAGAGAAGTGGAGGTGGAGGGGAGAAGTGGAGGTAGGGGGGGAGAAGGGGAGGTGGAGGGGTGAGAAGTGGAGGTAGGGGGGAGAGAAGTGGAGGTAGGGGGGGAGAGAAGTGGAGGTAGGGGGGAGAGAAGTGGAGGTAGGGGGGGAGAAGTGGAGGTGGAGGGGTGAGAAGTGGAGGTAGGGGGGAGAGAAGTGGAGGTAGGGGGGGGAGAGAAGTGGAGGTAGGGGGGGAGAGAAGTGGAGGTAGGGGGGGAGAAGTGGAGGTAGGGGGGAGAAGTGGAGGTAGGGGGGAGAGAAGTGGAGGTAGGGGGAGAGAAGTGGAGGTGGGGGGGAGAAGTGGAGGTGGAGGGGTGAGAAGTGGAGGTAGGGGGGGAGAAGTGGAGGTAGGGGGGAGAGAAGTGGAGGTAGGGGGGAGAGAAGTGGAGGTAGGGGGGAGAGAAGTGGAGGTAGGGGGGAGAAGTGGAGGTAGGGGGGAGAGAAGTGGAGGTAGGGGGGAGAGAAGTGGAGGTAGGGGGGAGAGAAGTGGAGGTAGGGGGGGAGAGAAGTGGAGGTAGGGGGGAGAAGTGGAGGTAGGGGGGGAGAGAAGTGGAGGTAGGGGGGAGAAGTGGAGGTAGGGGGGAGAGAAGTGGAGGTAGGGGGGAGAGAAGTGGAGGTAGGGGGGGAGAGAAGTGGAGGTAGGGGGGAGAAGTGGAGGTAGGGGGGAGAGAAGTGGAGGTAGGGGGGGGAGAGAAGTGGAGGTGGGGGGGAGAAGTGGAGGTAGGGGGGAGAGAAGGGGAGGTAGGGGGGGGAGAAGTGGAGGTAGGGGGGTAGGGGGGGAGAAGTGGAGGTAGGGGGGAGAAGTGGAGGTAGGGGGGGAGAAGTGGAGGTAGGGGGGAGAAGTGGAGGTAGGGGGGAGAAGTGGAGGTAGTGGGGAGAGAAGTGGAGGTAGGGGGGAGAAGTGGAGGTAGGGGGGAGAAGTGGAGGTAGGGGGGAGAAGTGGAGGTAGGGGGGAGAGAAGTGGAGGTAGGGGGGAGAAGTGGAGGTAGGGGGGAGAGAAGTGGAGGTAGGGGGGAGAGAAGGGGAGGTAGGGGGGAGAGAAGTGGAGGTAGGGGGGGAGAAGTGGAGGTAGGGGGGAGAGAAGTGGAGGTAGGGGGGAGAGAAGTGGAGGTAGGGGGGGAGAGAAGTGGAGGTAGGGGGGGAGAAGTGGAGGTAGGGGGGAGAGAAGTGGAGGTAGGGGGGGGAGAGAAGTGGAGGTGGGGGGGAGAAGTGGAGGTAGGGGGGAGAGAAGGGGAGGTAGGGGGGGAGAAGTGGAGGTAGGGGGGAGAAGTGGAGGTTGGGGGGAGAAGTGGAGGTAGGGGGGAGAGAAGTGGAGGTAGGGGGGAGAAGTGGAGGTAGGGGGGGAGAGAAGTGGAGGTAGGGGGGGGAGAAGGGGAGGTAGGGGGGGAGAGAAGTGGAGGTAGGGGGGAGAAGTGGAGGTAGGGGGGGAGAGAAGTGGAGGTAGGGGGGGAGAAGGGGAGGTTAGGGAAGTCGTCCTTGAGGGTGTGTGTGTGTGTGTGTGTGTGTGTGTGTGTGTGTGTGTGTGTGTCCTAGGAGGTGAGTGTCATTATTTCTCCTCCTCATGTAGACACCCAACACCCAGCAATTATCTCCACGACCTCTCACCACTCTCACAGTTTACTCTTCCTCCTCCTCCATCCCTCTCATCTCTTCTCCCCTTCCCTCTCATCTCTTCCCCCTTCCCTCTCATCTCTTCCCCCTTCCCTCTCATCTCCTTACCCATCCCTCTCATCTCTTCTCCTCATCCCTCTCATCTCTTCTCCCCATCCCTCTCATCTCTACTCGCCTTCTGTCATCCCCAATCTCTATCCCTCATCCGTCCCCACACTCAGACGACCACCAAACACTAGATCACAATTTGAGTGTGTGTGAGGGAGGAAGAGAGAGAGAGAGAGAGAGAGAGAGAGAGAGAGAGAGAGAGAGAGAGAGAGAGAGAGAGAGAGAGAGACTTTATGTTAATATCGTAAGGTCTAGAACTCTCTTGTCCGAAGTAAACGAATTATTGTTGCATCTTGAACACTTACTCTGTATTTCTCTTCCCTCCCCTCTCCTCTTCCTTCCCACCCTTCCTCTTCCTCCTTCTCATTCTTACACCCTCCTCACCTCTTCTACTTTTCCTCTTTTCGTCCTTCCTCCTTCTCTCCATCTTCTTTTTTTCTCCCATCCACACCCCTTCCTATTTCTTCCTTCTTGCCTCCCTTCCTTCTTTTTCTTCCTCCCTCTCTCTTCTTTTTTCCCTTTTTTCCTTCTACCTTTTTCCTTCCATCCTACTTTCCTACTCCTTCCTTTCTTCTCCCCCTCTTTATTTCTCTTTTCCCTCCCCCCACCACTCCTACCTCTCCCTCCCTCCACCACTTCTACCCCCCCTCCCCCACCACTCCTACCCCCCTCCCCCACCACTCCTACCCCCTCCCCCACCACTCCTACCCCCTCCCCCACCACTCCTACCCCCTCCCCCACCACTCCTACCCCCCCTCCACTCCTACCCCCCTCCACTCCTACTCCCCCCTCCACAGACACGCCCCCTCCCCCACAGACACGCCCCCTCCCCCCGAGACACACCCCCTCCCCCCGAGACACGCCCCCTCCCCCCAAGACACGCCCCCTCCCCCCGAGACACACCCCCTTTCCCCGAGACACGCCCCCCCCCCACTTGGTGATAGGTATAACCAACTTGTACCATCAAAGTCTTAATGAAGATATTGATATCCTTTCTGCTGCCTCATCTGCATATTAAACCTGGTCTTATACTATTAAGTGAGGGAGGAGGAGGTGAGAGGGTGAGGGAGGGAAGAGGGGATGGGAGGGCAGGGAGATGAGGGGAGGAGAGAGGGGGGAGGGGAAGGAGAGGGAAGAAAGGAGATTCAACAATAACTGTTCAACAAATATGTTTGACGAGAGAGAGAGAGCGAGAGAGAGAGAGAGAGAGAGAGAGAGCGAGAGAGAGAGAGAGAGAGAGAGAGAGAGAGAGAGAGAGAGATAAAATCATCACCAATAAAAAGAACCGCTAAGACTTCATAATGACCATCCATGTGGAACTAGCAACAGTGATAAGGGCGCCACTAACACCACTACCGCCACCACCATCACTCCACCATTACCAGCAGCACTAGCGCCACTAACACCACTACCTCCACCACCGCCACCAGTAGTAGCACACTTACACCACTACCACCACCAATGCCAGCACACTCAACATCACCACACACAACACCACCAACACCACCATCGCCACCATCATCGCCACCAACACCACCATCACCACACACACCACCACACACAACACCACCACCAACACCATCACCACACACACCACCACCAACACCACCATCGCCACCATCATCGCCACCAACACCACCATCACCAACACCATCACCACACACACCACCACCACAAGGTGAGTAAGAGCGACCAACAGGTAGCAGCGTCTTGAAGGTGTAAAGAATACTGAGACGAGGCACAGAGTGAGGTGGTGAGATTAGGGACGTGATGAGATTAGGGACGTGATGATATTAGGGACGTGATGAGATTAGGGAGGTGGTGAGATTAGGGACGTGATAAGATTAGGGACGTGATGAGATTAGGGAGGTGGTGAGATTAGGGACGTGATGAGATTATGGAGGTGGTGAGATTAGAGAGGTGGTGAGATTAGGGAGGTGGTGAGATTAGGGAGGTGGTGAGATTAGGGAGGTGGTGAGATTAGAGAGGTGGTGAGATTAGGGAGGTGGTGAGATTAGGGACGTGATGAGATTAGAGAGGTGGTGAGATTAGGGAGGTGGTGAGATTAGGGAGGTGATGAGATTAGGGAGGTGGTGAGATTAGGGCGATCTATCCATCAGTCTATCCATCTATTTATTCAGTTAGATTCATTTTCCCCTCCCTCTCTTCTCCTCCCCTCCCCCTCTTCTCCTCCCTTCTCCTCCCCCCTCTTCTCCTCCCTTCTCCTCCCCCCCTCTTCTCCTCTCTTCTCCTCCCCTCCCCCTCTTCTCCTCCCTTCTCCTCCCCCCTCTTCTCCCCCTCTTCTCCTCCCCTCCCCCTCTTCTCCTCCCCTCCCCCTCTCCTCCCCCTCTTCTCCTCCCTCTCCTCTCCTCTTTACTTCCCTACGCTCTTCCATGGTCATCAAGATGGAAGCAAAAGGTTAGTTTTTTCTCTCTCTTCTTCTCCCTTCCACCTTTCCCTCCCACACCCTCCCACCGTGACTAAGAGGCTTGTTTCACTATCACTTCTTCTCTTCCATTTCTCCTCCTATTCCACCTTTCTCACCTCTCTTTCTCTTCCTCCCCACCTCTCCTCCTATTCCACCTCTCTTTCTCTTCCTCCCCACCTCTCCTCCTATGCCACCTCTCTTTCTCTTCCTCCCCACCTCTCTTTCTCTTCCTCTCCTCCTCTCTTTCTCTTCCTCCCCACCTCTCCCAGCTGGTCAACAAGAAATGGACAGTATTGTGGTGGTCCTCTCACTACCTTCATGGGGACAATTTTTCCTGTCGTGTGTTCACCACCAAAGACTCTTTTTAAAACTCCATGTATGTGTTTCTACTGAGGTCTGTGTTTTGGTGTGGTGAGGGAAGGAGGGGGGTGAGAGGGAGGGAGGGAGGGGGGTGAGTGGGAGGGAGGAGGGTGAGAGGGAGGGTGAGAGGGAGGGAGGGAGGGTGAGAGGGAGGGGGGGAGGGTGAGAGGGACGGATAATGAAATGAAGGGTGAGATGGGAGATGGATGGGTTAGGGAGGGTGGGTGAGAAAGAGGGAGGGAGATTTGGTGGAGAGGGTGTGGTGATGGAGGGAAGGTGGTGGTGGAGGTGTGGTGGAAGAGATAGTGTCATGGTGGAGAGGGTGTGGTGATGGAGGGAGGTGGTGGTAGAGGTGTGGTGGAAGAGATAGTGTCATGGTGGAGAGGGTGTGGTGATGGAGGGAAGGTGGTGGTGGAGGTGTGGTGGAAGAGATTGTGTCATGGTGGAGAGGGTGTGGTGATGGAGGGAAGGTGGTGGTGGTGGAGGTGGGGTGGAAGAGATAGTGTCATGGTGGAGAGGGTGTGGTGATGGAGGGAAGGTGGTGGTGGAGGTGTGGTGGAAGAGATAGTGTCATGGTGGAGAGGGTGTGGTGATGGAGGGAAGGTGGTGGTGGAGGTGTGGTGGAAGAGATAGTGTCATGGTGGAGAGGGTGTGGTGATGGAGGAGAGTTGGTTAAAACAATATTCGTACAGTACAACATTGGTAACCCTGGTATAGTACACCTTGGTAACACTGACACTTATTAACAACAACAGTAATTTAATACAACAAGACCTGACACATTCTTACACGAATAACTGTCCCTTTAAAACACTCCCTTAAGAATATACACGAATATCTGTCCCTTTTAAACACCCCCTTAAGAATATACACGAATATCTGTCCCATTAAAACACTCCCTTAAGAATATACACGAATAACTGTCCCTTTAAAACACCCCCTTAAGAATATACACGAATATCTGTCAATAAATCATAACTTCACTGGTTTTTCATTTCTTTCTGTATATAATTTCTTTCTTGTTTTTTCCTGCTCCCGTTCACTTATATTTGTCTGGTATAAGTGCAGTTGTTAAGTGTTTAGCACAGATTATTATTGTACACTTAAGTAAGTTCACTAGAGTTATATTATACATTAATAATAGTTCACTAGAGTTATATTACACGTTAATAATAGTTCACTAGAGTTATATTAAACGTTAATAATAGTTCACTAGAGTTATATTACACGTTAATAATAGTTCACTAGAGTTATATTACACGTTAATAATAGTTTACTAGAGTTATATTGCACGTTAATAATAGTTCACTAGAGTTATATTACACGTTAATAATAGTTCACTAGAGTTATATTACACGTTAATAATAGTTCACTAGAGTTATATTACATGTTAATAATAGTTCACTAGAGTTATATTATACGTTAATAATAGTTCACTAGAGTTATATTACACGTTAATAATAGTTCACTAGAGTTATATTACACGTTAATAATAGTTCACTAGAGTTATATTACACGTTAATAATAGTTCACTAGAGTTATATTATACGTTAATAATAGTTCACTAGAGTTATATTACACGTTAATAATAGTTCACTAGAGTTATATTACACGTTAATAATAGTTCACTAGAGTTATATTTCACGTTAATAATAGTTCACTAGAGTTTTATTACACGTTAATAATAGTTCACTAGAGTTATATTTCACGTTAATAATAGTTCACTAGAGTTATATTACACGTTAATAATAGTTCACTAGAGTTTTATTACACGTTAATAATAGTTCACTAGAGTTATATTACACGTTAATAATAGTTCACTAGAGTTATATTAAACGTTAATAATAGTTCACTAGAGTTATATTACACGTTAATAATAGTTCACTAGAGTTATATTACACGTTAATAATAGTTCGCTAGAGTTATATTACACGTTAATAATAGTTCAATAGAGTTATATTACACGTTAATAATAGTTCACTAGAGTTATGTTACACGTTAATAATAGTTCACTAGAGTTATATTACACGTTAATAATAGTTCACTAGTTATATTACACGTTAATAATAGTTCACTAGTTATGTTACACGTTAATAATAGTTCACTAGAGTTATATTACACGTTAATAATAGTTCACTAGAGTTATATTACACGTTAATAATAGTTCACTAGAGTTATGTTACACGTTAATAATAGTTCACTAGAGTTATATTACACGTTAATAATAGTTCACTAGTTATGTTACACGTTAATAATAGTTCACTAGAGTTATATTACACGTTAATAATAGTTCACTAGTTATATTACACGTTAATAATAGTTCACTAGAGTTATATTACACGTTAATAATAGTTCACTAGAGTTATATTACACGTTAATAATAGTTCACTAGAGTTATATTATACGTTAATAATAGTTCACTAGAGTTATATTACACGTTAATAATAGTTCACTAGTTATATTACACGTTAATAATAGTTCACTAGTTATGTTACACGTTAATAATAGTTCACTAGAGTTATATTACACGTTAATAATAGTTCACTAGAGTTATATTACACGTTAATAATAGTTCACTAGTTATGTTACACGTTAATAATAGTTCACTAGAGTTATATTACACGTTAATAATAGTTCACTAGAGTTATATTACACGTTAATAATAGTTCACTAGAGTTATATTACACGTTAATAATGGTTCACTAGAGTTATATTACACGTTAATATTATCAATCTTGCGGTTGTCACTTGTCACTACCGCTGTTGGCTGAGTCCTCGATAATACTGTACAGCCTTGAAGAATATTGTCATTCAAAGCTCTGTCTGTAGGATTTGAGGGTCAGCGTGTGTGTGTTGACTGTCACTTAATGAACCACAGTAAAGACAGTCACATTCTGGGGTGGTTTAAATAAATCACTTTGTTGGTTAAGGTCAATATGAGGAACGCGTGATGGTCTGGTTAACACTAGGTTCTGGATCAACAAATTACGTTTGTATTGTGTTAAGGTTATTGTGTTTGTGTGTGTGTTTGTGTTTGTGTTTGTTTGTATGTCCGTGTGTGTGTGTGTGGAGTCATGCCCTCTCTCCCCCTCACACACATATACGGACCGTCCCGGACAGCGCCGTAGAGAATATTGATCAGGGAGGGTGCGCGCCTCGCCTTATATACCCGACGACGGACGCACACACACACACAGAGACACACACACACACAGACACACACACACACAGCCAACAGGTTGCTCCCCCACTCTCCGTGTCCTGCCAACACTGTGGCTGACCACCAGAGTAATGTCTCCCTCTCCTCATATATTCCCTCTCATCCCTCTCATTACCTCATCAACACTGAAATAATCAACCGTAAATATATCTTCATCTTTATACCAGTAAGTGAAGGAGGAAATTGAATAAAAGATAAGAAGGAAACGAATAAGAGAATAGGAGAGAATTGTGACTGTCATGAGCCTATCTCTCGTACTAAGATCCACAGGTTGTAAAGGAGGAGGAGGAGGAGCTGAGTGCGGGGTCCCAGGCTCTCACTCACGCACTCTTTCCTCTCCCACGCAATCACTTACCTCCAGTGTAATTTCTGGCCTCTTAGTATAAGTGTGCGTTTGAGAGGCCATCATCATCCAGGATGCCAGTGAGAGCCCACGACCAGGGAGATGTCTCTCTCTCTCTCTCTCTCTCTCTCTCTCTCTCTCTCTCTCTCTCTCTCTTGTCTCCCAGCTAGTGTGTGTGTGTGTGTGTGTGTGTGTGTGTGTGTGTATGTGTGTGTGTGTGTGTGTGTGTGTGTGTGTGTGTGTGTGTGTTTTCTTGTTACCGTATCTACCTGCACCTGAACGTGTACCTGCAGTAGTGTAGTGTAGTGTCGTCGGGATATAAGCGACCACAACAAACTCGAGGCATCGCGGGGACAATCATATTTATTCTGAGAACAATCCATATAACTTATTGCTTATCTGTCTCTCTTTTTCTGTGTGGTGTTATAGAGAGAGAGAGAGAGAGAGAGAGAGAGAGAGAGAGAGAGAGAGAGAGAGAGAGTTTTCAGCTATCATCGGTCAAGGCTCATTTTCTTATCGTCAAAAAACTAGTTTCCTTTAGACAAACAAGTTTTTATGACGCTACTACCAATTTTTTCCCTGCATAACACCTTTTTATCTCTTTGAGTCGCTTAGGGTTAAATAATCGTCCTTCGAGGGTTAAATCATCATAGTCAAAGGGGTTTAATCGTCGTCTTTAAAGGGTTAAATCATAATAGTCAAAGGGTTAAATCATCGTCCTCAAAGGGTTAACCCATCATTCGCAAAAGAGTTAAATCATATTAAAAGTTAAATCATCGTCTACAAAGGCTTAAACCATCATCATCAAAGAGTTAATCGTCGTTAAAGGGTTAAACCATCGTCATGAAAGGGTTAAACCATCATCGTCTTCAAAAGGGTTAAGACCAGGACCCATTTTCTGGAGGCAGGAGTTGAAGGAGTGCCAGACAGTCACTTACACTATCCACGTCGTCGCCTCGGAGCATCTCAGGCCTTGGGGTCCACCATTACCTGTTATGGGGCTGACGTGAGTGTGTTTGTCGCCCCTCAAAACACGGTGGTGGTGAGGGGCTCTCTCTCTCTCTCTCTCTCTCTCTCTCTCTCTCTCTCTCTCTCTCTCTCTCTCTCTCTCTCTCTCTCTCTCTCTCTCTCTCTCTCTCTCTCTGTTTTACCTCATTCTCTCTCTCTTTTACCCCATTCTCTCTCTATTTATCTTTTATCTTTCTCTCTCTGTTTTATCTCTTAGTCTCTCTACACTTATCTTGTAGTAAATAGTATCTCTCCAAGTGTCTCTCTGATAAAATATATCTCTTTAAAATATCTCACCAAATAATATCTCTTCAAGTCTCTATCTCTCTCTTCTTTCTGGTAAAATACATCTCTATAATCTCATCCAGTGAATGCCACGTATGCATCATTCTTAAGGACACGAAAAAAAAGCAATTCCCATAATGCAGACATCTCAAGGGGGAAGATTATTTGATCTTATGGAGGGCCAGTGAGGGGAGGTTGTCTTTGGTGAGCTCTGAGTCAGGTTTAAGAACTCGTATGGTTTATTTCTGACGTTTTTTATCGGATGAAAGAACTGTTTTAAGTCGTTCTCATTAACTCTTTGACGTCAAAGGTGGATTCTTATGATTTCTTAATAGGTTCTCATTAGTCGACGAGTAAAGATGGTTAATGGCTTTCTTTATTCTTAACTGGAGGTGAGAGAACCGTTTTATGTCGGAGGTGAGAGAACCGGTTTAAGCGGTTCTCATTAAGACAACCAATAAAGATGGATATACAAATTTATTTACACCTCATGAAATTTTCTTCCGGTTTTTTTTATTTTATTTTATTTTTATTTTACATAGATATAAGAAAACTGCTCTAAGTGATTCATATTAAGCTGACGATACAAAGGTAGATTCTTAAAGCTTCCTACGATAGCTTTCTCACTTTATCCCTTATTTCAGGTATGAAACAAAGGGTCACAGACACTCATTCTCACAAACATCTTACGATAAATTTCATTACTCGTAAATAAAGTCTGTAAAAAAAATCGTAAGTGACGTAGAGGTAAATTCTTAAAGGATCTTACGGCAGAGAACTAACTTCTTGTTTCCCCTGACTAGAGATGTGGGAAAGCATCTTGTTGCCTCACATAATCTAGATCATAAATACAGGTTTGAACTTTACCTCTTGACTGGTGATGTGAGGAGGTGTAAGAGAGGTGCTGGTGTAGAGTGTGGCTCAGGAAGGTGAGGTGTAAGGGAGATGCTGGTGTAGAGTGTGGCTCAGGAAGGTGAGGTGTAAGAGAGATGCTGGTGTAGAGTGTGGCTCAGGAAGGTGAGGTGTAAGAGAGATGCTGGTGTAGAGTGTGGCTCGGGAAGGTGAGGTGTAAGAGAGATGCTGGTGTAGAGTGTGGCTCAGGAAGGTGAGGTGTAAGAGAGATGCTGGTGTGGAGTGTGGCTCAGGAAGGTGAGGTGTAAGAAAGATGCTGGTGAAGAGTGTGGCTCAGGAAGGTGAGGTGTAAGAGAGATGCTGGTGTAGAGTGTGGCTCAGGAAGGTGAGGTGCAAGAGAGATGCTGGTGTAGAGTGTGGCTCGGGAAGGTGAGGTGTAAGAGAGATGCTGGTGTAGAGTGTGGCTCGGGAAGGTGAGGTGTAAGAGAGATGCTGGTGTAGAGTGTGGCTCGGGAAGGTGAGGTGTAAGAGAGATGCTGGTGTAGAGTGTGGCTCGGGAAGGTGAGGTGTAAGAGAGATGCTGGTGTGGAGTGTGGCTCGGGAAGGTGAGGTGTAAGAGAGATGCTGGTGTAGAGTGTGGCTCAGGAAGGTGAGGTGTAAGAGAGATGCTGGTGTAGAGTGTGGCTCGGGAAGGTGAGGTGTAAGAGAGATGCTGGTGTGGAGTGTGGCTCGGGAAGGTGTTCTGAGTGTACTGGTTATTATGGGGTTATATGGGAGGGACAGACAGAGAGACTACCTTCCATAACATAACACTGAGAAAGAGGGAGTGATGGAGAGAGGAGGGGCAGAGAAGAGAGAGGGCCAACAGCCCCACGTGAAGCCGCTAACTGGTGTAAAACTGACTTCTTATTTTCACCAACCAGCTTCACTTTGATGTCTCTCTCCCTCACTAACTTTCATAATTATCTTCCTCGTTGCTAAGTTATTTAAAACTGTCTTATGTCTTATAAAACGCTCCCTAAAATACACCACCAACAACCTAACCTAACCAAACCTAACCTAACCAACAAGTTAAAGTCACTCTCAAGATTTACATGAAAGATTTTCCTGGTAAACTATAATTTTCCCCGTTTTTGGTGAGTTGGTTTCAAGTCTTCATGTCTGGAGGAAAACTTTAATGAGTTTGTATCGTTGTAGATAAATTGTGTTAAATCTTATCTTTTTTTTTTAATTGAATAACGTTATAATATTGTTAACCCTGTAGAATTGGGGCGTGACATCAAGCTAGATATTTGTTAGTGATACAAGTTATTATTGTTGTTATTATTGTTGTTATTGTTGTTATTATTATTATCATTATTATTATTGTTATTGTTGTCTTTAACTTAAATACATAAACAAAGACTGAAGCAGGAAACCTAATATACAACGTAATAAAACAAGACGATAAACCCACAAAAGAAATAAAACAGGAAGAAAGATAAACCACGATCAAAGGCGATAGAGAGGGACGTGAGGGAATTGCCTGAAGAAGCGGTGGAAATAACAACACTCGGGGCAACACAGCGGCGTCAACCTTCAATAAATGTCTTCATCCTTAGGTCGGGAATCTCATGAGACTTAAAGGGGTTGGACAGCCTTATGACTCTGTGTCTCTGAGGGTGAAATAGATTCTTGTTGAGTTTGTGTCGTTTCTTCCTCCTCCGTTTTCTATGATGTTGAGGGAGTTATTATTGTTATTATTATTATTATTATTATTATTATTATTATTATTATTATTATTATTATTATTGTTATTATTATTATTATTATTATTATTATTATTATTATTGTTATTATTATTATTATTATTATTATTATTGTTATTGTTATTATTATTATTATTATTACTGCTGCTCGGAATTCTGTGATCCCTCTCTCTCTCTCTCTCTCTCTCTCTCTCTCTCTCTCTCTCTCTCTCTCTCTCTCTCTTAGGGGTAAATACTCACCCACTTGCAGCCTCTTGTTGTCAAGGATTTTCTAATTTTACTTTTACGTTTTCTTTCTCTCGAGTTTACAAAAAAAGAGAAAGCTCAAAGAGTTCCCCCCTTCACTTCCTTCTTCTCTATTTTATGTAAAGAAAAGAAGAAAAATTAACTCACGGACGAGAGAGAGAGAGGGAGAGTAAAACTGCCCTGTAAAAATATTGTACACCAAAAGGTCACAGTTTTACAGTACTCGTCTTAAGGTCGACGTGTTTGATGGCGACTCGGCCAGTGAGTGAGTCATGCTGTATTCACTACACATACGAGCGGTGAATTTTGACGCTAGGGATAAGACTTCACATCCTGGTTATTAAGTCACATGAAAGTTTAATGGATGTTGATAGTGTATTACTGAAGGGGGGAGGGGGAGTGGTGGAGGGAGGGAGGTCAACAGGAGGGATAGTGGTCAAGAAGGAAGGGAAAGATTATGAGACAGGTAGATAAGGTTAATTGGCTTTATATCTGGTTTGTTTTCCTGAGCTGTACGTGGTGGACCTTTACCGTGTTTACTGCCTGGTTCATTACTGTGTGTGTGTGTGTGTGTGTGTGTGTGTGTGTGCTTCTACCTTCTATCATCCTCCTCCACTCTCTGTATCTCTCTAACCTATTTCTTTTCTTAATTTCTTTCTCTCTCTCTCTGTTTTTTCTTGTCCTCACACCTTTCTCTCCTCCTTCCAAATCTCTATTTCTTCTCTTCTCCTCGTTGTCTGTCTATCCTTCTCCGTTCTCTATCTCTTTCTACACTCCGTTGTATTCTCTCCGTTTAGCTCTCTCTCCCTCCTGGTCTCTCTACCTCCCTGCTCTCCTCTCTCTCCCTCTCTTTCATCCCGCTCTCAATCTCCTCCCTATTCTCTTCCCCCTCCTCTCCCATCCCTCCCAGCCACTATTACTGCACACACACACACACACACACACACACACACACACACACACACACACACACACACCTCACACAGCTGGCAGGGGATAATGACAGGGAACCGTTCTCGTTACCTCTGCCTTTATAATGCCATAACAGGGAGTAAATGGTTGTTAATGCGGTGTTTGGTAAGAGTGATGAAGGGGGAAGGGGTTGGGGGCAGGCTGGGGTGATGCTCTGATGTACACACAGGAAAAATGAAAACGAAATATTGGCCCGTTTTCTGTGATGATCTCGGGGTAGAGGAGGATGGGAAGGTTGTGTGAGGGTAACTTGGCTATATTGCTCGAAAAAAATTAGTTGATAGGGTTGGGGGGCCTTGGAATGCCTCGGCAATTTTCTTTTGATGTTTGTTCTATTCAAATTAGGACTGTGACTACCGATCTTTGTTGATAGAGAGATGGGTAGATAAGGAATTAAATTGTACCGACATAAGTTTACAGTGAATCACCGTATATATAGGCAGTGTAGGAGAGAGAGAGAGAGAGAGAGAGAGAGAGAGAGAGAGAGAGAGAGAGAGAGAGAGAGAGAGAGAGAGAGAGCGCCAATGATAACCCCAAAAAGCCTTTCATAACCTAACCATTGGGACTGGACTGACACCTTCATAATACTATTACTCACAGAGGCAGAGGCGAATGAGGGCCTCGGTATCACATAACCAATTAGATCCTCTGATACTAACCAACCACACCTGACTAACCTAATATAACCTAACCTAAACTATCCTAACCTAACCTACTCAAAATTACACTATCCTAATCTACCTTAACCTAACCTATCGTAACCTAACCAAAAGTAAACTATCCTAATGGGAGATAGCTTTCTAGTTTGTTAGCTTTCTACGCCAGGGTGAGTTAGCTGTACGTCAGACCAGCTGTATAAGTGTGGTGTTAGGATCTTGTTTCCGTGTTCCATTATCAAGGAGTATTTGCGCTGCGTGTCACCGGTAAGCGTCTCCTAATTACGGGTCGCGTAGTGTTGGCTCAAGGTTGTAATAACTTCAACTTTGATCTTTGTTGTTTTATTATTAATTTATGGGTTCGGGAGTAATTTATTTCTGGATTAATTTTACACAGCGTGAATATAAACCCACACAGGCGGGCACACATGGAATTATTCTCTCTCTCTCTCTCTCTCTCTCTCTCTCTCTCTCTCTCTCTCTCTCTCTCTCTCTCTCTCTCTCTCTCTCTCTGCCCATTCTCTGCCCTTATTTCCCGTTCTCCATCTTCGTCCCTCTCTCTAACCTTTCTTTTTCTTCGCCTTAACCTCTCTCTCTCTTCTTGCTTCCTTTTTCTTGCCCTCTCTTTCTCCTCGACGTTTTGTCTCTCTCTTTCTCTCACATAATTCTTAGTTATATCAAACTCAGATAAACTCTTGCTTTATCAATTATATTTAAGTTACTCTTATGAATTTCATCTTTTATTAAATTGTCTTATAATCACAACACTTAACATAACCTGACCTAACCTAACCTAACCTAACCTAACCTAACCTAGCCTAACCTAACCTAACCTAACCTAACCTAACCTAAACCTAACCTAACCTAACCTAACCTAACCTAACCAGCCGAGTATAAGAATTATCCATTATCTTTATTATACCAAGGCGTTTGTAAATCAGTGGTGCGGTGGCTGAATGGGTATAAAGCTCGACTCCTACTCTGAGGGTCGCTAGTTCGATCCCGAGGTACTTCGTAGACCACTCAGCTATAATTAAATAACTTAGCAATATTAACCTAGCCTAACCTAACTGTCCTTCATGATTATGGGACGCGGTTTTATTGTGTAAATTAACTCAATCTAGGCAACGCTGAATCTTTCGTAAACTAATGTACATTTTACTGTAATGTCTCTCTTTGTTTATGGAAAGAGAGAGAGAGAGAGAGAGAGAGAGAGAGAGAGAGAGAGAGAGAGAGAGAGAGAGAGACACGCCACATTACCGTGACTCTGGCATCAATAGTTAGGATGTGAGATATATTCCTTGACCTTATTAGTGAAGATCAAAAGTCACGAGTCATTAATGAACAAAAAGAGACATAATTAGTAAGTCATATGTGGATGGCTAACGGACCTCGATCTAATGTAAGTAGTCCGTTAAATAGAGGTTTAATGTCTAATGGACCCTCGATTTAACGGATTTTCCTCTCAATACATTATTTTAGATGGAAGTTTTGCATGTAACGGACCTCAATCTAGCCTCTTTAGTCCGTAGATGAGGTTTAGCATCTAACGAACCCTCTATTTAACGGACTTCCCGCTCCATGTAGTCCGTTAAATAGAGGGTTCACTGTACAGAAGGTGAAAAGTTCTGGAGTCAATGAATATCCTGTACAGGGTGAAGAGAAGAGTAAGTTAAATGTGGGTGGCCAAGTCCGTAGAGTTATACGCGTGTGAGCGCTGTCTTCACTATAAACCTAATATTGTCATAACATTCTCCCCACACGTTACCAGATCTCTCTCTCTCTCTCTCTCTCTCTCTCTCTCTCTCTCTCTCTCTCTCTCTCTCTCTCTCTCTGCCCTTATTTCCCGTTCTCCATCTTCGTCCCTCTCTCTAACCTTTCTTTTTCTTCGCCTTAACCTCTCTCTCTCTTCTTGCTTCCTTTTTCTTGCCCTCTCTTTCTCCTCGACTTTTTGTCTCTCTCTTTCTCTCACATAATTCTTAGTTATATCAAACTCAGATAAACTCTTGCTTTTTCAATTTTATTTAAGTTACTCTTATGAATTTCATCTTTTATTAAATTGTCTTATAATCACAACACTTAACCTAACCTGACCTAACCTAACCTAACCTAACCTAACCTAACCTAACCTAGCCTAGCCTAACCTAACCTAACCTAGCCTAACCTAACCTAACCTAACCTAACCTAACCTAACCAGCCGAGTATAAGAATTATCCATTATCTTTATGATACCAAGGCGTTTGTAAATCAGTGGTGCGGTGGCTGAATGGGTATAAAGCTCGACTCCTACTCTGAGGGTCGCTAGTTCGATCCCGAGGTACTTCGTAGACCACTCAGCTATAATTAAATAACTTAGCAATATTAACCTAGCCTAACCTAACTGTCCTTCATGACTATGGGACGCGGTTTTATTGTGTAAATTAACTCAATCTAGGCAACGCTGAATCTTTCGTAAACTAATGTACATTTTACTGTAATGTCTCTCTTTGTTTATGGAAAGAGAGAGAGAGAGAGAGAGAGAGAGACGCCACATTACCGTGACTCTGGCATCAATAGTTAGGATGTGAGATATATTCCTTGACCTTATTAGTGAAGATCAAAAGTCACGAGTCATTAATGAACAAAAAGAGACATAATTAGTAAGTCATATGTGGATGGCTAACGGACCTCGATCTAATGTAAGTAGTCCGTTAAATAGAGGTTTAATGTCTAATGGACCCTCGATTTAACGGATTTTCCTCTCAATACATTATTTTAGATGGAAGTTTTGCATGTAACGGACCTCAATCTAGCCTCTTTAGTCCGTAGATGAGGTTTAGCATCTAACGAACCCTCTATTTAACGGACTTCCCGCTCCATGTAGTCCGTTAAATAGAGAGTTCACTGTACAGAAGGTGAAAAGTTCTGGAGTCAATGAATATCCTGTACAGGGTGAAGAGAAGAGTAAGTTAAATGTGGGTGGCCAAGTCCGTAGAGTTATACGCGTGTGAGCGCTGTCTTCACTATAAACCTAATATTGTCATAACATTCTCCCCACACGTTACCAGATCTCTCTCTCTCTCTCTCTCTCTCTCTCTCTCTCTCTCTCTCTCTCTCTCTCTCTCTCTGCCCTTATTTCCCGTTCTCCATCTTCGTCCCTCTCTCTAACCTTTCTTTTTCTTCGCCTTAACCTCTCTCTCTCTTCTTGCTTCCTTTTTCTTGCCCTCTCTTTCTCCTCGACTTTTTGTCTCTCTCTTTCTCTCACATAATTCTTAGTTATATCAAACTCAGATAAACTCTTGCTTTTTCAATTTTATTTAAGTTACTCTTATGAATTTCATCTTTTATTAAATTGTCTTATAATCACAACACTTAACCTAACCTGACCTAACCTAACCTAACCTAACCTAACCTAACCTAACCTAGCCTAACCTCACCTAACCTGACCTAACCTAACTTAACCTAACCTAACCTAACCGAACCTAACCAGCCGAGTATAAGAATTATCCATTATCTTTATTATACCAAGGCGTTTGTAAATCAGTGGTGCGGTGGCTGGATGGGTATAAAGCTCGACTCCTACTCTGAGGGTCGCTAGTTCGATCCCGAGGTACTTCGTAGACCACTCAGCTATAATTAAATAACTTAGCAATATTAACCTAGCCTAACCTAACTGTCCTTCATGATTATGGGACGCGGTTTTATTGTGTAAATTAACTCAATCTAGCCAACGCTGAATCTTTCGTAAACTAATGTACATTTTACTGTAATGTCTCTCTTTGTTTATGGAGAGAGAGAGAGAGAGAGAGAGAGAGAGAGAGAGAGAGACGCCACATTACCGTGACTCTGGCATCAATAGTTAGGATGTGAGATATATTCCTTGACCTTATTAGTGAAGATCAAAAGTCACGAGTCATTAATGAACAAAAAGAGACATAATTAGTAAGTCATATGTGGATGGCTAACGGACCTCGATCTAATGTAAGTAGTCCGTTAAATAGAGGTTTAATGTCTAATGGACCCTCGATTTAACGGATTTTCCTATCAATACATTATTTTAGATGGAAGTTTTGCATGTAACGGACCTCAATCTAGCCTCTTTAGTCCGTAGATGAGGTTTAGCATCTAACGAACCCTCTATTTAACGGACTTCCCGCTCCATGTAGTCCGTTAAATAGAGAGTTCACTGTACAGGAGGTGAAAAGTTCAGGAGTCAATGAATATCCTGTACAGGGTGAAGAGAAGAGTAAGTTAAATGTGGGTGGCCAAGTCCGTAGAGTTATACGCGTGTGAGCGCTGTCTTCACTATAACCAAATATTGTCATAACATTCTCCCCACACGTTACCAGATCTCTCTCTCTCTCTCTCTCTCTCTCTCTCTCTCTCTCTCTCTCTCTCTCTCTCTCTCTCTGCCTTATTTCCCGTTCTCCATCTTCGTCCCTCTCTCTAACCTTTCTTTTTCTTCGCCTTAACCTCTCTCTCTCTTCTTGCTTCCTTTTTCTTGCCCTCTCTTTCTCCTCGACTTTTTGTCTCTCTCTTTCTCTCACATAATTCTTAGTTATATCAAACTCAGATAAACTCTTGCTTTATCAATTTTATTTAAGTTACTCTTATGAATTTCATCTTTTATTAAATTGTCTTATAATCACAACACTTAACATAACCTGACCTAACCTAACCTAACCTAACCTAACCTAACCTAGCCTAACCTAACCTAACCTAACCTAACCTAACCTGACCTAACCTAACCTAACCTAACCTAACCTAACCAGCCGAGTATAAGAATTATCCATTATCTTTATGATACCAAGGCGTTTGTAAATCAGTGGTGCGGTGGCTGAATGGGTATAAAGCTCGACTCCTACTCTGAGGGTCGCTAGTTCGATCCCGAGGTACTTCGTAGACCACTCAGCTATAATTAAATAACTTAGCAATATTAACCTAGCCTAACCTAACTGTCCTTCATGATTATGGGACGCGGTTTTATTGTGTAAATTAACTCAATCTAGGCAACGCTGAATCTTTCGTAAACTAATGTACATTTTACTGTAATGTCTCTCTTTGTTTATGGAGAGAGAGAGAGAGAGAGGGAGAGAGAGAGAGAGAGAGAGAGAGAGAGAGAGAGACGCCACATTACCGTGACTCTGGCATCAATAGTTAGGATGTGAGATATATTCCTTGACCTTATTAGTGAAGATCAAAAGTCACGAGTCATTAATGAACAAAAAGAGACATAATTAGTAAGTCATATGTGGATGGCTAACGGACCTCGATCTAATGTAAGTAGTCCGTTAAATAGAGGTTTAATGTCTAATGGACCCTCGATTTAACGGATTTTCCTCTCAATACATTATTTTAGATGGAAGTTTTGCATGTAACGGACCTCAATCTAGCCTCTTTAGTCCGTAGATGAGGTTTAGCATCTAACGAACCCTCTATTTAACAGACTTCCCGCTCCATGTAGTCCGTTAAATAGAGAGTTCACTGTACAGTAGGTGAAAAGTTCTGGAGTCAATGAATATCCTGTACAGGGTGAAGAGAAGAGTAAGTTAAATGTGGGTGGCCAAGTCCGTAGAGTTATACGCGTGTGAGTTCTGTCTTCACTATAACCAAATATTGTCATAACATTCTCCCCACACGTTACCAGATCTCTCTCTCTCTCTCTCTCTCTCTCTCTCTCTCTCTCTCTCTCTCTCTCTGCCCTTATTTCCCGTTCTCCATCTTCGTCCCTCTCTCTAACCTTTCTTTTTCTTCGCCTTAACCTCTCTCTCTCTTCTTGCTTCCTTTTTCTAGCCCTCTCTTTCTCCTCGACTTTTTGTCTCTCTCTTTCTCTCACATAATTCTTAGTTATATCAAACTCAGATAAACTCTTGCTTTATCAATTTTATTTAAGTTACTCTTATGAATTTCATCTTATATTAAATTGTCTTATAATCACAACATTTAACCTAACCTGACCTAACCTAACCTAACCTAACCTAACCTAGCCTAGCCTAACCTAACCTAACCTAACCTAACCTAACCTAACCTAACCTAATCTAGCCTAGCCTAACCTAACCTAACCTAGCCTAACCTAACCTAACCAGCCGAGTATAAGAATTATCCATTATCCATTGTAAGTCAGTGGTGCGGTGGCTGAATGGGTATAAAGCTCGACTCCTACTCTGAGGGTCACTAGTTCGATCCCGAGGTACTTCGTAGACCACTCAGCTATAATTAAATAACTTAGCAATATTAACCTAGCCTAACCTAACTGTCCTTCATGACTATGGGACGCTGTTTTATTGTGTAAATTAACTCAATCTAGGCAACGCTGAATCTTTCGTAAACTAATGTACATTTTACTGTAATGTCTCTCTTTGTTTATGGAAAGAGAGAGAGAGAGAGAGAGAGAGAGAGAGAGAGAGAGAGAGAGAGAGAGAGACGCCACATTACCGTGACTCTGGCATCAATAGTTAGGATGTGAGATATATTCCTTGACCTTATTAGTGAAGATCAAAAGTCACGAGTCATTAATGAACAAAAAGAGACATAATTAGTAAGTCATATGTGGATGGCTAACGGACCTCGATCTAATGTAAGTAGTCCGTTAAATAGAGGTTTAATGTCTAATGGACCCTCGATTTAACGGATTTTCCTATCAATACATTATTTTAGATGGAAGTTTTGCATGTAACGGACCTCAATCTAGCCTCTTTAGTCCGTAGATGAGGTTTAGCATCTAACGAACCCTCTATTTAACGGACTTCCCGCTCCATGTAGTCCGTTAAATAGAGAGTTCACTGTACAGGAGGTGAAAAGTTCTGGAGTCAATGAATATCCTGTACAGGGTGAAGAGAAGAGTAAGTTAAATGTGGGTGGCCAAGTCCGTAGAGTTATACGCGTGTGAGTTCTGTCTTCACTATAACCAAATATTGTCATAACATTCTCCCCACACGTTACCAGATCTCTCTCTCTCTCTCTCTCTCTCTCTCTCTCTCTCTCTCTCTCTCTCTCTCTGCCCTTATTTCCCGTTCTCCATCTTCGTCCCTCTCTCTAACCTTTCTTTTTCTTCGCCTTAACCTCTCTCTCTCTTCTTGCTTCCTTTTTCTAGCCCTCTCTTTCTCCTCGACTTTTTGTCTCTCTCTTTCTCTCACATAATTCTTAGTTATATCAAACTCAGATAAACTCTTGCTTTATCAATTTTATTTAAGTTACTCTTATGAATTTCATCTTTTATTAAATTGTCTTATAATCACAACACTTAACATAACCTGACCTAACCTAACCTAACCTAACCTAACCTAACCTAACCTAACCTAACCTAACCTAGCCTAACCTAGCCTAACCTAACCTAACCTAACCTAGCCTAACCTAACCTAACCTAACCTAACCTAACCTAACCAGCCGAGTATAAGAATTATCCATTATCTTTATTATACCAAGGCGTTTGTAAATCAGTGGTGCGGTGGCTGAATGGGTATAAAGCTCGACTCCTACTCTGAGGGTCACTAGTTCGATCCCGAGGTACTTCGTAGACCACTCAGCTATAATTAAATAACTTAGCAATATTAACCTAGCCTAACCTAACTGTCCTTCATGACTATGGGACGCTGTTTTATTGTGTAAATTAACTCAATCTAGGCAACGCTGAATCTTTCGTAAACTAATGTACATTTTACTGTAATGTCTCTCTTTGTTTATGGAGAGAGAGAGAGAGAGAGAGAGAGAGAGAGAGAGAGAGAGAGAGAGAGACGCCACATTACCGTGACTCTGGCATCAATAGTTAGGATGTGAGATATATTCCTTGACCTTATTAGTGAAGATCAAAAGTCACGAGTCATTAATGAACAAAAAGAGACATAATTAGTAAGTCATATGTGGATGGCTAACGGACCTCGATCTAATGTAAGTAGTCCGTTAAATAGAGGTTTAATGTCTAATGGACCCTCGATTTAACGGATTTTCCTCTCAATACATTATTTTAGATGGAAGTTTTGCATGTAACGGACCTCAATCTAGCCTCTTTAGTCCGTAGATGAGGTTTAGCATCTAACGAACCCTCTATTTAACGGACTTCCCGCTCCATGTAGTCCGTTAAATAGAGAGTTCACTGTACAGGAGGTGAAAAGTTCTGGAGTCAATGAATATCCTGTACAGGGTGAAGAGAAGAGTAAGTTAAATGTGGGTGGCCAAGTCCGTAGAGTTATACGCGTGTGAGTTCTGTCTTCACTATAACCAAATATTGTCACAACATTCTCCCCACACGTTTACCAGAACTCTCTCTCTCTCTCTCTCTCTCTCTCTCTCTCTCTCTCTCTCTCTCTCTCTCTCTCTCTCTCTCTCTCTCTCTCTCTCTCTCTCTCTCTCTCTCTCTCTCTCTCTCTCTCTCTCTCATTAAAAACAATGAACACGACCAATCTGCAAGACAATATTTAAACTATAACATCACCACTACGCTACACTACGCTACACAACGCTACGCTACACTACACTACACTACACTACACTCGATTCCACTTTTTGTCAACAACTTGTATCTCTGAAGCGGGTAAAAACTTTGAGATTAATAGCGGTGGTAAGTAGGTTGTGGTTGGCTGGGCGGTCATATGGTTGGCTGGGCTGTCGGATTGTTGGGTGGGCGGTGGGATGGTTGGGCGTGCGGTCGGATAGTTGGCTGGGCGGTGGGATGGTTGGATGGGCGGTGAGATAGTTGGGTGTGCGGGCAGGTGGTTGGTTGGCTAGGTAAGGAGGGGCTGTGTTATGTTATGATAGCAAACAGAGGATATTGTTGCCTCATGGTGGAGAACCCAGACCCATAGAGCCGAGAGAGAGAGAGAGAGAGAGAGAGAGAGAGAGAGAGAGAGAGAGAGAGGACAAAATTGTGTAAAGAGAATAAATGTGAGAAAAGACAGAAACGAAATGATTGTGTGTGTGTGTGTGTGTGTGTATGTGTGTGTGTGTGTGTGTGTGTTTGTGTGTGTGTGTGTGTGTGTGTGTGTGAACTTGTCAACACGCACCTCAACAAAAACTGTCGTCGTTGTGAACTCTTTTAACACCTAAACCGCAGGTATTTTCTCAGCTCAGGTATGTGTGTGACGCATCGGTGTGGTGCTCTCTGACAACCATTTATTCTTCAGGTTATCTTCTTTGTCTCTGTCTCTCGTCTCTCTGTCTTTTTCTGTCGTCTTGTGTCTGTCTGTCTGTCTGTCTTTCTTTATCTTCCCACTGTCTATATCTGTTTTTCTCGATTTTTCTTCGTCTCGTTCTATTTACTCGCTCTCTCTCTCTCTCTCTCTCTCTCTCTCTCTCTCTCTCTCTCTCTCTCTCTCTCTCTCTCTCTCTCTCTCTCTCCAAGGAATTAAACAAAAACAGAAGTCATAGTTTTTTGTGACGGTGAAAATATTTTATGATTCATACTGCGAAAAAAAAAATGAAAAAATGCAATTGTTAAAGGTTATAGTGTGTGTGTGAGAGAGAGAGAGAGAGAGAGAGAGAGAGAGAGAGAGAGAGAGAGAGAGATACCTTTCTTCCCTCGGGTTAAAACAACTCTAAAACAACTTTTATCAAGACCTTTGTACACTGCATCTCTCCCTCGGGGGAAGTAAAGGGTCAGTCAGGTCAGTAAGAGAGGTGCAGTGACTCCTGATATTATATTTTACTAGTGGGGATGTTAATGTGTACCTCTGAACACCTTTAAGGGATGACCCTATTATACGGAACTATTTGTATCACACACACACACACACACACACATATATATATATATATATATATATATGTATATATATAATATATATATATATATATATATATATATATATATATATATATATATATATATATATCCCTTTCCATTGGTAAATACAAAACCCGGGTGTGTGAAATATGAGTTTGGTTGGTTCAGCTGATGGTATATCTATTTAATCCCGGACTATAAACATACACCCTATGTATGAGGTATTACACCTGTGTATGATGTATCGCCAACTAATACACTCTCCAAATGTTATTCACAAATCGCCGGAAAATACTGAATTGAAACTTAGCATTATGGATCGTGAATATTTTTGGCGGCGTCAAAGATCGTGAATATTTTTGGCGGCGTCAAAGATCGTGAATATTTTTGGCGGCGTCAAAGATCGTGAATATTTTTGGCGGCGTCAAAGATCGTGAATATTTTTGCAGGAAGGCGTGAGAGGTAAACAGACATATGTCGCCTCTCCTCTCCACCATCCACGAATTTATTTGTTGTTTGTATAAGTGATATTTAAACTTCCTGTGTGTGTGTGTGTGTGTGTGTGTGTGTGTGTGTGTGTGCCACACGTTCCATCATATCACACATATTCGTATCAAAATATTTCAGATATTTTCTGCATTCTACATATTCAGACATTCCAAAGATTTGACGATTCCAGAAGTATAATAATTTCTGTTATTCCAGGATATTAAAACCATTACCGTTCCACTTATTCCAAATTCCCGATATTCAAAGAATTCCAGAAATTCAGATATTCCAGGATTCCAAAAGTAACACTATTCCAAATATTCCGGGATTAAAGCTTGAAATTCAACATTCCAGAATTCCAGAAGTATCTTTGTTCCAGACATTTACAGTATTACAATAGTTAAAATTCCATATTTCATAACCCCAGTCATTCCAGTATTCCACATATTTCAGAATACCTGATAATCCAGAACTTCTTATATTACCAAATGTTAGAAGTACCCTTAATCCAAGTGATCCAAGGGGTTAAAATGATGAAAGTCCAGATATTCTAAAATTCCAGATCTCCAAGCAGTTCACATATTCCAGGATTCCAGAAGTACCATTATTCTAGACATTCCAATAATAGAATTATGGGAAGACTCCCTGTACTCGGCTCCTCCAGCACCCTAGGAGGTCGGGTGAGGAGGCCCAACCAACCTCAACTATTGACAACTTGTTACAGACACAGATACACTAAAGTTGATCTTGGAGATACCGATAGCCTTGTGTGTGTGTGTGTGTGTGTGTGTGTGTGTGTGTGTGTGTGAACCATCAGCCTACACAGTACAGACAAACTTAGTGAGGATAGTACAGTAACTTTGTGTAGATGACCACGTTAGGTTGTGGTGACGATCGTAGTGCTCTCTCTCTCTCTCTCTCTCTCTCTCTCTCTCTCTCTCTCTCTCTCTCTCTCTCTCTCTCTCTCTCTCTCTTGTACTACACATCCCCTGCGATAATAAATCACCGCCACAGAGCCACCAGACCGGGTCATTACAAGGCGCCGACATCCACACAATCCATTCTGGCTTATTAATATTATACCTCCCCCCCTCCTCCTACCCCTCTCTCCCCTCTCTCCTGCCCCTCACCCCCTCACCTCTCATTTTCTCCCTCCCGCCCCCCCCCCCGCCTCTCCCTCTCCCAACCCTCAACCCAACTTTTATCGTTTTCCCTTCCACCCTCACTCCACCTTCCACCTCTCACTCCACCTTCCACCCCTCACTCGTCCCCCTCTCTCCCCTACTCTTTTCTTCCCCCTTCTACCCTTCAATACCCATCCCACCCGTCTGCTTCCCTCTCACCCCCTATATTAACCCCTTCCCTCCCTCCCCTAATCCACCCCCATCACCCCTTATATTATCCCTCCAGTACCCCTTCCCTACCTCCCTCCTTCTCTCCATCACCACTCCCCTCCCCTCCCACCTCTAATCCATCCCTCCCTTACCTCCTCCCTCCCTCTCCTTCATCTCCCCCCCATCTTCTCCCTCACCCCTCCTCCCCCTCACCTACACCTTGACTAACATTAATATCCGCTCTTTTTCTTCATTCGTCACAGCTAATTAAATTCTGACAGTCCCACAACTACTGAGTGACGCCACACCATACCACACCATCACTCACCCTGCTAACACTACACCACACCACACCACACCATCACCTACCTTGATAACACCACATCACGCCACACCATACCACACCACACCACACCATCACCTACCCTGACAACACTAAGCCACACTCAACAGTTACCAACACAGAATTTAATACTGAATAACAGAGTCGAGGAAATGGTGAGAGAGAGAGAGAGAGAGAGAGAGAGAGAGAGAGAGAGAGAGAGAGAGAGAGAGAGAGAGTTAATTAGACATTTATGTATGATACCAATGTTCAGTAAGTGGTGTACCAATATTAGAGAGGCAACATTGGAGTGGTACCTTTATAGGAACACCATATAATGATACTAATGGGAAATTATGTTGATACATTTTAATGATACCCAATAAAGGCACCACTATAGTCACCATTGGAGGTACCACTAGTCACCAATGGAACTAAAATGATCATACATGATACAACCAAAGACAGCAATGAATTCACCACTACAGGCACCGATGGACCAGGCACCAATAGAGGCTAGGTAGCAGTAACAGGAACAAGGTACCAATAGAGGCCAGGTAGCAGTAGCAAGGTACCAATACAGGAAGGAAGACAGAAGCTCCCACACTCGCGGAAATTATATATTGAAAAGGAATCGTCAATCTTATAAGGCCCAGCCAGGTACACCGCCGGTACCTGTGTGTGTGTGTGTACCATCCCGGCCAGGTACACCGCCGATACCTGTGTGTATTATTGTAGGCCTATTGTTTGGCTGTATTTTAGGAGTGTATGACCCCCCCCTTCTCTCTCTCTCTCTCTCTCTCTCTCTCTCTCTCTCTCTCTCTCTCTCTCTCTCTCTCTCTCTCTCTCTCTCTCACCAGGAGGGAGACAAAAGCTATTTCAACTTTAGTGACGCCAAGACAATTTAATGATTATTGAACAATAATTAGAACTTTAACTGACTGAGTCAAAACTTTAGATGAATAATTACGACACACACACACACACACACACACACACACACACACACACACACACACACATAGACACATACGTCTCCTCTCCTCTCCCTTCCATCATCACCGTTAATGGGAAAAAATAAATTATCCCCCCCTCACCCCCCCATACATATATCATCCCTCACGTATAGTCCCCCCTCTCTACCCCCCCTCCTCCCCCTCCTCCCCCTCTTGTAATGGTCATCATCTGTCTCGGTTTGTTTATATTGAGGAGACATGTTGGTAATGGTAGATGGGGTTATGGGTGGTGTGGGTGGTAGGTGGGTGGGTGTGGGTGGTAGGTGGGTGGGTGTGGGTGGTAGGTGGGTGGGTGTGGGTGGTAGGTGGGTGGATGTGGGTGGGAGGTGGGTGGGTGTGGGTGGTAGGTGGGTGGGTGTGGGTGGTAGGTGGGTGGGTGTGGGTGGTAGGTGGGTGGGTGTGGGTGGTAGGTGGGTGGGTGTGGGTGGTAGGTGGGTGGGTGTGGGTGGTAGGTGGGTGGGTGTGGGTGGTAGGTGGGTGGGTGTGGGTGGTAGGTGGGTGGGTGTGGGTGGTAGTTTGATTTGTTTCTTTCCCTACCGTACTTACTTTCCTCCTTCCCTCCCTCCCTCCCTCCCTCCCTCTCTATCTCTCTTCCACTCTCCTCCCTCCCTCCCTCCCTCCCTCCCCCTCTCTCTCCCTCCCTCCTTCCTTCCCTCCCTCTCCCTCCCTCCCTCCCTCCCTCCCTCCCTCCCTCCCTCTCCTCCCTCCCTCCCTCCCTCCTCTCTCTCTCCCTCCCTCCTTCCTTCCCTCCCTCTCCATCTCTCTTCCTCCCTCCCTCTCCTCCCTCCCTCCCTCCCTCCCTCCCTCCCTCCCTCCCTCGCCCTCCCTCCCTCCCTCTCTCTCTCCCTCCCTCCTCCCTCCCTCCCTCCCTCCCTCCCTCCCTCCCTCCCTCTCTCCCTCCCTCCCTCCCTCCCTCCCTCTCTCTCTCCCTCCCTCCTTCCTTCCCTCCCTCTCCATCTCTCTTCCACTCTCCTCCCTCCCTCCCTCCCTCCCTCCCTCCCTCCCTCCCTCCCTCCCTCCCTCTCTATCTCTCTTCCACTCTCCTCCCTCCCTCCCTCCCTCCCTCCCTCCCTCCCTCTCTCTCTCCCTCCCTCCTTCCTTCCCTCCCTCTCCATCTCTCTTCCACTCTCCTCCCTCCCTCCCTCCCTCCCTCCCTCCCTCTCTCCCTCCCTCCCTCCCTCCCTCCCTCCCTCCTCTCTCTCCCTCCTCCCTCCCTCCCTCCCTCCCTCCCTCCCTCCCTCCCTCTCTATCTCTCTCCCTCTCTCTCTCCCTCCCTCCCTCCCTCCCTCCCTTCCGGCTCTGGTAGGGATTGTTGTGTTGGTTGGCGTCACCGTATTGTTACCTGGAAAATACTGGGTCATGAAAACGGAGAGATTGTGTTTTTTGTTTTGGTGTCTGTCTGTCTGTCTGTCTGTCTGTCTGTCTGTCTGTCTGTCTGTCTGTCTGTCTGTCTGTCTGTCTTTCTCTCGATTGACTAAAATGACAAATAAAAGAAGAAAAAGAAAAACCAAGAAAAAAGAACAAGAAGAAAATAATGAAGAAGATGATGGGAAGAACAAGACGAAGAGAACAACAAAGAAGAAGAACAATAAGAACAAGAACAATAAACTTCCTGACCTTGCTAGAACAGTTCACAAGTTCAAACACGAGGTACAAATTCTCTCCATCTTACCTGAAAACCAGAGAGGAAATACGTGTTACTATTGATATGGTCCACAGGTGTTGCCCCAAGCCAGGTAACACACACACACACACACACACACACACACACACACACATACACACACACACACACACACACACACACACACACACACACACACATACACACACACACACACACACACACACGATTGTATCACCTTTCATCTTTAAGACCTTGCTAGTAGTAGTAGAAGTAGAAGTAGTAGTAGTCATCACGTCATACTCCACTAGCACTATGCACGTGGCACCATCGTCAACACCACCACCACCACAACCAAACCAACACCATTCACCACCATAACACCACAGTCATCACTATCAGTATCACTATCACCACCACCACAAAAACAACAACCATCCCCATCACACCCAATCATCACCATCATCACTATACAACAACCATCCCCATCACACCCAATCATCACCATCATCACTATACAACAACCATCACCACTATACAACAACCATCACCATCATCACTATACAACAGCAACCATCACCATCATCACTATACAACAACCATCACCACTATACAACAACCATCACCATCATCACTATACAACAACAACCATCACCATCATCACTATACAACAACCATCACCATCATCACTATACAACAACAACCATCACCATCATCACTATACAACAACCATCACCATCATCACTATACAACAACAACCATCACCATCATCACTATACAACAACCATCACCATCATCACTATACAACAACCATCACCATCATCACTATACAACAACAACCATCACCACCACACAATAGAAATGAATTTTGATGAAAGTTGTGAATTGTTTTGTCGGCTGGACGGTCGGTCAATGGCCCATGTTAATTAAGGAACGACTCTCACTTTTGGGGCGTGAGTTTGTGATAAATGAGAGAGAGAGAGAGAGAGAGAGAGAGACTACAACAAAAAAATCTCACCACAAACAAAAAACAAATACTACAAAACACAATAAAACAAAATAAACTAAACAAACACAACAAACACAAAACAAACACACAAACAAATAAGAAACACAAAACTCAGTAGGCATGACACAGGCCTCATGACCGTAGGCCTAACTGTGACCCGATGACAATACTTCATTTTGACAATTTGTTAATATGAGGTGGGAGAAACACGCCTTTGTTCAGTCTCGTGGTCCAGCCAACACCTTTTATCACTGTTACTTGGTCCGTGTGTACTGTAGGTATGGTTCATGAGACTCTGTGTGTGTGTGTGTGTGTGTGTGTGTGTGTTAAGGTAATCAATGCACGTTTTCTCTCTCTCTCTCTCTCTCTCTCTCTCTCTCTCTCTCTCTCTCTCTCTCTCACACACACACAGATTTACGCTTCTTTCATCGTCGCTTTTCTGAAATGTAGGACAAATTTGATGCATTTTCGACTGAGCGTCATAGTAAGAGGCAGGAGGGAGGGATGGGAGAGGGCGAGAAGATGAAGGGAAGGAGAAAGAGGAGAGGGAATGGAGGGAGAGAGAAAAGGAAGGGAAGGAGAGAGGAGAGGGAATGGAGGGAGAGAGAAAAGGAAGGGAAGGAGAAAGAGGAGGAAGGTAGAGAGGATAAAGTGAAGGAAGGGAGGTAGAGGGTATAGGAAGGGAGGGGAGGGAAAGGGAAGGAAAGGAGGGAGAGTAAAGTGAGGAAAGGAAAGAGAAGAGAGGAGGAAGGGAGAAGAGAGTACAGGGGAGAGGAGGTGGGGAGGGAGGGAATTTAATATATATGCCCTTAATCACAATAACAAGGCGAGTGTTATGTGATGGCTGTGTGGCTCTCTCCGGCATGTGGAGAGAGAGAGAGAGAGAGAGAGAGAGAGAGAGAGAGAGAGAGAGAGAGTTTCTCAGTATCATACCTAAAACAGCCACCATGTCTCTACACAATATGAATTAACATAAACTTTCCCCAACAGGTGATAAAGGCTCCCTAACAGGTGGTAAAGGCTCCCTAACAGGTGATAAAGGCTCTACAACAGGTGGTAAAGGCTCCCTAACAGGTGGTAAAGGCTCCCCAACAGGTGGTAAAGGCTCTACAACAGGTGGTAAAGGCTCCCTAACAGGTGGTAAAGGCTCCATACTCTCTAAAGTCTCTCCGGAAATTCACAAAACCAAGTCTGTTTCTCCCGTCGACACGTTAAACCCGAAAATGTTCAACGATGAATCTGTACCGGGTTTATAGAATTTCATCGTTGACCTTTTGACCTTGGCTCTGACCTTGACCCTCAGTTGTGACCTTTTGACCTTTAGCTGTATCCTTGACCCTTAGCTCTGATCTTTTGACTTTAAGCTGTGACCTTTTGATCTTTAGCAGTGACCTTGACCCTGACGTTGGGGCAAGTACTATGAGAACGTGTGTGTGTGTGTGTGTGTGTGTGTGTGTGTGTGTGTGTGTGTGTGTGTGTGTGTGTGTGTGTGTGGTTCTCTGCTTGTCTATCTGTCTGTTTGTACCATCACTACCGTCAATAATCACACATATAATAATAATATTCCCATTAAATCAGTCGCCTACAGCTATATAAAGACTCCGTGTTCTCAATATAGCTGTGTTGATATATATATTATCTGTGAGGTTAATAATATAGCTGTGTTGATATACAGTGTTTGCGTGAAGACATCATTACACACAGCATCAGTAATGACAGTCTTGAGGAACAAACTTGGTGTCTTCAACCGTCTTGATTAAAGGTAAATACTCATCCTCGTCTCTCAGCTCAATGACTTTTTGCTTAAATCATTGAGTTTGATTCTTAGCTAACAAGCGAACGAGGCAGTGATGGGAGGTGAGGCAGTGATGGTAGGTAGGTGAGGCAGTGATGGTAGGTGAGGCAGTGATGGTAGGTGAGGCAGTGATGGTAGGTAGGTGAGGCAGTGATGGGAGGTGAGGCAGTGATGGTAGGTAGGTGAGGCAGTGATGGTAGGTGAGGCAGTGATGGTAGGTGAGGCAGTGATGGTAGGTGAGGCAGTGATGGTAGGTGAGGCAGTGATGGGAGGTGAGGCAGTGATGGTAGGTAGGTGAGGCAGTGATGGTAGGTGAGGCAGTGATGGTAGGTGAGGCAGTGATGGTAGGTGAGGCAGTGATGGTAGGTAGGCGAGGCAGCTTCTGTTGTTTAATGTTAATCAAGAAATTAAGATTCGGATTTTGTCATAGTTTTTATTAACGTATTTTGTGAAGTAAAATTAAATGACGTTCATCTTATTCCTCTCTCTTATTTATTAACATAAACCTAAAGCAACTTATTATTACTAGGTCTGCTGCTGGTATTATTAATATTATTATTATTATTATTAGTAGTAGTAGTAGTAGTAGTAGTAGTAGTAGTGGTATTTATTCTTATTCTTATTATTATTCTCTCTCTCTCTCTCTCTCTCTACACTAACGTCCCAGCTATATTTCATTTATTTAATACTAACTAAGCCACATAAAAACTCCGGTTTATTTTATTAACGATATAAGTTAATCTTGTTTTTTGATGCATTGAGAAGCAGTCGGGATAGTTTTTTTAGTTTAAGTTTTGGAAGCTTTTAAGGCCGTATTTTTTTTTTTGTTAAAATATTCCAGATGATAATTTATTTTTTTATTTTCAGGTGAGTCAAAGTCAACTAGTTTTTTCTCTCTCTCTTGCTGAGGGTTTGTTTATTTGTTTATTTTTTACTTCTTCTTCTTTGTCTGTTTGTATTTCTTTCCTCTGTTTATTTTTGTGTTTCTTTATTAATCTATATCTCTGCTTGCATATGTTTATCATTCTCTCTCTCTCTCTCTCTCTCTCTCTCTCTCTCTCTCTCTCTCTCTCTCTCTCTCTCACAGACATTTACAGAAGGTTGAGGACACAGGCAGTTCTCCACGTTCAATATAGATTAATTAGTGGCCCTGTGTCAGGTGCCTCTCGCTCTACCATGCATTCTTGTAGACCTGGTTCTTTGTTGGCCAGAGAGAGAGAGAGAGAGAGAGAGAGAGTGAGAGAGAGAGAAAGAGAAAGAGAGAAAGAGAGAGAGAGAGAGAGAGAGAGAGAATTGTCTGTTTCTCTTTTGTTGTCAACATTCTGAAAAGATGACACAGACATGTGTGAGTATGTGTGTGTGTGTGTGTGTGTGTGTGTGTGTGTGTGTGTCATAAGGATGACTAAGGGGCGGAGGTTCTATACTGACAGGCTGGCATTAAGCTTAGGGGAGGAGGCGGCAAGACGGAGGCCATCATAACCAACTTTATTCTGCTGTCACTCTCTATTATCTCTCTCTCTCTCTCTCTCTCTCTCTCTCTCTCTCTCTCTCTCTCTCTCTCTCTCTCTCTCTCTCTCTCTCTCTCTTTTCTCCCTCCACTCCCCTTTTCCCTCCTTTATTCCTCCTCCTACCTCATACCTCATACCTCATTCCCTTTTCCTCTCTCTTCCAATTTCCCTCTGCCTCTACCTTTCCTCACCCTCACCCCTCACCCCTCACCCCCCTCTCTCCCTCACGCCCCCCTACTCACTGTACCGTCCCAAAAAGGGTATAATAAGCTGGCTAATGAAGGCCTAATTACTCACTAATTGTCAAACAGGAATAACAAGACAAACTCACTAATTACGGAAACACACACACTACTGCTAAGTGGCCGGCTGTGTTAACACCCAGGTTATGGGGTTAACATGGCTGTGTTAACACCCAGGTTATGGGGTTAACATGGCTGTGTTAACACCCAGGTTGTGGGGTTAACATGGCTGTGTTAACACAGCAGCATAGCTTGTCTCTCTCTCTCTTTATCTCTCTCTCTCTCTCTGTCTCTCTCCCTTGTGTCTCTCCCTTCAATAAAACTATCATATAACCGTCAACCTGAGGGTCAGGTGATGTGAGTTCATTGTACCAAGGTAGTCACCTCACCTCACCTCACCTCACCTTACCTTACCTTACCTTACCTTACCTTACTTTACCTTACCTTACCTTACCTTACCATACCATACCTTACCTTACCTTACCTTACCTAACCTTACTTTACCTTACCATACCTTACCTTACCATACCTTACCTTACCTTACTTTACCTTACCTTACTTTACCTTACCTTACCTTACCTTACCTTACCTTACTTTACCTTACCTTACCCGCCACTAACACATACAAACACCTTTCAATCCGGAGAGAGAGAGAGAGAGAGAGAGAGAGAGAGAGAGAGAGAGAGAGAGGTGACACTGAAGAAGTCATCATCGATATTGAAAAACACAGCTACAGAGTCGATAATAATAACAATATTAACGTGGGTGAGCCAGGTAAGAGCCTGAGCTCTCTTGAAGGCACCTGATATATACAGTACTGTACAATTATCTCAAGGAAGTACTATGTAACATTTAGTGTCATCTGGAATAGTACACGTAACATGGTGGTAGTAAGAACATATCAGAATGTTACCACGGTTATCACTTCGTTATTTAATTTTAATAAACACATCAACAACATAGTTCTAACATCAATGGTGAAGAGAAAACAAATTAGCTTTCTCTCTCACTTTCCCTCTTGCTTTTATGTTAAAGAAAAAACAACTTTCTTTCAAGGGGTCACTAAGTCAATTACTTCAAGTCCTGGTTAATTGGGGAAGTGAACTAGCTCTCTCTTTCTCTCTCTCTCTTTGTGTTGAGGTGAAAGGCTGTCGGCATTACCACCTTGCTTTCAATTATCATATGTAAAGGTCCCCTCTCTCTCTCTCTCTCTCTCTCTCTTTCAATGCATTTCTAGTTTACATACATTACCATACGCACACATTTCCACTGGCCTCATCTATGTTTCTGTCTGTCTGACTGTGTCTTGTAGTGTGTGTGTGTGTGTGTGTGTGTGTGTGTGGCCAGGTAGAGACACAGGTTAACACAGTTCAGTGGGTCACCTCTGCCCTCCTGTTGGAATGTCAATTACACCTTTGATACTTCTCTTTTTTTGCCCCTTGTGAGTAACGGTGTGTGAGTGACGGTGTGTGAGAGACGGTGTGTGAGTGACGGGTGTGTGAGGGACTGTGAAAGAGGGACGGTGTGTGAGTGACAGTGTATGAGTGACGGTGTGTGAGTGACGGTATGTGAGGGACGGTGTGTGAGTGACGGTGTGTGAGTGACGGTGGATGAGGAACACTGTGTGGTAGTGAGTGACGGTGGATGAGGGACACTGTGTGGTAGTGAGTGACGGTGTATGAGTTTCTGTCGATAGATGGAATGGTGCCACAGTCTCTCTCGATAGATGGAATGGTGCCAGAGTCTCGTAGGCCAGAGATGAAACGGTGCCACTTGGGTCGAAACAGGTGAGAATGGAGATAGAAAGAGATGGAATAGTGCCACTGTCTTACCTGCTCTTGTGATGTGTTGTATCATGGTGTAGTGCTCTCTCTCTCTCTCTCTCTCTCTCTCTCTCTCTCTCTCTCTCTCTCTCTCTCTCTCTCTCTCTCTCTCTCTCTCTCTCTCTCTCTCTCTCTCCGTCTGTCTTCTCTGTCTGTTTCTATTTGTACGTCAGTCTGGTTTTCTGTCTCTTTCTGTCTGTCAAGCTATCTGACTGTTTATCTGTTTCTGTCCATCTATTTTACTGACAGGCATAATGAGATTTATAGACAGAGAGAGAGATAGACAGACAGACAGACAGACACAGGAAAGCTTTAAACACTCATCATCACAACATCTCAGGTTAATTCCTCGGCTCACACAGTCAACAGATCTGAGACATCTCCATCTTGAAGCAATTCTTGAGAAATATGTCTCCAGACTCAGCCATGATTATCTTGGCGCTTTTTGAGACATCTTGACCCTCCAGTCTGCTGGGTCACACTGTTGGGGAGGGGGGGGGGGGAGGTAAGGCTGGGTTATTATTCAGACTAATCGGGCTCTAGACTGGCGAAGAGGGGGAGGGGGGAAGGTTCAGTCTCAGGGTCACTATTCAGTCTAACGAGGAGAGGGAGGGAAAGAGGGGGAGGGGGGGAGGTTCAGTCTCAGGGTCACTATTCAGTCTAACGAGGAGAGGGAGGGAAAGAGGGGGAGGGGGGGGGTTCAGTCTCAGCGAAATCTCAGGGTTTGGTTGAGTCAAAGTTGCAATTGAACTATTACTGTCGCTATCCTAAGTTGGGTCATCTCGGCGGCGTATGACTTCAACTCGAGCCATTAACGAGGAGTCCAACTTGAGATTGCCAGACCCCCCCTCTTGTGGAGACTTTGAGAGACATATGAGAGATCATTAATACTGAGAGACTTGTTAGAAACCGGGAGACAACAGAACAGAGACAGAGACCTAACAGAACAAAGGGAGAGATAAGAGAATATACAAAGAGGAGACTTTCTCACACACACACGCACGGAAGTTATTTTTTCCAACATTAATCAAAAACACTTCATTGTTTCCCTCTTCCTTACCTGCTCTATTTTTCTCCCTCCCTTCCTGCTGTCTTCCTCCCTCTCTTCCGCTTCCCCTCCTCTCCCCCTCCCTCCCCTCACACTTCTTTCTTTGCCTCCTTCACTCACTCCCCAACATATACCTCCTTTAAACCCTTCCTTCCTTCACTCCTCCCTTGTCTCCCTCCCTCCTTCCTTCCCTTTCCTAACAAATAGCTCCGCCCCTCCCTCCTTCCCTCCATCACGGGGTGTGTACACAGGTAACACTTGCAGGTTAAGCTTAATGAGTTTACCTGTACTGAACGTTCACCTGTTGTTCTTATCTATTAGTGAAAGTTGGTGAGTAAACATCTCTCTCTCTCTCTCTCTCTCTCTGTATATATATACCTCCATATAACGGACATGACTATAGCAGATATAGTCCCTTATATGGGGGTTTCATATGTAACCGACTTCGATATAATAGACTAAAGTCTCCCATATACTCTTGTTAAAAGGAGGGTTCACATCTAACGAACCTCGATATAGCGGACTACACTCTCATGTGGTCCGTGAAATAGAGGTCTCACTATCTTGTTCTGCCGTGAGACAATAGATTGTTACGGTAACACAAATAAGAACAACATTTTAAGAACCGATAATTGTGTCGTGAAGAGAATGATTAATGATTTGTTTCATCTCAGTTACGAAGACAAATTGTATCGTTAAAGCCTTTGAGAATCATTCATTTTGTTGCAGCGTAAGTGAGAAATAAATTGTTATATCTCAGTTGTAAAAAAATAGCGAGAGAGAGAGAGAGAGAGAGAGAGAGAGAGTTCTCCTCGCTACCATAGAGCGAGATTGTCTCTAATTGTCTCCCTCCCAGCCGTCTGTACAAGATTGGTCGTTTATTGATCAATTCCCAGTCTGAGTGGCTAATCGTGGCCTCAATCCCTACCTGGAGTTTGTGATTACTTCTGTCTCTTTCTCCCAGGTTACTGAGGTGAAGAGAACATGGACAGAGAGACAGACAGACACACACACACACACACACACACACACACACACACACACACAGAGTCAATCACCAGCGAGACAAGACGTGCCCTGAAGGCGCTCCCAGTTTAGGTACCCCAAGCTACTGTCCTGACCACGTAGCCACACACCTGTCCAACTGCATCCAGCCCATATGAGCACGAACTGATTGCTATAAGAACAGCCCAGTCCCAACCATTGTAAAAATTATCAACACCTAATTGTTATATCATATTTGTATCACTTATGTTACTTGTACATCATCTGTAAATCAAGAGACCCATTCTCCAATTATGTAACTGTATATTTTCAACCTTGTTATTGTTATTAACTATATCCCACAATGAACGTCTTCAGCCGCCATATATCATTGAAATGTTTAAACGATTTTTTTCTAAAATGGCAATTGTGAGGATTTATGCGGCTGAATTGAGTAATATCATTGGTGGAAGTGATCGTTGTTTCTCCTTCCCTATTGGTCAGATAAATGTGATGTTTTTATCGTTGATGACATCCCATTGGTCAGTCTGAGCTGTTGGTGACACTCTATTGGTTAGTGTAAGTTGTTGGTGGCCTTCTAGTGGTTAGTGTAAGTTGTTGGTGACACTTTATTGGTTAATTAGCTCCAATATGTCTTCTTCAGTAGTAAGTGAACTATGGAGTCTGAACCCCGTAGAGTATAATATAATTATTATTATTATTATTATTATTATTATTATTATTATTGTTATTATTATTATTATTATTATTATTATTATTATTATTGTTATTATTATTATTATTATTATTATTATTAATATTATTATTATTATATTTTAATTCATGTAATAACACGTTTCTTGAGGCAACTTCCCTCCTTCTCTCATTCTTTTCCATTCCCTTTTCTTATCATCTCTTTTTCCTTTCCCACTCTCACTTTCTCCTTCTCTTCCTCTCAGCGACCATCACCACAAAGACCTTTTTCCCTCCCTCCAGCTCCTGCCTGCAGAATCGTCCTCATTATCAACGAGTTCTTTCAAAAGTCTGTGTGTGTGTGTGTGTGTGTGTGTGTGTGTGTGTGTGTGTGTGTGTGTGTGTGTGCCTAGAATGGGTGATTACAGAGACCAATATATTCAAGGAGTTAAATTACTACTGAATGTCACACACACACACTATATATATCTTAACTCTATATAATCTAAGTTATATAGATATAATTAATTACTCTACCTGGGTTAATTATATCAATGACAGGTGGTATGAACAGTGTCTCATTAGTTATTAATTGAGAGTATTGTATGACATGTGTTTTTTAACTATATTTAATTACTTCCACTAATTAATTGACTGTAGTGGCGCCGCCTATTAATTGTCCTGGTATTTATAAGTTAATAAAGGGACGAGTAATTATTAATAGAGTTTTAATTTATGTTTTGTTTTGGGTGAAGTTTGTTTGAGTAAGGCTCTCTCTCTCTCTCTCTCTCTCTCTCTCTCTCTCTCTCTCTCTCTCTCTCTCTCTCTCTCTCTCTCTCTCTCTCTCTCTCTCTCTCTCTCTCTCTCTCTCTCTCTCTCTCTAATAATAATAATAGTAATTATAATGGAGGAAGCTGTTGACTAAATTACTGAGTTACTTGTTGTGAAACGACGTAATTAATGAAAGAGGTTAAAGACACACTTGACGTGTGTGTGTGTGTGTGTGTGTGTGTGTGTGTGTGTGTGTGTGTGTGTCCTCTTCCTCATCAATTTCCTCGCTCTCTTGGGATTAATCTCTCCCTTGATCCTCCTCTTAGGAAAAAAATGCCACCAGGTGAGAACGACAGGTGTATTAATGTTGCTGAGGCAATATAGATATATTATGGATTATGTTACTCTTATCGTAATTACTTACTTAATATATATATATATATATATATATATATATATATATATATATATATATATATATATATATATATATATTACAAGTAGTCAGTAGTGATTGTTTTAAGAATTTTTTGGGTATCCGAAAGATTAGCAAAGAAACCATATTTCACCTGATGATTAAATAGTAACCTAACCTAACCTGACCTGACCCAAACCTAACCTGACCTGACCTGACCTAGCCTAACCTAACCTGACCTGACCTAACCTAACCTTTCTTAACAAAAAGATGAAGAAAAGCTGCCCATTACACCTGACAACACAACATGTTGTTAACACGTGGAATAAACGAAGAGTGGCCAGAGAGGACCTCCTTCACCCACCTGTCGGCGAGGTGTGTAACTGGCATGACCTCTCTCTCTCTCTCTGATTCACTGCGCCTCTCTCTCTTCCTGTTCTTTTATCTTTCTCTCTCTTCATGCCATTCTCTCGTTGTCTCTTTCTCTCTTTCTGTTATTCTCCCTTTGTCTGTCTCTTCTCTTGATTCTCTTCCTCTCCTTCCCTTTCTTGTCTTATTTTTCCCACACTTGTCCATTGTTCGTCTGTCTCTCATTTTTACTAAGTTATGCCTCCTCCCACTCTCTCTTTCTCTCTCTCTCTCTTTGTTTTTCTCTTTCTCTCGCTTCCCCTATCTATTTCCAGTCTGTCTCTTTGTCTGTTAATGCTCCCCACTTCCTTCCCTCCTCTCTCTCTCTCTCTCTCTCTCTCTCTCTCTCTCTCTCTCTCTCTCTCTCTCTCTCTCTCTCTCTCTCTCTCTCTCTTTTCCCCTTGCTCCTTCTTACCCAATCACTGTCTATCTCTTCCTCCCCCCCCCTTCCCTCCCCTCTCCCCCGAGGTGAGGAAGGCAGCATCACCAGGCAGGCCCCGGGGGGTGGGGGGGGGGGGCACCATAATGGAGACAGATTCAATTTAAATGTGAAGAAGCCGCAAATGGCTGAAGCTTCGGGAAGGAATTTTATTGAATCTGTCTCCCTTTATTTCCTATGTTTAATGATCGTGGTTTAGGGAGAAGGGGAGGCTAGGTGACAGATATGGGGTGGGGAGGATAGGTGAGAGTTAGGGGTGAGGGTGGGGAGGATAGGTGAGAGTTAGGGGTGAGGGTGGGGAGGCTAGGTGAGAGATGAGGGGGGAGCGAGGGTGGGTGGGGAGGTAACGATGGAGTGAGAGAGTGTGGGAGCGTCGGTGGAAGGAGGGAGGGGAGAGGGAAGGAAGAGGTGGGAGTAGGGGGGGAAAGGGAGGAGGGAAGAACAAGGAAGAGATGGAAGAAATAATCGAAGTTTTCCATCAGATGGGATAAAGTTAATTGCATTTTTACTTCGATAAGATTGGTGGATTTTTTATATGTGTGTGTGTGTGTGTGTGTGTGTGTGTGTGTGTGTGTGGTATGAATTCTACGTATATATACATTATTACTTACATAACACAACCCACCCACCTCCCTCCCTCGAACACTAATACTTTCCTTCTGTCTGTCTGTATTTTTATTTATTCAGCTTTATTTCTTTATTTAACTCTCTATCTCCCTCTTTCTCCATCACACACACACTCACACACACACACAAAACATTGAACATTCCCAAAAATCATCGCTCGTGGGTTTTACGGGATTTCGTCTCTTTGAAACAGCGGCCACACAAAAGCTCATCCTGGGAAAAAACTCCTTAATGGAATTCCGACGAATATTTAGGAAAAATACTCCATTCTACCACAGTTAACCAACCATAA
>CAUDMG010000797.1:305000-335000 GCA_958450375.1 Homarus gammarus | reverse complement strand
GTCCAGAATCCTCGAGCACTGACGTCCACACGGGCTTCGTTAGATGTGTTTGAAGTCCTGTGTTGGAAGATCTCACCATCCAGTGGAAGGAGGGTCGGTTCTACCATGACGTCGCGGCAGATTTCCTTCAACATATTTGCTGTGAGATCCCTTACCTCGTCATGCCTCATGCATATGAAGCCCCCCTTCTTGCAGACCATGGCGTGATCGCCGTCATAGGAAGAGCCACACACGCATTGGGAGGGCAAACCATCTACTGGCCAACCGTACCTTAGAGCAATGGCATCTGTAAATTCTTGTTTGTTAAGGCTGAAACCATTTGCCCTTATCGGTAACGTAGTTAACCAGTTCGAGGCGCCCACCTCCTGCGCTATAGCTACTTTTTTTGTCAAATTTTCTGGAACCTGCAGCAATAGTTGCTGCAACATGTCATTTTGGCAGTGCTGCCGATCTGTTGTAATGGCCCTACGGATCTTATTTACTTCCCTGGTATCCACTTCCCCTGTTGCATTCTGGGCTATTATGTGGTCAGTGAGGGCTGCCGTGAGCTTAAGTGAATTTTGATGTTCAGTGTCAGCAATCTCCTCTGGATTAGTTAGTCCCATCCCTCCCAGTCTTGGTGGAAGTGCAAGAAGTGTTCTTTCTGCTGGGGTTAAGTCAGGGTGTTTCACTAGATTGGGAATGAACTTGACACTGATGGCTTCTTCCAGAGGGTGGAGGAGGGGTCCGATCTCAGGGATGGTACGCATCAGGTAGTTCCAGCGATGCTTGACTCCATGGGTGAATGCTGCAAAGGCCGCATGTGGCTCTGTGTTAGCAATCTCAGATAGAGCTTGGATTTCGCTAACCCACTCATTCACCTTTCCAGCTACGTACTCGGTCTTGAAGTCCGTAGTGCCAATTACTGCACCTAGATGTCTTTGGCCGTCCTTAGTTACTTTGACCTCACTTCCGCCAAAAGCCTCCAAAGCCCGTTCATAATGTTCTGGCTTCACGATGAGGAAGGACTTGCTAGCGTTTGGGTGGTACCCTATTTGTGGACCTCGCGATGTTACCAGGTCCCACCACTTTTTGATGTCCTCCACTTTTCCTGCTCCTGTAAGGTCATCAGCATATGCTACTTGTTTGACCCCGGTTGTTTCAAATTTTATTTCTTGTTGGAGCACTGATAGTCCAATTGCATACATTGCCATTGCTATGGGGTCCCCCTGTGTTGTTCCCTCGGTCGACTGTAGGATGGTATCACCTCGTAGAGCCTTGTTGTTTACTACGTAGAGGTCTGAGGGATTCCTATACGAATTTTCAACATACATCGCGAAGCTAGGACACTTGATCTTGATGTTGTGCAGTGCAGCCTTGCGGTTAAGTATGTTGAATGCGTTTGAAGCATCCACCAGGAGAACGGCCTCACAATCACGCTGCTCAAATATCAATCTCATGGCGTGAATGGCCGCCTCCCCACCAGCCTGGTGGCCAGCACACACTTGTAGGTTCCCTGCTGCTGCCCTGACATCGTCCTTTACCACCTCCATTATGCACTTACCGATGATCCGCCTCAGCACTTCCCCCACCCCTATAGGTCTACATCCTGGTTTCTTTTCCAGAGGAATAAGGCGGCAGGCCGTCAGGGCCTGGAGGTGATGGCAGTGAGAGGATGCAAGCTTTCTTGCAAGGGCGGCAATGGCAGTGCAGAGATCGCTTGCTGCAGGGCCAAACTTGTTTGTGCTGAGGATGACTCTCCAACCTTTTGCATCCAGACCTGAAGGGCCGGCTCCTCCTCGAGTCTTCAGTGCCTTTTTCCACACCATCTCTCCTACTACTACTACTGTCATCATCATCATCTCTGGTCCTTCCACTACCACCATCACCACCATCAAGGACTATGACAAATGGTCGGATTGTTGTTGCGGATGTAAGAGCAGAGTACCTGTCATTAGTCTCTCTCTCTCTCTCTCTCTCTCTCTCTCTCTCTCTCCCCTCCACCCCGCCCTCTCCCTCACCTCAAACTCCCCTCACTCTCCCCACTCTTTCCCATTCGCACCCTCATACCCACTCCTCCACTCTCTTCCCCACTCTTCTCCACCCTCTCTCCTCCACTCTTCCCCATTCTCTCCGCCCCCACTCTCCCCACTTCGCACTCTCCCCGCCATTCTCCCCCAGCAGGTCGACCACAAGTTAGTTCAGCCTTTGGGGAGGGAAAGGGTAAGATAGCCTGGAGTGGTTGTCATGGCAACACCTTGTGCTGTTGAGGTGGAGGTACATCACTACTCCATCCTGCTACTCCATCTTTGAAGGAGGAAGTGAGGGAGGGAGAGAGTCTACGGGTAAGATACCTCCCTCCCTCCCTCTCTCCCTCCCTCCCTCTCTCTCTCCCTCCCTCCCTCCCTCCCTCTCTCCCTCCCTCCCTCCCTCCCTCCCTCTCTCTCTCCCTCCCTCCCTCTCTCCCTCCCTCCCTCCCTCCCTCCCTCCCTCTCTCCCTCCCCCCCCTCCCTCTCTCCCTTAATACATTCCCTCCTTCACCATACACCTGCCTACACAACCATCTACACCAGCATACACCCTTACCTACACCCACTGCACCCACCTACACCCAATACACTCATCTACACCCAATACACCCATCTACACCGCCTACACCCACTCCTCCCCTCAACACTTAATACACAGGCAATAGGGTGTATAATTAAGCTGGACGGCCAGTGTGTGGCGGAGGTGATCCCATTACTGCTGCACTGTACCACACTGCCACACTCTGCCACACCCTCACTCATTCTACCACACTGACACACTCTACCACACTGCCACACTCTGCCACACCCTCACTCATTCTACCACACTGACACACTCTACCACACTGCCACACTCTCCCACACTACCACGCACTGACTCTTTCTGCCACTTTCTGACTCACTCTGACACACTCTACCTAATCCTGTCACACTTTACCGCACTCTTCCGCACTCTAACTCACTCTGCAACACTGCCATTCACTGCCACATGACTTAACCTCTTGAGTACGATGACTTAACCCCTCGAGTACGATGACTTAACCCCTTGAGTACGATGACTTAACCCCTTGAATACGATGACTTAACCCCTTGAGTACAATGACTTAACCCCTTGAGTACGATGATTTAACCCCTTGAGTACAATGATTTAACCCCTTGAGTACGATGGCATAACATGAAACCTGATACTATTTGAACTAAATAACCTGTTCATTAAGTCTTAATTATTCCACCACTCAACCATTGTCTGGATAGTTTATGGTTGTGTGGTTGCCTGTAATCCTCCGTCTGGATGTTTTGGTTGTCGTGAGATGGATTTGTGTGTTTGTTTATTGTATTAATTGTCCTTAAGGATATTTATACAGTTTGTGTTTGTGTGGTGTTCGTTTATTGTTGTATATTAACCACAACAGCCATAACTCTTAACCTAACCTAACCTAACCTAACCTAACCTAACCTAACCATAAGAACCATAGTTAATATAAAACTCAAAATAAACTTAATTTCTTCCACCCTAAACAACACCCAGCCACTCTGTCCAGACTCCACCCTCACTGGCACCCTAAACTGGCCCTTCCTGCACTCGAAATTAAGGTTGGTAATTGACCACCACTTGAGCAGCCAATGTAATCCTCGTCTTAAGCCCCTCCTGTGATCTGATTGGCTGAGGGGATTTTCTCTGGGTTCTGATGGGATAGGATGGGACACACGCTGGGATATATCTTGTTGACATGGGGGCGGTGCCACTCTAAGGGCTGTGGACGTGGCACTGAGGTGTGTTAACATGGCACTGAGGTGTGTTACCTCTCCCACCCCCACCCCACACCTCTCCCGCCCCCACACTTACCCCACACCTCTCCCACCACCACCCCACACCTCTCCCGCCCCCACACTTACCCCACACCTCTCCCACCACCATCCCACACCTCTCCCGCCCCCACACCACCACCCCACACCTCTCCCACCCCCACACCACCACCCCACACCTCTCCCGCCCCCACACCACCACCCCACACCTCTCCCACCCCCCACATTTGCCTTGTAACTTGTAGATAATCAACAAGAAAACTTCCCCGCCTACAGTTTCACCTGAAGTGTTATCACGTCAATGTGTCTTACCTGTCCAAGTTGTCGTAAGTAAAAGTTATATTTTCTTCATTAAACATCTACCTTAGGTGGATCTTCTCTGTCATGCCGAGTTGTCTTAAGAAAACAAATTAATATTGTCTCCATTTAACATCTCCGTCATATATGCCAAGTTGTCTTAAGGAAAAGCAAAGATATTTTTTTAACATCTTTTCCTGAAGGGAAGCAAATTTAACATCGTCAATCTCTCTCTCTCTCTCTCTCTCTCTCTCTCTCTCTCTCTCTCTCTCTCTCTCTCTCTCTCTCTCTCGCTCGCTCGCTCGCTCGCACGCACACACACACACACACACACACACACACACACACACACACACACACACACACACACACACACACACCAGATCTTCAAAGGTTCATTTGATAATATTTTCTGTGTTTTTGAAGACCGAAAAAATGAAAGCAAAGAGATACAACCAACCAGCCACACACACACACACACACACACACACACACACACACACACACACACACTGTATGAAAACAATTCTCTCTTTGTACTGAAGACTCACATAATTAAAGCCAAAGGTGAAAAGAAGACAGACAGACAGACAGAAGTTAGACAAAACACAGACAGAGAGACAGACAGACGGACAGACAGACAGAAAGGTAGACACTCAGACAGAGAAAGATCGGAAGACACTCTACCACTTGTGAAGGGAACAGCCATAATTGGAGGGGGCTTATCCACCTCACTGCCAAATGGTGGATATCGGAAATTTTACCACTTCTGGCTTTAGTCTCTCTCTCTCTCTCTCTCTCTCTCTCTCTCTCTTTTTAAGTCATAACCTAACCTAACCCACTCTAACCTAACATAACCTAACCTAACCCACTCTAACCTAACATAACCTAACCTAACCTAAAGGGGTCAGCCAAAAGACTCAGCTGTCCATTACTTCTTCAATATTTGTGTCGTAAGATCTTTGTCCTGCGTCGAGTAATTTGGTGTTCTCTACAGCTGGGTGTAGTGATAGTGTAGCACTGTATATAAGCCAGGAACATGTCGTCTAAGTGTGGACGGTGTTGTTGTGTGTATTGATGTGTCAAGTTCTTCCCAGTTTGTGTCCGGGAGGAAGATGAGATGACCTGTCTCTCCTCCTACCTCGTTCAGCAGTCGAGGTGAGGTGAGGTGAGAGAGAGGGTCAGACGAGAGGTGGGGACACACACACACACACACACACACACACACACACATACATACACCAAATGACGTCAACTCAAAAATAAAAGAAGTTCAAAATCAATTTACTCGTAAAATAAAAACAACTAATAACAAAATTGAATTTCCTTACTTTGAGAACACACATCGGAGCCCTAAACACACACACACACACACACACACACACACACACACACACACATACATACACCAAATGACGTCAACTCAAAAATAAAAGAAGTTCAAAATCAATTTACTCGTAAAATAAAAACAACTAATAACAAAATTGAATTTCCTTACTTTGAGAACACACATCGGAGCCCTAAACACACACACACACACACACACACACACACACACTGCTACCTAAAACACTTAACACACACACTGATGCCCCAAACACTTACACTGCTGCTCCAATTACACACACACACACACACACACAAACAACACTAACATCCCCCTAATAAAACAAACCTTGCCAGAATAAACACAATTTGGTCAGTTCGTCAAACATTAATCAAACATACTGTACGTCCCTTCAACATTTAAATAAAACACGCCGAGAGGCAAAATTAATTTCCAAACATTAAAAAAATCGACCGTAAAAAAAAGAAAGAAAAAAAGCGCATTAGGTTCCGTTGTCTAGAGTGGAAGAAGAAAAGTACAAAATTGATAGTGAAGTTTTATATTCGTTTTCCATTACCGCTTGAAGTCTCACGTTCAGGGCGGGCGGCGAGTGGAGATTACGTCTCGCCATTACAGTACGTTAGCTAGACTTACTCACTTTCACAATTAACTTTAGTATTGCATTATAACTCAACCTTGCCGGTGTGTGAGGCGAGCAGCAGTAGGTTGTTTGTTTCATGAGGTGAGAGAAAACAATATCAGTGTAGTGGTGTGATAAGGTTCCTCCGGGGGTGTGACCTATGAGATGTTCACATATGGCGGCGGGGAGTTAGATAAAGTGGACGTCGTAGTAGTGCCGCGTGAGAGAGAGATAGAGAGAGAATTTGATTATAGAAGTGAGGGAAAGACCATGTAGGAGCATTGTTTCTGATAAATAATACTCTTTAATGTCCCGAAATACACGGGGATATGAGAAGAAATGACGTCAGAAAATTTTTTAGGTGGCGGAGTGTTAAAAGACGTCCCGATAAACAAACGCTATCTATGGAAAACAAGAAGTTACTCCATGATATATCGCTTACCATTATTATCGCTCTTTAAACTATCAATATAATTACATCACCTGACATTGTTTTGATACGAAATATATAAATTAAACAATATTACTCACCCATTAGGCCAGACAAGCTGTAAAATTGATAAATATGTTGACATGTTCTAGACGATGAAGAGGATGATTCTTTGTACTGTACCTTAAATTTTACACAAAGACATACTGTACTGTAGTGGTGTATGATCTTGCTGTATCGCTGTTCCCGGGAGTTACAGCATCTTTCAACATTACATAGACTATACAACAAGGTTATGTAACATTCATACAGACGTAGTACAGTTAACACATACAAGGTTACAGTGAAATACAACACACAAAACACAGTTAAAGTAGATACAATATTCTGTAACACTCATACAAACAGTAACATGGACAAATTTGAGGTTACAGAATATACAGGACTGTAACGTTTAACTAATTAGACATATATACATACAAAGTGTTACACTAATTACAGTTTGTAACGTATAAAATATTACATAAATTACAGGGTCATATAACACTTAATACACACAACTTATATACACATATTAGGTAACATAAATATACACATACTGGGCCATACACATATACATGAACTGGGTTACAGACATACACACACATATTGGGTTACGAAATTTATACTATGTACATCCCTACATATGTCAAAGTTCACATTACACACAACCAGACGTTCATACATCGAAATTACAGTATACATAGAACTTGAGGGTAGAGACGGGTTACGGTACAATACTGAGGTGCCTGTATGATACTTAATACGGGTAAATACTTTACATACAGGTATACATACACATATAGGTATATATTTCATCATACACTGAACATACAGGAATACATACATCATACATTGAACGTATACGCCTACGGGGATTAATACAGGGATTAATAAGATTTAACCTAGGGATCAATGCGTGGATTAATACAGGGATTTATATACGGATTAAATGAAAGGTAAACATATGGATTAGTACAGGGATTTACATAAGGATTAAATCAAGAAAAACAGAGCATAAAAACAAGGATTAAAACAGGGATTAACAAAGGGATTAACACGGGGATTAAAATACGGAACAAATGAAGATATAACTTTGGATTAAAACAAGGATTAAGACAGGGATTAACATAAAGATTAACAAAAAATCTATACTAGGATTAATCCCAATGTTAACAAGTAAATAGACAAATTTTCTTAATGCTTCTAAACTCATCTAATTGGTTAAAAATACATGAATAATTGGGTACAAAAAACTAGACACAATTACCACCATTACAAACACTCAAGACGGACTAATTGGTTAACATATTGGGTCGTGGGTGAAATAGGAGAGGGAAATGGGATGGGGGTGAAATAGGGGCGTGGTGGAGTAAAGGAAAGGGGGAAGTAGGTAATCATGCGTGAACTATTAATCAACCAATTTAAGACATAATGAGTAGATGAAAGACTGGTTATATTTCGGGATATTTTTGTAATAGGGAAAGTAACCTCCAAATTTGTTTATGTCTGAAATTAGATTTTTTTCACAGTCTATGTACTAATTACAAGGAGGGGTGGAAGGTGTAATTGGGAGGAGGGTGGGTAGGGTTATCATGAGCAACTACGATATAATGAAATAGGTGAGAAAAAATTGGCATACCTTCCAATCCTGAAAGACAAAAACAGAGTAAAGAGTTTAATAGGCAATTTTTTTAAGAAACAATTTCGTGTGTTTGTCATCAACAATTTTATAACTATTTTTAATTGGGTTATATCACAAAAAATAATTCGACTTATTATTATTTTTTAATATATAAATTTTTAAGCTTTCTGGTGATATATCAGTGTTAGCTGTTAATATGTAAAGCTAAGATTAATATAGCTTTTAGGATAGTACAAATAAAGTTCTAATTCTACCTTAAAATTATATATATGTATATAATTTTGATCAAGTTATTAGTTCATGCATCTACTATAATTCTAAGTTAGTGTAGAGTCAAGCAGTGAGTTCTAGCTCTTTAAATAATCTAACATAATTAGAAGAATTGTATAATAAATCCTCTGATGTATTCTAAATAGTCACTAATCTATTGGTCTTTTCCCCAAAGCTTAAATAAATTACCACTCTTACTAACACTAAATCTATTTATGTATTTATCGCCAAATATTGTCGACAATTATCGCCAAATATCGTCATCAATTTTCGCCAAATATCATCGTCAATTATCGCCAAATCCATCTTAATCACTTGGTCAATTATCGTCAATATAGCAAGTCATTCTCACTCTAGCGCCAAATCTGTTACAATGCCTTGATGCGTCTCCCCTGATTTGTGGCTACCAGAGAGAGAGTCTGTCTGTCTGTCTGACTGTGTCTGTATGTCTGTCTGTCTATCTGTCTGTCTGTATGTGTGTATGTATGCATGTATGTATGTGTGTGTGTGTATCTGTCTGTGTATCTGTCTGTGTGTCTATCTGTCTGTCTGTGTGTGTCTGTGTGTCTTTCTGTCAGGCCTGTCTGTCTGTCTCCTGAAACATAACAATAACACGTGGTCTTGTTTACGATGTGGACTCTAGCGTAATCTATGACATCATCAATTATATGAATGAATAGGTCGTGACGTCATCAAGTTTATGAATCAATCGGTTGTTTACGATGTGAACTCTGGCGTTATATGTGACGTCATCAATCTTATGAGTGAATGAATAGGCTGTGACGTCACGACAGTAAAGGGTGGAGTTAGTATATGAATTATTGGTCGTAAATTATTTAATGTGGAATATAATTAAATATATTTTCGGTTTATAATATTTAATAGTTAATAGTAGTAACCACTCCCGGAGATAACGACTTAATGACCCAGTGTCAAGCAATAGTCCAAGAAGACCGGACAACTCGCTAACTGCACTGGCTAACCATTACCCCGGAACACGATCCTCAAATCGATTAACATCCAGGTTCCCAATTACTGCTGGGTAGACAGAGGCAAATGGCTTAAAGAAACTTGCCCATAATTGTTTCACCTTGCCCAGGGATCGAACCCGGGTCTATTCCTTTACGAGACGAGTGACAAAACTATCTATCAAATCTTCAACCAGTTTACTCTCACTAGACATAAAGACCAGACTCACTAAGACACAGACAGACAGACAACAAGAGTCTTACTTACCGCTAAACCTCACTTCCTTCCAGGCTCGGTGGAAGGTTCTCATGAGCCTGTGGTAGAGAGAGTGTAGGCTCCACCCCTGGTGACGCCCCCTTGACCTCATCGATGACCCTGATTGGTGGGATGAGGCGGGGGAGTCGGTGACGTCATGGGGGGTATCTTTTCTTCGCCGCCTTTCGGGTGTGACGTCATAGAACTCCTCCTCCGTATAGTCCTCCTCATTTATGTAAACAGTTCCACTCCCTTCATAGGTAGACATAGTTCCTTTCTATTTATACTAAGTTTTTCTATAATATTTCACAATTACAAACACCAAAAGTACTCGATATAGTTTTTATTTGTATTTTTCTAACATTCACGTAAGATGGATCCGCTTCATGGTGGATTGCTCACGAACGCCTTTGTTTACACTAGCCAGGAGGAATCCGTGTGGAGGGTGTGGGTGGTGAGGGTCGCTGCCCGCACTAACACCCTCATGGCTATACACACACTCAGTTAGTTCACTGTGTTGGCCTTATTGTCTTTTAATTAACGTTATTTACCTCTCTAAGACATTTAGACACCTGGAAATGTTAATAGTACTATGATATATTGTGTCTACTGTATGGCTATATATAACAGATACAGACAGACATATTGACATATTTTTTATCTCGTGAACCTCAATTAAAATATAGAAAAATCACTGCAACACATATAATAATAATAATAATAATAATAATAATAATAATAATAATAATAATAATAATAATAATACTGTAATAATAATAATAATAATAATAATAATGGTAATAAAAAATAATAATAATAATAATAATAATAATAATAATAATAATAATGGTAATAAAAAATAATAATAATAATAATAATAATAATAATAATAATAATAATGGTAATAATAATAATAATAATAATAATAATAATAATAATAATAATAATAATAATGATGATGATGATGATGATGATTTGCATGACATTAGGTGGTGGGGGAATTAAGCTGACGTTTCCACATTATGACACTTGACTGACACTTAGCTGATACTTAACTGACAACACTACAATGTGATATGTGTGTCAGATAATGCTGGGTTGCGGGGCATAAATTAAGGAATATCATTTAACATATTGTATTGTAGGTCTCTCTCTCTCTCTCTCTCTCTCTCTCTCTCTCTCTCTCTCTCTCTCTCTCTCTCTCTCTCTCTCTCTCTCTATCTTGCTATTTCTGTCTGCCTGCCTGGCTGTGTGTGTGTGTGTGTGTGTGTGTGTGTGTGTGTGTGTGTTTTGTCTAGTACCACCACCTGTTGTACCACCACTTGTTGTTTACTCCCACCCACCATCTATCACCACCTTGCACCACATCTACCAACACCTATTACCACGTACCACCACACCTACCACCACACCTACCACCACCTACCACCACACCTACCACTACACCTACTACCACACCTACCACTACACCTACCACTACACCTACCACCACACCTACCACCACACCCACCACACCTACCACCACCTACCACCACACCTACCACTACACCTACTACCACACCTACCACTACACCTACCACTACACCTACCACCACACCTACCACCACACCCACCACACCTACCACCAGCTGTTGGCCGCCCCCCCCTCCCCCCCAAAGGACTTAGGAGGTTGGGAGGATCACCATGGCAACAGAGCCTGGACACGCCGGTGCCTAGGGCCAGTCGTCTCAGTGATGTTGGCTGGAGTTACTGAGTTACCACGTCACTCACATGCCCTCACGCGTGCACTCACCCTCACTCCCGTTACTCATAGTGTCACGCCATTACTCTTATTGTCACCTTGTTACTCATGCTGTCACTCAGTTACTCGTATACCTTCTCGCCACCACCCCGTCACTCATACCTCCACACCGTCACTCATACCGTCATTCACACCACCACGCCGTCCCTCACACCGTCACTTATACCTCCACCCCGTCACTCATACCTCCATACCGTCACTCATACTGTCGCTTACACTACACGCCGTCCCTCACACCACACGCCGTCCCTCACACCGTCACTCACACCACCACACCGTTACTCACACCACGCCGTCCCTCACACCTTCACTTATACCTCCACACCGCCACTCTTACCTGCACACCGTCACTCACACTACCACACCGTCCCTCACACCGTCACTTATACCTCCACACCGCCACACACCTCCACACCGTTACTCACACCTCCACACCGTCCCTCACACCGTCACTCACACCTGGTAATCTGAAGGGTAAATAAGATATCCACTTTGCCTCACCCACTCGGTCTGACAGTCTGAGAGAGTGGCAGCCAGTTAAGCAGACAGCCTGAACCCGGTGAGCTGACAGCCTGGTAGGGTGATAGTGAAGTGAGTTGACAGTTTGGTAGGGTGATAATGAAGTAAACTGACAGCTTAGTAGGGTGATAGTGAAGTAAACTGACAGCTTAGTAGGGTGATAGTGAAGTAAACTGACAGTCTTACAACCTCATAAACTGACAAGCTATTAAACTAACATCCGAGATTAACAGCCTGACAATCTTGTGTTGTGTTAAACTGAGTCTGACAGCCAGCTGCACTGATATCGCTGACAGCCTGTCTGTCAGACATAATTAATCAGTACACAGTTCGCAGTTCTTGAGACATGAGACTTAAGAGAGAAAGTTTTCAGTTTGCCAGTGAGACATTTTGTGTGTTTTTTCGCGCGTTTTTCGTGATCAAGCGAGACCCGTCTGGCTGCATCAACATTATAAATACCCGCCAAAATTAATGTGTACACTCGTGACGTCATGAGGGCACTCTTTGCCTGACGTATGATAACATGATAAACATTGGCAGGGAAAAAGCTTTTACCTCCCTTGTAGGATTTTAGATTTTTTTTCCTCAGCTAAATACTGCCTTGATATTTTGTCTGATGGCAGGTAAAAGGACAGGTAACGTGCAGGTAGAAATAATTAGATTATGGTGGGATAGTTAGTGCTTCGTTTGTGTTGATTATTGATCGGTGTGACAAAGGGAGGCCACTCAGAGAGGATATCAACAATAGCACATTGGGGGGGGGGGGGGGGGGGGGTAAAACATGTAAACTGAATCATTAAGCGTGTGAACGTCATGTATGGCGGATGTGAAGGATTAATAGGGTGAAGGGGTTGGTTAAAACGCACACACACACACACACACACACACACACACACACACACACACACACACAGTCAGCGGAGCACAAAATTATAATATCCCAACTTGTTTGAGATGGGTGGTGGGTGGGGGTGGGAGGGGGCATAACCTCGGGCCGCCACCTCACCCAAATAATATTTTCACCACGTTTGTTTATGTTGAGAAAGATTAGGTTATGGAGAGGTTAGGTTAGGTTAGGTTAGATCAGGCTATATGTAGGTTAGTTTGAATTCGGTAAGGTTATACAGTACTTGGTAAGGTAAGGTTTGGTAAGGTAAGGTAAGGTAAGGTAAGGTAAGGTAAGGCAATATTCTCTCCCTCCTGCCATTCTCCCTCTTCCTCCTTTTTTTCCTTTTCCTACCCTCTCTCTCCCCCTACTTCTCCTTCCCCCCCTTCCACCTCTCCTCTCCTTTCCTTCTCTACCTCTCCCTATTCTCTTCTCCTTTCCCTCCATCCTCCTTCCTTCTCTCCTTCTCCCCCATCACCACAAACATACAGTGAATATCTCACATTTTAGTAGTCAGAAGGAGGCAGTGTGGGGGACCTCTCCTTTGACCCTCATACCTGTGTTGGCTGAGAGAGAGAGAGAGAGAGAGAGAGAGAGAGAGAGAGAGAGAGAGAGAGAGATCTAAGAACCATTAACCAACCACAGGGAAGAGAAAGTCAGGAGAAAGTTGGGCACCGTAAACTTTCCCTTCAGTCACCTGTATATAAATTAAAGTTGGTAAATGCGACTGTTGAGCCAAACACCTGTGTGTGTGAGAGAGAGAGAGAAAGAGAGACAGACAAACGGACAGACAGACAGATAGCCAGACAGACAGACAGACAGACAGACAGACAGACAGACAGACAGACAGACAGACAGACAGATCAATCCACAAACCACCTTCTCACGCTGATAAACAGGCAACACAGAATAAACAAAGAAAATATAAATTAAGAAAATAAGAGAAAAATAAATAAAGCAAGAGTGTAATAACAAAGTGAACGAGAGGGAAGAATACGAAACACGAACTAGAAAAGATTAAAGAACGTTTACAAATAGAACAAGGTGAAAAAAAATAAAGAATAAAGAAAATACATTTAAAAATACAACTAAAATGACGGAGATGAATGTGTGAGTCAACAGTGACGAAGTGTGTGTGTGTGAGAGAGAGAGAGAGAGAGAGAGGACTTGACTGGCCAGATAGCAAGAACTTAGAACAAAGGGTCAATAACAGGTCTCTCTCTCACAAAAAATAAATAAATAACTCTACGGTAACAACACGCCAATGTTCACTATATACACTATGGTCACACACACACACACGAACCATTACGAGGTGAATACTGGAAGCTTATATATGTGTTTGTCAGACCAATATTCTCTTCACGCTATTTCAGGAACATTAACGACACTATTCATATATATGACACCTTCCATCACTCCTCCCACTCACGGTATCCCTCTCATCACTCCTCCCACTCACGGTATCCCTCTCATCTCTACTCCCACTCACGGTATCCCTCTTTTAACCCAACTAATAAGGGGAAATTACTCTAAGTCGCTATTTTGGCAGTATTTCCCCTCCCTCTAAACTATATTGCCATGGCGACAGTTTGCACGCACCTGGTTGGTTGTTTAGTTAGTGTGGTAATGTGATGTAACTGTGACGTCATATGGTGGTTGTAAACATTGTCACGTGTTTTATGGACTTTATTGGTACGACTTTATTTAGTTGTGGGAAAAATTATCGTTTGACCTTATTGATTACATGATGATTACCTCCAGAGTATTCTACCTGGTGATTAAATACCCGAAACCATCCTTGGGTTTAGCTTAGGTTAGGTTAGGTTAGGTTAAGAACATAAGAATGAAGGAAACTGCAGCGGGCCATACTGGGCAGTCCCATTTACACCCAACTCCTATCGCTCATATATCCATCCAACCTATGTTTGAAGCTATCCAGCGTATTCGAGTTAATTATGATATTTGGTAACTTGTTCCACTCGTCCACTACTCTATTTCCAGACCAGTGTTTACCTATCTCGCGCCTAAATCTAAATTTGTCTAATTTAAAACCATTGTTACGAGTTTGCTCCTGGTTGGATAGTTTGAGTACCTTTGTAATGTCCCCTTTGTTTAGCCCTGACTTCCATTTATACACCTCCATCATGTCGCCCCTCACTCTACGTCTCTCGGGGGAGTGCAAATTAAGATGCATTAACCTGCCTCTGTACTCAAGGTTCCTAATGCCCGGGTTCAGCCTTATCATTCTCCTCTGAATTCTTTCCAAGGTATTACAAGAAAACATTAAAAACAACATAAGCAAACAAGCAAACATCACCTTTTGCATTACAAGAAAAACAAATCGATACTAATATTTACTTTATTTCTTACATTAAACAAAACAGTAACTTTATATTACAAGAAGCACAACAAAATATTTCCAAAATAAACAACAACTTTATATTACTACACAAATAACATCCGTATTAATATTTCCTGTAATATTTTCCCCCCCATATTATTCCCTCAGGTAATATTAAACTCAACTGATTGAAAAATACTGAAATATATTGTTACGATGTGATTTTTTTTCCTGCCATTGCCTGTGTTAGAAAAGTTCGTCTCAGTGTTTGGCGGTGTTTTACATAGCCACTTGAACGGTGATGTGAGTACTACTGAACGATGCTTTGTGTGTTCTCTCTCTCTCTCTCTCTCTCTCTCTCTCTCTCTCTCTCTCTCTCTCTCTCTCTCTCTCTCTCTCTCTCTCTCTCTCTCTCTCTCTCTCATATTAATCGTAGTGCAATTTGAGCTCTTACTCTCACAACCTTGTTTGGAATTTGAGCTTACAATTCTCTTTGAGGGAAGATGTAATTTGCATGTAGATGTGATTGTGGTTGTTGGCACACACACACACACACACACACACACACACACACACACACACACACACACACACACACACACACACATTTGATGTTATATCTTTTGATAGTTTAAACAGACAGATTATTTTATGATATCTGGGACGGATAAAAACACAGACAGACAAACAGCTACGCACACACAAACACAGTTACACAGACATAACTACAGACACAGCTACAGACAGTTACAGACACACAAATACAGACACAAAGAAACACAGACATAGTTTCACAGACACAGAGCTTCACAGACATAGGACATCAGGATCTTTCTTAAAACTAATCTCAAAAATGACTCATAAACACTGAGAGAGAGAGAGAGAGAGAGAGAGAGAGAGAGAGAGAGAGAGAGAGAGAGAGACCAAAATCAGTGGATAAGCGAGAATTTCAGAACAATTGATATATTTAAAAAAGAAACAAATTAATTTATAAACAAAATAACAATCACGAAAAAAATAACGCGAAATAATGTGAAGAACAGATGATTACAGATGAGGATGAGATAACGTTATCTCTCTAATCTCTCATATCTCTTCTCTCTCTATCTCTCTCTCACTTGTGTCTCTCATTTATCTTTCATTCTTCCTGTTTATCGTTCTGTGGTTCATTGTCTCATTCTCTTGTTACTTTTAAGACTCTTTTTCTCTCTCTCTTTCTCTCTTGAACTGTTGTTAAGATTAGCTGACTACCACGTTCTCTTTACGTCTCTCAGCTGACTACCACGTTCTCTTTACGTCTCTCAGCTGACTACCACGTTCTGTTTACGTCTCTCAGCTGACTACCACGTTCTCTTTACGTCTCTCAGCTGACTACCACGTTCTGTTTACGTCTCTCAGCTGACTACCACGTTCTCTTTACGTCTCTCAGCTGACTACTGCGTTCTCTTTACGTCTCTCAGCTGACTACTGCGTTCTGTTTACGTCTCACAGCTGACTACCGCGTTCTCTTTACGTCTCTCAGCTGACTACTGCGTTCTGTTTACGTCTCACAGCTGACTACCGCGTTCTCTTTACGTCTCTCAGCTGACTACTGCGTTCTCTTTACGTCTCTCAGCTGACTACCGCGTTCTGTTTACGTCTCACAGCTGACTACCGCGTTCTCTTTACGTCTCTCAGCTGACTACCGCGTTCTCTTTACGTCTCGCAGCTGACTACCACGTTCTCTTTACGTCTCACAGCTGACTACCACGTTCTCTTTACGTCTCTCAGCTGACTACCACGTTCTCTTTACGTCTCTCAGCTGACTACCGCGTTCTCTTTACGTCTCACAGCTGACTACCACGTTCTCTTTACGTCTCTCAGCTGACTACCACGTTCTCTTTACGTCTCTCAGCTGACTACCACGTTCTCTTTACGTCTCTCAGCTGACTACCGCGTTCTCTTTACGTCTCACAGCTGACTACCGCGTTCTCTTTACGTCTCTCAGCTGACTACCGCGTTCTGTTTACGTCTCTCAGCTGACTACCACGTTCTCTTTACGTCTCTCAGCTGACTACCACGTTCTCTTTACGTCTCTCAGCTGACTACCGCGTTCTCTTTACGTCTCTCAGCTGACTACTGCGTTCTGTTTACGTCTCACAGCTGACTACCGCGTTCTCTTTACGTCTCTCAGCTGACTACTGCGTTCTCTTTACGTCTCTCAGCTGACTACCGCGTTCTCTTTACGTCTCTCAGCTGACTACCACGTTCTCTTTACGTCTCTCAGCTGACTACCACGTTCTCTGTACGTCTCTCAGCTGACTACCACGTTCTCTTTACGTCTCTCAGCTGACTACCACGTTCTCTTTACGTCTCACAGCTGACTACCACGTTCTCTTTACGTCTATGAGCCGAGAAGATGAACGCAGGAGATACTTGTTAAGGGTAAAGGTTGAGGTTGTGTGGCGCCTCATCAGGGAGCTAAAGAGGCGCCGTTGTTGAGGTGAGGCTATACTGTACACGGGTTTACCTAACATGATGGCGGGCTGAGGAGTCATTTTACTGCTCCAAAGGTTCCCAGGTGATTGTGTGTGTGTGTGTGTGTGTGTGTGTGTGTGTGTGTGTGTGTGTGTGTGTGTGTGTGTGTGTGTGTGTTTCAGCGTACACACAGCAAACATATCGTGTAAAGAAATGACACAGACACAGTAAGTCACTCATAGTATATTTCAGCCAGAGTAATATAATATAACCTGATATAATATAATAAAAATGCATCTTACCCACCACCACAAAATTTAATTCGAGGCTTACAGCTATCACTCTCCAAACAGACGGGCACTTAAGGTTCGATAATCTCTTTACCCCTTAGGGGATTTTAGCCATTGTGGTTAGCATGGCATAGCACTATCTCACCCAGCCACTTCATATAAGGAGCAGGGGATACGTCAACAAGAGTCAGCTTACTATGTAAACACAAATCAGCTGACAATGCAAACAACAATACCAAGGTGAACGTAATAATTGTTGGCGGGTCTTATCTCTGAGTTGACTAGACCAGATGAAATGAGAGAGAGAGAGAGAGAGAGAGAGAGAGAGAGAGAGTATTTGCTCACTGCATACATTAAGATTGCATTATGTAGTGTCGCTGTACTTGAATACTATCCCCCAACACACACACACACACACACACACACACACACACACACACACACACACACACACACACACACGAGCTGTATCAAGTTAATAACAAAATAAATACCGTTTCATTTCATTGGCTATAAAATGTCACTATATTTATTATACATGTGGAAGGCATAACATAAATTACACACATATATACAACATATACATACATCATATCCATATACATGCAAATCCGTACATATATATACAACATACACATATACATACGTTCATCAGTAACTCTTACATGTGTTAAAGTAAGTTTGGTGTCAGGTCACATAAACCCAACCTTTTCTCGCCGTTAAAATCCTTCCTTCAGTTATATGGTAATTTTCTTGTGATTTTTAGAAAGTTTCGATCTTTTCCCGGCGTCTCTTATTAACATTTTTATAAAGTTTGGTTCAAATATGACCTCTTGTCGTGAGCAAACATGTGAGAGTGTTTTTTTCTCTTTTTTTCTCTATCTCTGTCTCTCTCTTTCTCTTTCTCTGTCTCTCTCTCTTTCTTTCTCTCACACTCTCTCCTCTCTCTCACTATGCCTTCACCAGAAATATTAAAATCAGAATTAAATGCTTCCACCTCGCTTTCATAATGTGAATAAATGTGAATAATTACTTTGAATCAGTATTTTTGTGTAATATTAATATACTACTGAGTGTACTGCTATTGTGATATAGTGTGTGTGTGTGTGTGTGTGTGTGTGTGTGTGTGTGTGTGTGTGTGTGTGTGTAGTTTAGCAGTAGTAGTAACCAATATCAATACGTACACACACACACACAGAGGAAAGAAAGAAACAGAGAGAGAGAGAGAGAGTGAGAGAGAGAGAGAGAGAGAGAGAGAGAGAGAGAGAGAGAGAGAGAGGTCAAGTCACACCTCCCCGGATACTCTAACGGACACCCCGAGCCTGTAACAAGCTGGAGGGAGGGAGATAGATGGAGGGGGGAAGGTGGGATAGAAGGAGAGTGGGAGGGAGTGAGGTGGGAGGAAGGGGGGCAGATAGATGGAGTAGGAGGGGGTGGAGGGAGGGAAGGAGATGGAGAAGGAGGAGGAGGAGAAACGTAAAGATGCGGACTAAATGATGTTGGAGGAAGGAGGAAGAGAGGAGGAAAAAGAGGAAGGGAGTAAAGGGAAAGAAAGAAGATGAGAGGAAGATAAGGAAGAGAGAGAGAGAGAGAGAGAGAGAGAGAGAGAGAGAGAGACTACAACAATCGTGCCACTATCACTACCACATCAACATTACTACCACCCCTTCTCCATCCCTCTCCCCCTCCCCTCCCAACCCTTTTTCTCCCCTACCCTCCCCTTCCTTTCCCCTCCCCCATCTCCCCCCCCCCTACCCCCTCCTCCTCGGCGGTGTCTTCAGTATTGGAAATTGATATTGAGGAAGTGGAGGCGATATTTTTAATACTCGCTCCATGAAACGATCGCAGGAACAAGCAGTAGTCAAGCTTAGGTTCGTCTGTCAGGGAATCGGTTGTAGGATGGAATTCAGTATAATGCCTGTAGCTGAGTTTTGTAATATCGTCTAAATACAGAGAATTTGTATTGTACTAGTTTAGGTATATTGACGGCATTGTGTGATATATAGACAGATAAATAGAGAGATTAATATAGCTCATGTTGAAATAGGGTTAAATTTGGTTAGGTTAGGTTAGGTTAAGTGTCCCCCAAGTTGTTAATAACCCAATATCGTAACTTTATCCGCCGCCACAGGAATCAGTTAGTGGTACGACTTCTGTGGATTATGGTGAAAGTCCCTTAACTAACTATGGCAATTTGGTCTTATGCTCCACCACCTTGAAGATTCTGATATTATGCCGTCATTCACTGCCTTCTTGACGTCATTCACTGCCTTCTTGACGTCATTCACTGCCTTCTTGACGTCATTCACTGCCTTCTTGACGTCATTCACTGCCTTCATTATAAGTATTTCTATAAACTTAAGATATGTTTTGTCTCGTGATGGAGGTTTTACTCTGCAAATATAAGTTGTTTTTCATTTCTCTTGACGTCTGAGTGCTGACAGTTGGGCTGATAGACAGATGTGTTCTTATAATTGGGGCTGACAGACTGATGTGATGCTTCTAGTTGGGGCTGACAGATAATGATGTTAAGAGTTAGGGCTGACAGACATGATGTTAACAGTTAGAGCTGACAGACATGAAGTTGACAGTTGGGGCTGACAGGCAGATGTGATGCTGATAGATCTGACAGTGGTGAGAAAAATAGATAATGCTCACATATGGGGTGACATTAAGAGCTGAGAGACAGATGTTGTTGATGGTTGGGTGCTGACAGTTGGTGCTGACAGGCAGATGATGCTGACAGCTGTGATAAACACTCGTTCTTATCGTTTTACCCATTTTTTTCCCGACAAAACAAACGAAAAAATAAAAATTCATAAGTTGTTTGAGGAAAAATTTATTGGAAATTTTTTATCATCTTTGTCGGTCCAGATTGAGTCTTCCTGGGGGTCTAATTTAGGTCTTTTGGGGTCTAATTTAGGTCACACACACACACACACACACACACACACACACACACACACACACACACACACACACACACACACACACACACACACCAAAAAACAACATAACTTTTTCCTGTTGTTTGTTTGTTTATTTTAGCGGATGGGAACGAAATTTTATCTCAGTTGGGACGAACTTTTGTGTTTCAGATCTGAGATGATATCGGTGGGTCCTGTATATCGGGTTATCGGTGGGTCCTTTATATCGGGTATCGGTGGGTCCTGTATATCGGGTATCGGTGGGTCCTGTATATCGGTTATCGGTGGGTCCTGTATATCGGGTGTCGGTGGGTCCTTTATATCGGGTATCGGTGGTGTCCTGTATATCGGTTATCGGTGGGTTCCTTTATATCGGGTATCGGTGGTGTCCTGTATATCGGTTATCGGTGGGTCCTTTATATCGGGTATCGGTGAATCCTGTTTAGCGGGTATTGGTGCGTTTTCTATATCGGGTACGGAGGCTCCGGTGTATCGGTTATATCCTCTACCCGATATGAGAATTGCTTGGTGATATTACTGAACAAGATACCCGGAGTGAAGCTGGAGCCTGAATTCGATTTGAGGTGATGTGAGTTTTGTGTTTTTTGAGAATATTCTTTTGTATTTCCATTTATCTCTCTCTCTTTCTTTCTTTCTTTCTTTTTTTCTGTCTGTCTGTCTGTCTGTCTGTCTGTCTGTCTGTCTATCCGTCTCGCAGGTTCAAGAGTTTATATCGTCATACTTAAATAGTTTAATAATCATACTCAAGGGGTTAAATCATCATACTTAAAGGTTAAACCATCATAATTTAGCACTCTCTTTAATCCTCGCTTTAATTCTCTCTTTAATATTCTCTCTAATAAACTCAGGAAGTCGTATGAGTGAAATATAAAGGTGAATATTTTTGGGTGAAGACTTTAAGAATACAACCGGAAATGAGAGTTGTTCTGCATTGTTGACATCCAGTATGTTGGTAGCATCTTGCCTATGTTGTCAGGGTGTGGTAATGGTGTCAGGGTATGGTGGTGGTGGTGTCAAGGTATGGTGGTGGTGTTAGGGTATGGTGGTGGTGGTGGTGTCAGGGTATGGTGGTGGTGTTAGGGTATGGTGGTGGTGTTAGGGTATGGTGGTGGTGGTATCAGGGTATGGTGGTGGTGGTGGTGTCAGGGTATGGTGGTGGTGGTGTCAGGGTATGGTGGTGGTGGTGTCAGTATGGTGTTGTGGTGTAGTGGTGGTGTCTGAGAGAGATAGAGCAATATACCACACACACACACACACACACACACACACCAGCTCGGGGACAGACAACTTTTAATTCAGTATATACAAGTATAAATAAATGTTCTCTCTCTTTCTCCCTTTCATTCTCTTTCTTTCCTTTACACGCAACTTTGTAATTACACTGTACACTCATCTCCCCTCTCCTCTCATCTTCTCTTTCCCTACATCTCCCCTCTCCCTGCATCTCCCCTCTCCCTACGTCTCCCCTCTCCCTACATCTCTCTTCTCTCCACCTTTCCTCTCTCCCTTTGTCGTCGTATTCTCAAAGGCCACTGAATGAAAGTTAGTCTCACAACTAAAACTGTCAGAACACCTTCAAGTGTCTCCCCAAGTTCTCATATAAAGATGGATTCACTAAAGTTGGGTTAGGTTATGGCTAAATTTGGTTAAATTAGGTTTTGGGTTAAGTTAGGTCAAGTCAGGGAGGTCAGGTCAGGTTAGGTCAGTTTGTGGTTGAATGTGGGCGCGCCAAGTCCGTAGACTTACTAGTGATAGATTCAGGAAGATTGTCTCTCTTTCATCTTTGCCTCCTCTTCTCTTTCTCCCTCTCCTTTTCTCTTCTCCTTTTTCTCCTCTTCATCCCTCCTCTGTTTTACTCTCTCTCTCTCTCTCTCTCTCTCTCTCTCTCTCTCTCTCTCTCTCTCTCTCTCTCTCTCTCTCTCTCTCTCTCTCTCTCTCTCTCTCTCTCTCTCTCTCTCTCCTAACACACATCCATCGGTGTCGTGGTGATCATCCCCAATTGTCTCCCCAGGGAGTGAAAGAGAGAGAGAGGAGCAGCACTTCCAATCTCCCTCACTCACCTCTCACTCCCCTCTCACTCCCCTCTCACTCCCCTCTCACCCCCTCTCACTCACCTCTCAATCACCTCTCACTCACCTCTCACTCCCCTCTCACTCACCTCTCACCCCCTCTCACTCCCCTCTCACTCCCCTCTCACTCACCTCTCACCCCCTCTCACTCCCCTCTCACTCACCTCTCACTCCCCTTTCACTCACCTCTCACTCCCCTCTCACTCCCCTCTCACTCCCCTCATCTCCTCCTCTATTTTCGTCAGGTTTATTCTGTCAACTCAACTCCTGTTTGTCCCCATGATTCCAATCTCTCTTTCCTCTCTCTCTATTCCTTATTTATTACTTCCTCTTACTCCTCTTTCTCTCTTTCATTCTCTCTATTTCTCGTTTTTAATACAAATTTCTCTCCTATTCTCTTATTCTCTCTTTAATTCTCTATATTTCCTGTTTGTTCCTTTCATTTTCTCCTCAATTCTCTCTTAATCCCTGTTTCTTTTGTTTCGTTATTCACTTTATTTCTCATTTATTCCTTTCCTTCTCTTCTCGTTCTGTCATCTTCTTTTTCTAACTTCCTTTCTCTTCATATTTATATCTCTTACTCATATCTTTCTTCCATATCTCTCTCACCTTTCTCTCATTTTCTTTCTTTCTTTCGTTTGCGTTTTCTTCATCTTTCTCTCCTTTCCTCGCTTTACGTCTCCATATTTTATCTTACGTCCTTCCTTCTTCCATTTGGCTTCCTCTCTTTCTTATATATTGCCTTTGTTTTCTTCTTCTTTCTTCTTTTTCTTTTTCTTCTTCATTTTCTTCTTCTATTCTTTTATCATAGTTATTCTCTCTCTCTCTCTCTCTCTCTCTCTCTCTCTCTCTCTCTCTCTCTCTCTCTCTCTCTCTCTCTCTCTCTCTCTCTCTCTCTCTCTCTCTCTGGGACTTCCTCCTTCACCTCCTAGTCTCTCTTCTCTCCCTCTTCCTCCTCCTCCTCTTAGTTTGCTCTTTCACCCTCATCTCACTCTTCCCCTCGGCTCCTCCCTTTCTCCCTCGCTCCCTCCCGCTCCTCCCACTCCTCCTCCTCCTCCTCCTTCCGCCACGCCCTCGCCTCCGTCAGTCTGGTGCCTGGGTGATGGTGCCCCCAGGAGACCTTCCTTAATGACGCAGGTTACCTCAGTAATATGTGGTGCTCCTCCCCAGGGCTGTAGCGCCTCCCTCACTATGGCGCCACACCAATCTGACTTGACCTAACCTATCCTAATTTAATCTAATCTATCCTACCCTAGCCTTATCTAACCTAACCTAAGGAAGACATATTTAACCTATAAGGATTTTCTCTATATTTCTCTTCACTCCATATAACAATAACTTACTTATAAGATAGAACTTAAAAGAACTTGCATTACTTATCAGAGCTTACACGAAGTTACAACAATAAACAAGAACTTATATTACTTATAAGAACTCAGAACTTACAAGAACTTGGAACTTACTAACAATAACTTACAAGAACTTGGAACTTACTAACAATAACTTACAAGAACTTACTTACAATAACTTACAAGAACTTGGAACTTACTAACAATAACTTACAAGAACTTACTTACAATAACTTACAAGAACTTACTTACAAAGACTTATATTACTTAAAACAACTTGTGACAACTCCCATAAGTTGCAGTTTACTTATCCAGCAGCTTTTTGGTCTGTAGAGTTTGTAACACTGAAAGATGTGTCGGAGAGAGAGAGAGAGAGAGAGAGAGAGAGAGAGAGAGAGAGAGAGAGAGAGAGAGAGAGAGAGACAAAACCGTATAATTCACTCCACAACCTTGCAGTCATTAGCGTGTGATAATGGAATGAAAAATAGCTGAAAATTAGTGTAATTGGTTAAGGCCATTAGATAATAGTGTAATGGTAATGGGGCGTCACACCAAGAGCACCACGTTACGCCCATTCATAGATAATGGACTAATGGTTGTAACGCCCATTAACAGAGAGATAGTAAAGGGTAATAGTAAATGGGGGTAATGAATATTTTTAATGGGTTCCAAATTCTAATAGACCCGAAATCCTAATGGGTGCCAGCTGAAGTGGTAATGGGTGCCAGCTGAAGTGGGATATAATGGTAATGGTTCCAATAGTCACCAATCATAATAGACCTCACACTAATAGAACACAATAATAGCCCCACACACTTATGTAAGACAGGTGTAAATAGCCCCAACAGGTGTAATAGCCCCTACAGGTGTAATAGCCCCCACACACTTATGTAAGACTGGTGTAAATAGCCCCAACAGGTGTAATAGCCCCCACACACTTATGTAAGACTGGTGTAAATAGCCCCACAGGTGTAATAGCCCCCACACACTTATATAAGACAGGTGTAAATAGCCCCACAGGTGTAATAGTCCCCACAGGTGTAATAGCCCCCACACACTTATATAAGACAGGTGTAAATAGCCCCACAGGTGTAATAGCCCCCACAGGTGTAATAGCCCCCACACACTTATATAAGACAGGTGTAAATAGCCCCACAGGTGTAATAGCCCCCACAGGTGTAATAGCCCCCACACATTTATGTAAGACAGGTGTAAATTACCCCTACAGGTGTAATAGTCCCCACAGGTGTTATGAGTGCAGCCCTGAACAGAGTGCAGGTGGAGCCACATTACTAGAAGCTAAACAGTCATCGTGCATCAAAGCAACTCACAGCAGGAGTGTTGTAAGGGTGTGTGAGTGTGTTTGTGAGTGTGTGTTTGTGAGTGTGTGAGAGAGAGAGTTTGAGTGAGTGTGTGAGATTGTGTTTGTGAGTGTGTGAGAGAGAGAGTTTGAGTGAGTGTGTGAGAGAGAGAGTTATAATGAGTGTGTGAATTGAATGAGAGTGATAAGTGAAGAAGAAGAAGAGAGAGAGAGAGAGAGAGAGAGAGAGAGAGAGAGAGAGAGAGAGAGAGAGAGAGAGAGAGAGAGTGTGTCGTGCCGTTTATGTGAGTGACTTTCCACCTCCATTACCACTAGAGTCTAATACACTGAGAGAGTCTCCAGGGCAACATATGCGAAACGTGTTCTTGACTAAATAATAATGCTAGTGTAAATAATGTGTCGTGTAGGGGTTCTGAGGCATGAGCTGTTTTAATGGTGTTTTTGTGGTGTTTTATGGTGTTTAATAGTGTCTTTGTGGTGCTTAATTGTGTTTTATGGTGTTTAATAGTGTCTTTGTGGTGTTTTATGGTGTTTAATGGTGTTTTATTGTGTTTTTATGGTGTTTTATGGTGTTTAATATTTGTTTGGTATTTTATGGTGTTTTTATGGTGTTTTATATTAAACTGCCTGCATCTCTCCCTGTATCTCTCCCTGTACCTGTATCTCTCCCTGTAGCTCTCCCTGTACCTATATCTCTCCGTGTAACTCTCCCTGTACCCGTATCTCTCCCTGTATCTCTCCCTGTAACTCTCCCTGTACCTGTAACTCTCCCTGTACCCGTATCTCTCCCTGTATCTCTCCCTGTAACTCTCCCTGTACCTGTAACTCTCCCTGTACCCGTATCTCTCCCTGTATCTCTCCCTGTAACTCTCGTCTCGCCGTCAGTATAAGAGAGAGGCAGGTAAGACCCGTGTTTACCGAGACGCACCACAAGAGTCCCTTCACACCCTCGTGTCATTTGGGTAAAGGACTTGTCGATCCCGGGACAAACGACAGGTGTGTGTGTGTATGTGAGGACAGCACACACATACATACATACATACATACATACTTCTATTTTATTCCGTATATCTTGCTATAATGATAAAAAGAGAGGAGGAGGAAGAGAGGGAAGGAGTAAGGGAGAAGGAGAAAGGAGTTTTAGAGACATTTTTGGAGTAAACAAAATTGTCATGTACTCAGCTAACCTAACCTAACCCTCCCTCCGCCTCTCCGTCCGCCCAACCCTCCGTCCAACCCTCCGCCCAACCCTCCGCCCAACCCTCCGCCTCTCCGTCCGCCCAACCCTCCGTCCAACCCTCCGCCCAACCCTCCGCCCAACCCTCCGCCTAGCCCTCCGTCCAACCCTCCGTCCAACCCTCCGTCCAACCCTCCGCCCAACCCTCCGCCCAACCCTCCGTCCAACCCTCCGCCCAACCCTCCGTCCAACCCTCCGCCCAACCCTCCGCCTAGCCCTCCGCCCAACCCTCCGTCCAACCCTCCGCCCAACCCTCCGCCTCTCCGTCCGCCCAACCCTCCGCCCAACCCTCCGCCTAGCCCTCCGCCCCGTCTGACTTATTGACCTAAAAAACGCCCGCAATAGATCAAAGGGCATGAGTGCTATTGGCCCGGGAAGGACGCCCCTCACCTATACGACACACACGTTATTGGACACGGATGGAAAGTTCCCTTATTTTTGCACAAACGGCATCTGTTTTTATTGGTCCTCGCCAGCTTGTTAGGCACCTGTGTGTTACTGGCACCTGTGTTTACCTGTGCCTATAGTGCCGTGTTGCTATATAAGGCACGGGGTGTTTTAGGGACGGTAGAGGGGAAGGATTCATTTTATAAACACAATCTCAATGGACTGTTTAATGGAGGTAGATGGATTAGTTATTATTATTTGTAGTAGTAGTAGTAGTAGTAGTAGTAGTAGTAGTAGTAGTTGTTGTCTTATTATTATTTTTATTATTCTTATTATTAGTAGTAGTAGTTTTTTTTTTTTTTTATATAAAACGTGGCCTCCAGCCTCCCCCAATAGCCACACCTTCGCCACCATTTTATTACCTTAATATTAGTAGTAGTAGTTGTTGTCTTATTATTATTATTATAATTATTATTATTATTATTTTTATTATTATTATTATTATTATTATTATTATTATTATTATTATTGGTAGTAGTAGTAGTAGTAGTAGTAGTAGTAGTTGTAGTAGTAGTAGTAGTAGTAGTAGTAGTAGTAGTAGTAGTAGTAGTAGTAGTAGTAGTAGTAGTAAAAGTAGTATCATAACAGTAGAGGATGACCCACAAGGTCCCTGATGACTGACACACTAAAACCTCTTGATGACCGCGGGAACCTTCCATCACGGCTTACGGTATGTTGTCAACCTGCTCTATATATAGGTACCTCTCTCTCTCTCTCTCTCTCTCTCTCTCTCTCTCTCTCTCTCTCTCTCTCTCTCTCTCTCTCTCTCTCTCTCTCTCACACACACACACATACACCACCTTACAGTATTGTTATTCACCCGATCAATACCTCAGGGGAGAATGCAACGTCTGCAACACCATCAAGAAAGCTGTCATGGTCTGATTGAATGTCCAGGATTGCAACCCGGATCTTATGTCAGATCTTGCATATATCCAGGTCAGGCAGAGGATGGGTTAAGCGATAGGTTAACTTATCTACCCTGCCCTGCCCTGCCCTGCCCTGCCCTGCCCTATAATAACCTAACCTTACATCGTCCCCCCTACAGTACCAGGTCAGGTCAGGTTAGGGTCCGGGGATGTGTGCGATTGGTGGAGGTTGCGTCGCGTGTGGCTGTGATTGGCTGGTGACTCTCCCTCCCTTTCCCTTGACGGGGTTATAATTGGTCAATTTTCATCCATGGGCGGTGTGTGTGTGTGTGTGTGTGTGTGTGTGTGTGTGTGTGTGTGTGTGTGTCAGTATATACAGTTAATAATCTCACACCGTCGCCTCTGTGTCACTCAGTTACTCCTAGGAGAAGAAGCGAGCAGACAGCAGTGCCAGACGATGCTACGCTCGCCTTCTGCCTTTAGTGGCGAAAGTATATAGAGTAATGAGGGGAGATAATTGTTAGTTCCTTTGTAGAGTTTAAGTTCCTCTGACTGACTGACTGACTGACGCAAAAATCGATTACCCTACCCTCCCCCTTCCCCCCAGGACCCTCTTCACCTCCCTCATCTCCCCCTACCCTCCTCCCCTCCCTCATGACTCTCCTCCTCTCCCTCATGACCCCCTACCCTCCCCCTTCTCCCCAGGACCCTCCTTACCTCCCTCATCTCCCCCTACCCTCCTCCCCTCCCCCATAGCCCTCCTACCCTCCCCCTACCCATCATGACCCGGGGATATGAAGCCAAACTGGTAAGGAAAAGTGGTCTTACGTAGGTATATCTTTTCCCTAAGGCCTCAGTATCTCACGCAACCAATGACCCACGAGTAAGATTGGCTGTTATAGTCATCTTGGGTTCTGATTGGCGGAACTAACTACTTGTGGTGAGTGTATGAGTGTGTTAGAATGGTTCCCTTAGCAGACGTTGGGGTAACCGTACACAACACGATACGAGATTAATATTGGATTATCATTGGTCGATTTGTTTGAGATGAATAAGAGTGTTTGACTTTTAAAAATATTCTGTTTACGTCACATAAGATGGTGCTGTGACTTGTGTTTTTAGAGTACAGAATAATTCCTGGGTTATCATTGGTCAGTTAGTTTCTGTTGAGAACGAGAACAATCAAGTATATTCTTACACTTCACTTACGAAGAAATTTGGATACGAACACTAGCTTATGACAGCCAGACAGCCATTGTATCCATCCTTTAAGGCCTAAATTCCACAAGATTTCTCTCTTGACCGTAAAATGTAATTATTAGTGTGTGTGTGTGTGTGTGTGTGTGTGTGTGTGTGTGTGTGTGTGTGTTAATAGGGAGCCACATAGCATCTCCATTAATGAGTTTGTTTTTCCCTGCCACCATAATGTTTTCCCTGCCCCGTGGCCCAACTGTACACACACACTAAAGGCAACATTAACATATATGGTCTGTTTTTCCCCGGACAAGATTGTTTTGTTAATTCACAAGATGGAGGGTGGGGGGTGGGGGGTGGGGGTAACTGTGATTGATTAAATGATGATGGTGGTTGGTGGTAGTGATGATGGTGGTGATGGTGGTAGTGATGATGGTGGTGATGGTTGGTTGTAGTGGTGATGATGATTATTATTATTAAATCATGAATAACCTAAACAGTATGACTCTCTCTCTCTCTCTCTCTCTCTCTCTCTCTCTCTCTCTCTCTCTCTCTCTCTCTCTCTCTCTCTCTCTCTCTCTC
>CAUDMG010000797.1:297500-300000 GCA_958450375.1 Homarus gammarus | reverse complement strand
CACTGTATTCCTCCATGTCACCCAGGTGTGAATGGTTGCCTAAGTTTACAGTCGAGGAAGTGTAGGTGGTCGAGTACAGTGTCTGCCATAATGAATGATAAAATATCTTTGGGTAAAGTTCTTTAGTTAAGAAGAATTTTAAATAATATTTTTTTGTCTCTACGGAAATATTTATGTTGAAAAATATCTATGAATATTCTAATACTGTGTGAAAAATACCAATAAATATTCAATAACCACGTGAAGATCGATGAAACGTATCATTAAGAATATTAACATCTGCAAAAAACATTATTCGCACAAAATATTTCAAAATTACACTTTCAAATTTTTAAGCGAAATATTCTCATAAAAACCTGACGATGACGATAAATATATTTCTTCCCTCAAAAACAACTGAATATGATTAAAAGTTTGGAAATAAAAGATTTTGAATATGTATTTTGGGTATTAAGAAGAGGTGAGTCATACTGATGTACAAAGTTACAGTAGTTTTTGTAACGGAGGATCATGGGCAGCTTAGACAAGGGTTACAGTGGTGGGTACAGGTATAATTACAGTTTCAGGTTTCAGGTACAGGGATAAACACAGTCGTCGGTACACATACAGTTATACAGTAATTAACAATACAAGTGAAAATACAGGTATAAATACAGGTTTACGGTACAGGTACACAGTAAAATTTTAGAAACAAATACAGATACAGTTATAGATATCGTTACATGCACAAATACAGCTAAAGGTACAGTTACAGCCTTAACCAGCACAGCATAGCTAACATAATAGCCTCTGGTCAGAACTGAGTTGAGGGACATTTTTAGCTTAACTTTAGCTCACAAGATTGGGTCAGAGGTCACAGTGGGGGTGGAGGAAAAGATGGAAGGGGAAAAGAGGAAGGGGAGGAGGAAAAGAGGAAGGGGAGGAGGAAAAGCAGAAGGGAATGGCACACTGATACATGGGGAAGGAGGGAAATGAGAGGGGGGGGGGGGAGGCAGGAGAGGATAAGGTAGTATGGCATGGCACACAGATATAGGAGAAGGGAGGAGAGAGGGGAGGGGGAAGAGAGGAAAAGGAGTGAGGATGAAGGAGGAGGGGAGGGGGAAGAGAGGAAAAGGAGTGAGGATGAAGGAGGAGCGGAGTGGGTAATAGTCCACCAGGTAGTTTACCCTCCACTCAAGGGATAGGTTTCACTCTTCTGCTCCAACGCTTGAGGAACAACTTAAGAGCTTCCAAATTCTCGAAACAAAGTATATATATTTTTTCTCCTAATACGGTGTTAACTCATGAATATTAGTTAATTAGGATAGAGTCTCAGTGTAGTTTTCCGCCATTTTGTTCCATGTGTTTGTTAAGTGACTCACATTTCTCGTTAAGATGAATTTTTTTTATATAACACTCTTTGGGAATCCATCTTTGTGTCGTAATGTCAATCATACATTCTCACATCTTACGAGAGAGAGGCGAGGTAAGACTTAGAGAGAGAGAGAGAGAGGTGAGGTAAGACTTAGAGAGAGAGAGAGAGAGAGAGAGAGAGAGGTGAGGTAAGACTTAGAGAGAGAGAGAGAGAGAGAGAGAGAGAGGTGAGGTAAGACTTAGAGAGAGAGAGAGAGAGAGAGAGAGAGAGAGAGAGAGGTGAGGTAAGACTTAGAGAGAGAGAGAGAGAGAGAGAGAGAGAGAGAGAGAGGTGAGGTAAGACTTAGAGAGAGAGAGAGAGAGGTGAGGTAAGACTTAGACAGAGAGAGAGAGAGAGAGAGAGAGAGAGAGAGAAAGGTGAGGTAAGACTTAGAGAGAGAGAGAGAGAGAGAGAGAGAGAGAGAGAGAGAGAGAGAGAGAGTGGCTCACAACACAGACCACTGCACGCCAAGAGGCTCTCACACTATATTACTGATGGTGCGATCCTGGTCAATCTATGTCTGTCGGTCGGTCTGTGTCTTTCTGTCTGTCTGTCTGTGTGCCTGTCGGTCGGTCTGTGTCTTTCTGTCTGTATGTCTGTGTGCCTGTCGGTCGGTCTGTGTCTTTCTGTCTCTGTCTGTCTGTGTGCCTGTCGGTCGGTTTGTGTCCTTCTGTCTGTCTGTCTGTCTGCGTGCCTGTCGGTCGGTCTGTGTCTTTCTGTCTGTATCTCTGTCTGTCGGCCACACACACACATTCTCCCCAGGTAATTACGTTCCTTTAATTGCCAGGTAAACAAGAGGACAGGTGAAGGACACGCAGGGACACTTGATGGTTCCTCACAGTACACGGCTCTTGATCAATAATAATAATAATAATAATAATAATAATAATAATAATAATAATAATAATAATAATAATAAATATAATAATAATAATAATAATAATAATAATGATAATAATAATCTGTTACATGTAGAATCTTAACCTTAAAATCCTTTCCAAATAATTTTCATGATATTGTTAGAGATACAGACAGACAGACAGACACACACACACACACAGAGAGACAAACAGGGAGACAGAGAGGAAAACAGAGTGAGAGAGACAT
>CAUDMG010000797.1:287500-292500 GCA_958450375.1 Homarus gammarus | reverse complement strand
TACATCTGAATAAACCCAGTGAAAGAAATATCTCCTCATTCACTTCATTCACAGGTAAACTTATGAAAAGCCTCGAGAGGTGAAAAAAACGTAGAATCAATTAATTAAAAAGAACAGATAAGAGGCTCTCATAACCCCAGGTGAGGTTAGGTTAAGAAACTTGTATAGTACGTGGAATTGATGTAAAAGTTAATGTTGAAGGTCTTACGGGTGAGAGTCTTAGGGTTTATTAAGGGAAGGTCGACCATCTGTGCTGCTATTGGTGGTTTGTGATTATGTTACCTCCTTTGGTGATGTATGTTTATAATCTGCCGGATTTACTCTCTCTCTCTCTCTCTCTCTCTCTCTCTCTCTCTCTCTCTCTCTCTCTCTCTCTCTCTCTCTCTCTCTCTCTCTCTCTCTCTCACTTCCTTACCCTTCTTGCCCTTCTCCACCTCTCCTCCTCTTCTCACTTCCTCCCTTCCTCTCTATCTCCTCTCTCTCCATCTCTCCACCTCCTCCTCTCCTTCCTCTCTATCTCCTCTCTCTCCATCTCTCCTCCTCCTCCTCCTCCTCAACCCTACTCCTCTTCCCTCCCTCCGTCCCTCACCTCTCCCCCTCCCCACACAGCTCTCATTCCACTCTCTCTGCCTCTCATCGCGCTCTCTCAGCCTCCCATCCCACTCTCTCAGCCTCCCATCCCACTCTCTCAGCCTCCCATCCCACTCTCTCAGCCTCCCATCCCACTCTCTCAGCCTCCCATCCCACTCTCTCAGCCTCTCATCTCACACACTCACGGATCAGTAGGGAGGTGGGGGGTCACTAATACCATGTTTGTGTAAAAATATTCCTTTCATGTATGTGTCTGTGTATGCCTTTGTGTCTGTCTTTGTGTGTGTGTGTGTGTGTGTGTGTGTGTGTGTGTGTCTATCTGTGTTTATCTATGCCTATCTATTTATTATTTATTAACCTATATTTATATCTTCATATGTATGTATGTATGTATGCTTCATCCATCTCTCTCTCTCTCTCTCTCTCTCTCTCTCTCTCTCAGGTGAAATGTATGCGCTATCTTTCATCTCAGGTGATGCAACGAAGGTTCAAGTGATCCGACTCATGAGCACCGAACCACTTAGGTATCGACCCGCAACACTCTCCCAGACGGTTCGCTCACACTCGGTTCGAGAAGCTGCAACACTTTGGTTCACCGGAGCCTTGAGTCTAATTAGTACGACACATTTTATCTAGTCTGTCTGTCTGTCTGTCTGTCTGTCTGTCTGTCTGTCTGTCTGTTCCTCACCTCACCAGAGAGAGACACTCGCCAGGTGCTCCATAAACCTCAGTGAGTAGCCAAGAGAACAATGGAGTGAAGGTGTGAGAGGGAGAAAGAGGGAGGGAGAATAAGGTTAGTGAGGGAGAGGAAGATTGTGAGAGGGAGAGGAAAGGAAGAGAGTAAGAGAGAGGGGAAGGTGAGATTAGGAGCGGAGGAAATAATAAAGAAGAGGAAATGAAGAGGTGAAGAGAGAAAGAGAGAGAGGGGAGGGGGGGTAATCATCTGCACACCGGATAAAAGCATATCGGGACCATCACTTGTATGGAGGAAGGAGAGGTTAGGTGATCATCTCCACTCCGGTTAACTGCATACTAAGCCCCCTCACGTGTACGAATTTAACCAGACGTTTTCCAAGATTAACATAGAATTAACGACAATAATGACATAACAAACAGGTGTTTGTTAATTAGTTCTGACAGCTGTACGGAGGTAAGGTGTTAATATGCTTTTAACAGGACTTTTGCTTCGTATTAAGAGGGCTTGTAATATTTAACAAGGGAAGGGAGGTTCTCTGTCCCTCACCTGACGAGAATTTAACATCATATCGTTTAAGGGTAATCTGCTGCAGAGACTGTTTAGACAGACAGACAGACGGAGCGGTAGACAACATCACGGGGCACTAGACAGCTACACGGGGCATTAGACAGCTACACGGGGCACTAGACAGCTCCTCTTGCCCAAAATACCCACACACATTACCCTGATATTCCTGGACGTCACCGGGATGGAAAACTGCTCAGAATGTCATTTACATTTGCATAAAAATACTGGCGGTTGTTTTTATATACAAACTGTTTGATGTCATTACTTGTGTGTTTGTTATGATGTGATGCTATGACTGTCCAGCCCCAGCGAGGTGTGTTGGTGTATGGCAATGGTGGTGATAATGGTGTATGGGAGTGGTGATGTTGTTAGTGGTGGTGGTGACAGTGTTAGTGTCGGAGGTAATGGTGTATGGTGGTGGTGATAATGATGGTAACACACACACACACACACACACACACACACACACACACACACACACACACACACACACACACACACACACACACACACACCACCTCATCTTGGTCGGGAAGAGTGACGCTTTTGGCAAATATTTACAATGTCTTCATCTCCAGGTCAAGCCAGACGAGGCCTCGCATAGTGTGATAAACGGTGTGGTGTAAGATAATCTGATGAATGGGGTGTGGAGGACGTAGGAATAATGAACATGGTGTGATAAACGGTGTGGTGTGAGATAAGCACTATCTCTCGTCATCTATATCTCGCTCTCGATCACTCTTTCCATTTATCTCTCTCTCTCTCTCTCTCTCTCTCTCTCTCTCTCTCTCTCTCTCTCTCTCTCTCTCTCTCTCTCTAAACACCAAAGAGAAAGTAAGAAGAACGCAAAAATATTAAATGCAGAGCAAGGAGAAAAAGGGTGGAAAATAGAAAGTAAAAAGAGAAAGGTAAGCATCAAGCAGAAATGAAAGGGAAAGTAAGGGTATCAAGTAGAAAGCAAGGGCGGTAAATAGAAAGTATGGGTAATAAATAGAAAGCAAGGGGGGAAAGTTAAAGCATCAAGTAGAAAGTAAGGAGAAAGTAAGGCCAATAAATAGTAAATAAGGAGGAAGTAAAAGCAATAAATAGAAAGCAAGAGGTGGGAGAGAGGGAGAAAGTTTAAAGCACGACATAGAAAGTTAAAAAAATGAGCATCAAAAGAGAAAGCGTAAGTGCTCCAGGACTCGAGCTTTCACCATTAATCAAAGGACTCTGGAAATATCGCCAGAGATTATGTTTTGAAAGCCCGGGAGAAAGTATTTACCGGGCGATGTCTTGTTGCTGGCGCGTTTTACCTGATTATTCTCCTCAGGGGGGGGGGGGGTGACTTGGTGATGTTTCTGTATCTAGGTATGTCTGTATGTCTGTATGTCTGTATATGTAGAAACTTGGTGATTTGTCTGTATCTAGGTATGTCTGTATGTCTGTATGTCTGTCTCTGTAGAAACTTGGTGATTTGTCTGTATCTAGGTATGTCTGTATGTCTGTCTCTGTAGAAACTTGGTGATTTGTCTGTATCTAGGTATGTCTGTATGTCTGTCTCTGTAGAAACTTGGTGATTTGTCTGTATCTAGGTATGTCTGTATGTCTGTATCTGTAGAAACTTGGTGATTTGTCTGTATCTAGGTATGTCTGTATGTCTGTCTCTGTAGAAACTTGGTGATTTGTCTGTATCGAGGTATGTCTGTATGTCTGTCTCTGTAGAAACTTGGTGATTTGTCTGTATCTAGGTATGTCTGTATGTCTGTATCTGTAGAAACTTGGTGATTTGTCTGTATCTAGGTATGTCTGTATGTCTGAATGTCTGTCTCTGTAGAAACTTGGTGATTTGTCTGTATCTAGGTATGTCTGTATGTCTGTATGTCTGTATCTGTAGAAACTTGGTGATTTGTCTGTATCTAGGTATGTCTGTATGTCTGAATGTCTGTATCTGTAGAAACTTGGTGATTTGTCTGTATCTAGGTATGTCTGTATGTCTGTCTCTGTAGAAACTTGGTGATTTGTCTGTATCTAGGTATGTCTGTATGTCTGTCTCTGTAGAAACTTGGTGATTTGTCTGTCTGTCTCTGTCTGTCTGTCTATATCTGTCTGTCTATATCTATGTGTGTGTCTATATCTGTATGTCTGTCTATGTCTGTAATTTTCATCTTGGCCGTCTGTCTGTCTTTCTGTCTCTACCTGTCTGGATCTCCATTTGTCTATTTCTCTATCCATCTTTTTGTCTGTCTGTCTGTATGTCTATGTCTGTCTATGTCTCTTGTGCTCTCCCTTTGTGTACGTTTTTTTTGTAAATTTCACTTCCATTTTCTTTCCTTTTTTCTTCACCTTCTCCTCTCTTTCATTCATGTTTTTTCACTTCCTTTTTCGTTCTCTCTCTCTCTCTCTCTCTCTCTCTCTCTCTCTCTCACACACACACACACACACGGTCTAGATTTTCCGACTATGATTTTCCGATTTTTTTTCTGGAAATTCATTGAGTTTCCGCCATTTTTTCCGAGGACGAATAAAAAATTGGAATGCAAATAAAAAAAAATGTGATGTATTTTGGACTGGAAAAAAAAAGATTAGGGGGAGCTTGACCAAACTAGAGTGTGTGTGTGTGTTGTGGTGGAGAGAGAGAGAGAGAGAGAGAGAGTACTGTATAATGTTTTGTCCTCGACACCACTACCATCACCATCACCACTGCCACCATAATCATCACCATCACCACACCATCAGTGTTGTGAGAAAAATGGTAATGGTAGTTTTAAGTTCTATTGTTGTCTTCCAATCTCTCTCTCTCTCTCTCTCTCTCTCTCTCTCTCTCTCTCTCTCTCTCTCTCTCTCTCTCTCTCTCTAAATGAAACACATTATAAATAGTTTCTCCAAAATACGTTAGAACTAAATAGAGTAACCATAAGATCTTTGAGGTAACTTTCTCCTCCACAACATCAAGTAGAAAACCACTATATGACTTTCCTTCCTCCTTTCACTGGCGAGAGAAAGTAACGTCTTATAATACGTCACGGAAGCAGGTTTTTACGTCATCGAGAAAAATGGATTGAAGGAGATTGTGCATGACGTCATAATGAGATTAATTTGTCAAACTTTCTTAAAAAATATTTTCTTGTTGCCATTTTGTAATTATAAGGAAAATTTGCAAAAT
>CAUDMG010000797.1:280000-285000 GCA_958450375.1 Homarus gammarus | reverse complement strand
TCAGAAGTTTGGAATAATTTATGGTGAAGAGAAGCAGCGAAGAAATTGATAAATATTGACGAAGGAGAGAAAAAGAGAAGGAATTGATAAATATTGACTAGGGGAAACTTTTGAGAAATACTTACTAGGGTGAAATCATAAGGAATATTGATCAGGGAAATTTTTTGATAAATGCTAACTAGGGAAATTCATGATATATATTGACTAGGGGAAAATCTTGAGAAAAACTGACTCGGGAAAATCTTGATAATTATTAACTAGGGAAATTCTTTATAAATATTTACAAGGTAAGAAATTGTTATTTATATCTGAATGAATAAAGTAAGAAACATACATAACTTATTTCACATAAACAAACCCATCAATGAAAAAAACAAATGAATAGCATAATATCAAGTGAATAAAAACACAGAGAAATTTAGTAAAAGATAATAACGAATGAATGCATAGGAGAAAGACCCGATAAAGAGGGGAAGGAGAGGAATTAATGATAACTGGTTGAATTAGTCCACATGCAAATGAAGGAAGTCAAACATGTAGAATTAAAGTGGAATAAATTTGTTGGCAAGGAGACGTGATAAACGGTGGAGATACAGAGGGAAAGAAAGTGAGAAAGAGGGAGAGAAAAAGAGAGAGAAAGTAAGATGGAAGGAGAGAAAGATGTGTAAAGACAGGTAGAGGGAGAAAGAAAGAGAGAGAAAGAGAGAGAAGGGTGGAAATTGAGATGGAGGGAAAGAAAGATGGGGAAGGAATTTACACACACACACACACACACACACACACACACACACACACACACACACAAAGGTTGCTAAATTATAGGAACAGGTCCGTCTAAATTATTGCTATTATACACAAATACAGATATAACTTTACCCAGATAAAAATAAGAGACAAAGTTTTAAGATATGGGCAGTAGAAACAATGTGTATGAATGTGTATGGACGATAGGAACAATGTGTATGAATGTGTATGGACGATAGGAACAATGTGTATGAGAGACCTGAGGGACTTATTGGTATTTTAACTTCTATTTAACATCGATAAGCTGCATCATCGTCTACAAATTTCTTTATCGTCAATTGTCTCATAACTTACGAAATTCTGCGATATAACCGAGAAACAGAGAGAGAGAGAGAGAGAGAGAGATAATCCCTTCTGTATCTCCCTAAAACACACACACACACACACACACACACACACACACTCATTTAACTAGTCGCTTACACTCCGGAGTCATGTATTTACAACGCCGCCATGTTTGTTTACAAAGTGAAGGCCACGCCCCCCTCTCTCTCATCAGCTGATCTACGTTCGTCCTGGCCTTGAGGTACGCCTGGCAAAGGGTCATACAATATTTTTTTGTTTTCTTGGAACTAGAGAGTCTAACTGGCTCCATTTAAGCTGCCACATATTGTTGGATTCTCAGAGTTTCTTAAAGTAATATTTTCCTCGTGTCTGGTGATGTGGTAATACGTTCTGGCTCACTTGAGATTTTGTCTTTATTTGTGTTTATTAGTTTGGGTTTCACCCCTTGAGTATAAGGTAACTCCTTGTGTACGATGTTGAAGTTATCATACTTTATGGTAAGATTATTGTACTCAAATCATTATACTCTGTGGTAAGATTATTGTACTCTAACTCATCGTACTCTGTGGTAAGATTATTGTACTCAAAGAATACAACAAAAAAGTAATCAAAATAAGCCAAGACAAAAAAATAGACTAAATAATAGCAAAAAATAGTAAAGTGTTCAGGTATATTAAAATAAAATAGACACGTTAAATTAATTTACCTCACCTGTCAGTCTCATCCTAAAGAGGACGAACGTACACACACACACACACACACACACACACACACACACACACACACACACACACACACACACACAAACACTGGCTCGCATGTTTTACCTACGAGAAATTAATGTTTTAATCTTGCTCGCTGAAGAATCTTGCTCACACGAGATAATAACTTTTAAAAACCGAGAAATATCCTAACCTAACCTAACCTAATTCAATTTAACATATCGTAACCTGACATAACTTAGACTAGCTTAACCTAATTTAGATTAACCTTACCGAAACTAATAGTTATATTACGTAGGTTATGTGAGGTTAGCTTAATAATATAGTTTAGGTTAGGTTAAGTTAGGTTAGGAAGGGTGTTAGTAAGCTAGATTAGGTTAGGTATGTTTTAATTATGTTAGGACAGGTAGAGTTAAGCTCGACAATGTTAACTTAGATTTAGCTTATATAAGACTAAATTAGCTTTGGTCCCACACACAAAACACCCAAGGGACCATCACAGCTAACAAAGCTATAAGCTGCCAGGAAATTACCATATAGCGTTTCCTGTACTGTTAAAAACACTGTAACTGACGTAATTGGGACGAAAATTGGTGTGTCCTATTACATTAGGACACCCATTACGGTCTATTCCTGCCACCGACGCTGATCCTTTACCCTATTCTAAAGTTCCTTATTTAGTTTTGTCTTTTCTCAACAGACCTCACCCAATTCTACCCTTTCTCAGCCCACCTTTTACAAATCTACCTCTTCTAAACTCACACTTTTCAGTCCATCGTTCAATCTAACCACTTTTCCCTCTCTCTCCTTTTCAACTTCTATCGATCCAATGCCAAAATTGTGCCATTTCTAGTCTGACCTTTTCTCTCTCTCTCTCTCTCTCTCCTTTTTCTCCCTTCTTATGTCCTCCCTCCCTTCTTACATCCCTCCCTTTCACCCTTCCCTCCCTCCCTCCCTCACCCAGTGCAGATCTTGAAGTGCTCAGCCTATTGACATGCGAGGAGGGATGAGTGTCTCGTCTGTGGGTGTCTCGTGTCTCGTCTGCGGGTGTCTCGTGTCTCGTTTGCGGGTTCCTCGTTGTGGGGGGATTTCTCGTTATGACGAGTGTCTCGTTAGGGAGAGTGTCTCATTGGGGGAGATGTCTCGTGAGGGGGGGTAAGGTGTCTCGTTGGGGAGGTGTCTCGTTAGGGGGAGGTGTTTCGTTGAGGGAGTGTCTCGTTAGGGGGGTGTCTCGTTAGGGGGGAGGAGGTGTCTCGTGAGGTGGGATATATCTCGCGAGGTGGGATATATCTCGTGAGGTGGAATATATCTCGCGAGGTGGAATATATCTCGCGAGGTGGACTATATCTCGCGAGGTGGGATATATCTCGTGCGGGGGGGGGGGGGTGTGTGATGTCTCGCTAGGTGGCCCTGGAGACTGTTGTTTCTAAGAAGGTCAGCTGATGTGATTATTTCCCGGAAGACTTTTTTAGGGCATATTGTGACGAATCTCTCTCTCTCTCTCTCTCTCTCACACACACACACACACACACACACACACACACACACACACACACACACACACACTAAAAAACGAAGGTGAAAAAATACCATCAAAGCGAAACTGGGAATTAAATGTTATAAAGCAGAAATAATTTTTGTAGAAGCGGCCCAGAATTTGTCTTAGCCAGAGATGTGGTAGGCGGGTTGGTTGTGGTAGGTGTGGTAATGTGTGGTAGGCGGAGTTGTGGTGGTGTGGTAGTTGTGATAGTTGTGTTAGGTTGGTTAGTTGTGGTGTGGTAGGCGGGTTGTAGTAAGTTGGTCAGGTGGAGTAGGTATGTCATGTGGAATAATTGTGGTTGTTGTGGTAGGTGTGGTTGTTGTGGTAGGTGGTGGTATGATAGGTGTGGTAGGAGGTAGAGTGGTGGTATGGTAGTTGTGGTTGTGTGGTAGGTGGCGGTATGATATGTGTGGTAGGAGGTAGAGTGGTGGTATGGTAGTTGTGGTTGTGTGGTAGGTGGTGGTATGATAGGTGTGGTAGGAGGTAGAGTGGTGGTATGGTAGGTGTGGTTGTTGTGGTAGGTGGCGGTATGATAGGTGTGGTAGGAGGTAGAGTGGTGGTATGGTAGTTGTGTGGTAGCTTGACAGTTTTGGTAGGTGGTGGTGAGGTAGTACTGTGGTAGAGGGGTTATCTCGACCGTCCGTGCGTGGTAGATTTAAGTAGATAAGTAGACGTGAGAGGATGAAGGGCACTTAACTCCACACTTCATTTCCCCGAAACACTTAATACTCGTAACACAGTTTAACAGTCGACAGTTAAGTTTCTACCTGTCGTTGGGTGACTGTTTACAAGTTACTTATCTAACTACTATAATGAAGTAATTATATAATTCTACCAACAATTTTCTATATCAAGTGTAAAACAAAGGTGATCCTTGGGTGAGTTAGATCATCAGTGAAGAACATACCTCCCCCCTCACGCACTCAAATATCCATCAGTTAAGTCGGGAAAGACGACCATTAGAGTTGAATAAATTATATATATTTATTATCAGTTTGTAAGTCATTAAATATATTTATATTTCACTTAAAAAATAAGGTCAAATTTTTTTTAATGGAATTTATTTTGTAATTGGGTGATAATTTTTTTCGTGATTTTATTTTTTATTTTTGACATCAACTTATAAAAATGTTTAATACTCTTGATTTTTATGGGAGACGACAAAGTCACGAGTCATCTGTAAAACTGTCATACCTGTCATAATACTTGTCATGTTACCTGTCATGTTACCTGTCATAATACCTGGCATAATACTTGTCATGTTACCTGTCGTAATACTTGTCATAATACCTGTCATAATACCTGTAATGTTACCTGTCATGATACCTGTCATAATACCTGCCATAATACTTGTCATGTTACCTGTCATGATACCTGTCATAATACCTGCCATAATACTTGTCATGTTACCTGTCATAATACCTGGCATAATACTTGTCATGTTACCTGTCATAATACCTGGCATAATACTTGTCATGTTACCTGTCATAATACTTGGCATAATACCTTTCATAATACCTGTAATGTTACCTGTCATAATACTTGTCGTGTTACCTGTCATACTACTGTCATAATACCTGTCATAATACCTGTCATGTTACCTGTCATGTTACCTGTCATAATACTTGTCATAATACCTGTCAATACCT
>CAUDMG010000797.1:272500-275000 GCA_958450375.1 Homarus gammarus | reverse complement strand
TTTCGCCCATCCTGGTAACAGTGAGGAGGAAGGTATAAATGAATCAACTTATACACTGTGACTGATGTAAACGTAATCATTGTGAAGGTTTCTGTGTATACAACCTGCGTGTGTGTGTGTGTGTGTGTGTGTGTTAGGTTAAGTTAGGTTAGTTTAGGTTATAGTTGGTCTGGTTAAGTATTTGTACTCAAAAGGTTTAAGTCATCATACTCAAGGGGTTAAGTCATCATACTCAAGGGTTAAGTCATCATACTCAAGGGTTAAGCCATCATACTCAAAGGGCTAAGTCATCATACTCAAGGGTTAAGCCATCATACTCAAGGGTTAAGCCATCATACTCAAAGGATTAAGTCATCATACTCAAGGGTTAAGCCATCATACTCAAGGGGTTAAGTCATCATACTCAAGGGGTTAAGCCATCATACTCAAGGGTTAAGTCATCATACTTGTCGTGCTACATAACACAAATTCCTCGGCAGAATAGATTCGCCTCCAAACACCAGGTGGCAGGTCAGTCAGTGGGGAAAACTGGCGTTATATTTCATGTTACTGATAGATGATTGAGTTTCTATTCTGAAATAAATAATGTTTGTTTATTCTGTAGGAGGTTCACATTACGAGGCAAGTTCTGTGAGTGTATCAAGTTCTGTCGGTTTTAACTCACCCTTTTAAGGTACGTGGGTGTTAGTGGTTTATTGATATTCGTGTTAGGGTTTTATGATCTTGTTTAGTTTCACATATTTTGGTTTAATAAGAGGTTTATTTTACTTGATCTACAGTATGTGCTCAATTTACACCTCACCTACACCCCTCCCCCACCCGCCCACACACCCGCCTCCACCCCCACACCCGCCCACACACCCCACCTCCCCCCCGCCCACAAACGATAGATAATGAGCCAAAACTTTCACTAACTCTCTAAGTCTTCAGAAAGGTATAGTAGTTTCTCTCTCTCCTGATAACGAAGAGAAAGTCGCCTTGTGGTGAGGGTAACTGTGTGGACTAATACAGAGGCCTCTACTTTGTTACAACACAACCACAACTTCTTTATTGAGGTTGTAATATTGTTGTAACTTTTGGTCTGTCTGATTGGTTATGTTTATCTGATCGGTTTATTTGTTTATTGTTTGTTTTGTTTAAGATGATGATGATGATAATGATGATGATGATGATGATGATGATGAAAGGTGGGAGTGAATGTAGCTGGGGGTAAGGGGAGAAAGAGAGGGAGCAGCAAGTAGGAAGGGGAGAGAGGGAAGGAAGGTAGAAGAGATGAAGGGAGGGAAGGTAGGAAGGGGAGAGAGGGAAGGAAGGTAGGAAGAGATGAAGGGAAGGAAGGTAGGAAGGGGAGAGAGGGAAGGAAGGTAGAAGAGATGAAGGGAGGGAAGGTAGGAAGGGGAGAGAGGGAAGGAAGGTAGAAGAGATGAAGGGAGGGAAGGTAGGAAGGGGAGAGAGGGAAGGAAGGTAGAAGAGATGAAGGGAAGGAAGGTAGGAAGGGGAGAGAGGGAAGGAAGGTAGAAGAGATGAAGGGAGGGAAGGTAGGAAGGGGAGAGAGGGAAGGAAGGTAGAAGAGATGAAGGGAAGGAAGGTAGGAAGGGGAGAGAGGGAAGGAAGGTAGAAGAGATGAAGGGAGGGAAGGTAGGAAGGGGAGAGAGGGAAGGAAGGTAGAAGAGATGAAGGGAGGGAAGGTAGGAAGGGGAGAGAGGGAAGGAAGGTAGAAGAGATGAAGGGAAGGAAGGTAGGTAAAGCCACGGACTGGTAATTATAACTTTATTGCTGAACCTCTGTATATGAGAACACGGTCGATGATGATGATGGTGAAGTGGTGATGGGGATGATGTGGTGATGGTGATGTGGTGATGATGATGATGATGATGAAGATGATGATGTAGACAGAAAGACAGAAAGAAACTTAAAACATCCCCAGAAAATCCATAACAATACAAAACCGTCCCATCTCGAGTACAGGAAATTACAAACACTACACAATACCTTCCCCCTGTAACATGTACCCAGCAAGGACAACCTAACAAAAACATAAACTGATAAATACAAATAAATAATATCAAGTAGATTACATAATTTATCTGTAATACGAAAAACAAGCCTTGCTGTACTTCCTTGCTTGAAACTGTATTTTATTTTTGTATATTTGTGGTTGAGTTAATTAAATGGCGTTGCGTTCACTTGAGAGGTTGTTAGTATTTACCTGAGAGCAGAGATTAATAGTGTCACAGTTGTTGTGCGTCCTGGGAGGAAAAAAGGAGACCAGGTATGTTGTTACTTGGGTGAAACTATACGTGTACTTGTACCTGTGATGTTAGAGAGTCGCCTGTACCTGTATTCGTAACTGTACTTGTGATATTTACTTGAGTTAAGATATTAATGCTGAAATAACCTCTTATCGTTCTTGTAAGACAGTAGATTAGGTATTACTACTACTACTACTACTACTACTACTACTACTACTACTACTGCTACTACTACTGCTACGAATAAT
>CAUDMG010000797.1:252500-267500 GCA_958450375.1 Homarus gammarus | reverse complement strand
AGCGCAGGAGGTGGGCACTTCGAACTGGTTAACTACGTTACCGATAAGGGCAAATGGTTTCAGTCTCAATAAACAAGAATTTACAGATGCCAATGCTCTAAGGTACGGTAGGCCAGTAGAAGGTTTGCCCTTCCAATGCATGTGTGGCTCTTCCCATGACGTCGATCACGCCATGGTGTGCAAGAGAGGGAATTCATATGCATGAGGCATGACGAAGTAAGGGATCTCACAGAAAATATGTTGAAAGAAATCTGCCGTGATGTCATGGTAGAACTGACCCTCCTTCCATTGGACGGTGAGATCTTCCAACATGGGACTTCAAACACATCCAACGAAGCCCGTATTGACGTCAGTGCTCGAGGATTCTGGACGCAGGGATAGTGAGCCTTCTTCGACATCAGAATTTTTGATCCCATGACCGCATGCCACCGTAACTTAGCTCTCGATGCTGCACACAGGAGGAACGAAAACGACAAGATAAGGGGATACGGGGAGAGAATTCAGAACGTTGTTCAAGGCAGCTTCACTCCTCTAGTGTTCACAACCTCTGGTGGGATGGGACCAAGTGCAAGAGGCTTCTACGCCAGACTCGCGGAGATGATATCCGAACAGAAGCAGCAGCCCAGAAGCTACGTTACAGCCTGGATGAGATGTCGACTGTCCTTCTCTCTCCTTCTGTCGGCTTTGCTCTGCCTCAGGGGAACGAGAGCATCGGCCCCAAAGCCGACAACAGTTGCAGATAATGACTATGAGGCTACAGTCACTGAATGCCGCATAGATCTGCAGCTCACCTAGCTCAACACAGCTGGGATAGTTACTTATGTATTAGGATATTTAATATTAAGGTAATTAAATGGTGGCGAAGGTATGGCTATTGGGGGAGGCTGGAGGCCATTTTATTTAAAAAAAAGTAGAAGTAGTAGTAGTAGTAGTTGTTGTTGTAGTACTATTACAGCAAGACTCTTCCATTTGACAGTATCATTGCACTGTAAGGCTCAGTACACAGCATCATGTTCACAGCACTTACTTAACAGTACCTAAACTAACCTCCCCTGACCTCACCTGACCCCACCTTACCTCACCTACCCTAACCTAACCTTATCTACTCTAACCTAACCTAACTTAACCTAACCTACCCTAACCTAAGCTAACCATGTTGACAGCATCAAGTAAAGAAACAAACACAAACAGTTGTTATTGACTGAGTGTGTTGACCGAGGCAAGTAGCAAGAAGTTTTGGGAGCTCCACACTGTGTTGACGAAAGCGGAGAACCAAAAAACGTTTTCAATTTCCACGAGAAACGTTTCACCGTCCACAAAATCTCTCGCAGTGGAATTGAATACAAATATTACGTCTCTTTCCTGGCGTTATGTGCATACTGACAAAACACTGAATGTTTTTTTTTATGATTATTTTTTAAACGAAATATTTTGGTTAAGGGTAAAATATTTCTCGCTCGGGAACCAAAATGTTTCCTTTTTACGGAGTTTTGGGGAAGCGTTTTCGGTGGTGTGTTGATGATGCCTTCCCTCCCCTTTCCTCCCCGTAGAGTATAATTATCCTCCCCTTCCAAGTTTGGTTAGTTTAGGTTAGGTTAGGTTTGGTTGGGGTAGGGGACAAAGGGAGAGGAGGGGATTATAGGAGCGAAAGAGAGACAGAGATATGCCTCGATCACTAGGAACACAACCGTGAAGGGAAAGGAAATGAAGTTAACAGAGGGGAGAGAGGAGGAGGAGAGAGAGAGAGAGGAGAGGGGAGGAGGTGAGAGGAGAAGGAAGAAGAGAGACGAGAATAAAATAAAGGAAGAAGTGAAAAAGATAAGTGGCAGGAGGTAAAGATAAGAGGAGGAGGAAATGGGAAAGGAAGAGAAGAAGAGGATAGGTGAGAAGAAGAAGGAAACAAGGAGAGAAAGAAGTGAAGGAAGAAGAGACATTTCAAAAGACTAAGGAGTAGAGAAGAATAAGAATAAGAAGAAAACCTAAAATAATTAGAGGATTAAAAGAAAAGACAAATAAGAAGAAAGCAATGAAAACGGAGGCAGGTAGAGAGGTGGACTATCAGAGGCACCTGTTACCTTATTAATCACGTTAATTAGAAGACTTCAGACAGGTAAACACTACACAGGTATTGCTTGCTCTTAACTCTCTGCCCTGGAGACTGAGAGAGAGAGAGAGAGAGAGAGAGAGAGAGAGAGAGACTTGTATCCATCCTACTCAAACAACACACACACACACACACACACAGGTGATCAGAGTCAATATGCCTGGCTGCCTCACTACTTACTGATGTAGATTCACCTCACATCCTTCACTCTAAATGATAATGTTGACGACCTCAGCCATGTTGTGTTTTGTCGCGCCCTTTAATATTTCCTACCAAAGATTCTCCTCCACGGCGCAAGGATTTTCTGAGGGAGAACCTAACCTAACCTAACCAAGTAGCCAAACCAGGTGATTCACCCCCTAATGAACACTAAGTAACGACCCAACACAACACAACACCCGGAAATCACTATAGGAACTTAGGGATTAAATTATTCAGAGCTTTCGTAAACACAAGACTGGGGTGGGGCCTTTACGCTGTCTGGTGGAGAGAGAAGGGAGAGGAGAGTAGGGAGAGGAGAAAAGAGAAGAGAATGGAGAGAAGAGGAGAGGAGAGAAGGGAGAGGAGAGGAGAGAAGAGAAGAGAAGGGAGAGAAGAGGAGAGGAGAGAAGGGAGAGGAGAGGAGAGAAGAGAAGAGAGGAGATGGTTATAGGTGCCCAGTATGACCTCTGACCTGACCTTTAAAACATACGAGTGGTGATGGCTGAACTTACCTGTCGACTGTGAACTTTGAAGGTCTCTCTGTTCACCTGTTATGTTGACACAGGTGAGCAGCGTACCACAACACCTGGTGACGTCACTCCCTCACTGAGATACTATGTCTATCTCACTCACCTGTCTGACTGATAGATGGATAGATAGATAAGGTTATATATGTATTTTAATATTTTATTCAGTCTTAGTCAAGTTTATTTCTTAAGGGACAGACAGACAGAGAGACAGATGGTGAGACATACAGGCAGAAAAAGAGAAACAGGTTGAGAGATAGGAACAGACTAAGAGAGAGAGAGAGAGAGAAAGAGAATCTCCTCGTTCATGTGGACTTTTTTCATCATTTCCACCATGCATTTTAAGCGACGTTTAATGAGAAAAAAAATTAAAGTGGTTGAGTTTAGTCACTGACGATTGTGAGTTGTGAAAAAAATAGTGAATGTTTCTCTACTGAGTCTGTTTGAATGATGGGGGGAAGGGGAGGAGGAGGAGGAGGGAGGGAGAACAGCAAAAGAAGAGGAGGGAAGTGAAGAGAAAGAGGAGACAGGGGAGTAGGAAGAAGGAGGAGAGGGAAGGAAAGGGAAAGTGAAGGGGAAGAGAAAGAGCAGGGGGAGGGAGGGGGAGGAGGAAGGAAAGAAAGTTGTGGAGGTGAGAGATGGAGGAAGAGAGTGTGTGATGATGATGATGATGATGGAGGTAAGGAAGGGGGAGGAGATAAAGAGAGACAGAGCCAGAAAAAAAAAACTTATAGAAAAGTTAAAGACAAAACGGAAATAGTGAGACAGATCCTTCAGACAGACTTACAGGGAGAAAGACAAAACAGACATACAAACAACATTAACAACATAACTGTCAATAGTTAATTAATGGAGGACTCTCTTAGCTCCGCCCACTCCGACAATAGCCCCGCCCCCTCGACATTTGCTCCACCTACTCCGACAATAGCACCGCCCCCTCGACATTTGCTCCACCTACTCCGACAATAGCCCCGCCCCCTCGACATTTGCTCCACCTACTCCGACAATAGCCCCGCCCCCTCGACATTTGCTCCACCTACTCCGACAATAGCCCCGCCCCCTCGACATTTGCTCCACCCACTCCGACAATAGCCCCGCCCCCTCGACATTTGCTCCACCTACTCCGACAATAGCCCCGCCCCCTCGACATTTGCTCCACCTACTCCGACAATAGCCCCGCCCCCTCGACATTTGCTCCACCCACTCCGACATTATCCACATAAATGGTTTATTCCTTATCTATAATCCACACTCGGCGTTTAATCCATACTTTTAATCGGTATATTCTGTTTAATCCGGACCTTAATCCATAATGAACGTTTTTATCCAGAGGTTCTGTGTTGTTCTATTGTTTAAGATGCGAGTTATTTTAACTTCACTACTTGGCCATCCTTTATCCATCCATCCATCCATCCATCCATCGATCCATCCATCCATCCATCCATCCATCCATCCATCCATCCATCCATCCATCCATCCATCCATCCATCCATCCGTCCATCCATCCATCGATCCATCCATCCATCCATCCATCCATCCATCCATCGATCCATCCATCCATCCATCCATCCATCCATCCATCCATCCATCCATCCATCCATCCATCGATCCATCCATCCATCCATCCATCCATCCATCCATCGATCCATCCATCCATCCATCCATCCATCCATCCATCGTCCATCCATCCATCCATCCATCCATCCATCCATCCATCCATCCATCCATCCATCCATCCATCCATCCATCCATCCATCCATCCATCCATCCATCCATCCGTCCATCCATCGTCATTGTTCACATATTTCACGAGAAGAAAATTGCCTGCCCATTGCATTCTTCATTCTTTAAAGTTATTTTTTCTCTTTTCTGTCTCCACAATTTATGAAAAAACGTTCTTATGTTCCTGGGAAAATGTCTCTCTCTCTCTCTCTCTCTCTCTCTCTCTCTCTCTCTCTCTCTCTCTCTCTCTCTCTCTCTATCTCTATCTAAAAATGTTCAGTTCCTCTTTCCTTTGACTTTCCTCATATTTTTATCGATTATTTCCTGTGGCCTCCGCTGGCACACACACACACACACACACACACACACACACACACACACACACACACACACACACACACACACTCATGTGGTAACAAAAACTGGTCATTAAACAGTGATCAACTCACGTGTTTTAACCATTAGTATAATCCAGTAATTATATCACACTCACCTGCACTTAAAATATAATCCTCTCTTTTGTATCTGACTCAATAGTTTTACCAGGTGTGGTTATTGACAGGTGTGGGGTGTGGGGGTGTGGTTATTGACAGGTGTGGGGTGTGGTTATTGACAGGTGTGGGGTGTGGGGATGTGGTTATTGACAGGTGTGGGGTGTGGGGGTGTGGTTATTGACAGGTGTGGGGGTGTGGTTATTGACAGGTGTGGGATGTGGTTACTGACAGGTGTGGGGTGTGGTTACTGACAGGTGTGGGGTGTGGAGGTGTGCATACTGACAGGCGTGGGATGTGGTTACTGACAGGTGTGGGGTGGGAGTGGGGTGTGGTTACTGACAGGTGTGGGGTGTGGGGGTGTGGTTACTGACAGGTGTAGGGTGTGGAGGTGTGCTTACTTACAGGTGTGGGATGTGGTTACTGACAGGTGTGGAGGTGTGCTTACTGACAGGTGTGGGATGTGGTTACTGACAGGTGTGGGGTGGGTGTGGGGTGTGGTTACTGACAGGTGTGGGGTGTGGGGGTGTGGTTACTGACAGGTGTGAGGTGTGGGGGTGTGGTTACTGACAGGTGTGGGGTGTGGGGGTGTGGTTACTGACAGGTGTGTGAGTGGAGGTTAATGATCTCTTTATCACAATGGATTATTATTATTATTATTATTATTATTATTATTATTATTATTATTATTATTATTATTATTATTATTATTATTATTATTATTGTTATTATTATTATTATTGTTATTATTATTATTATTATCATTATTATCATTATTATTGTTATTTTTACTATTGTTATTGTTGTTTGTGTTAAAGTCATACACTGTATTCTATTACTGTTATTAACATTCACATTTAGAACGAAAAATATTATGTAATTATATTTATTCATTCCAGGTGTGTGTGTGTGTGTGTGTGTGTGTGTGTGTGTGTGTGTGTGTGTGTGTGTGTGTGTGTGTGTGTGTGTGTTACTCAGCGTCACCCAGTACAACAGATGTGTGGAGGTTTTTTGTGTTTGTGTGTATTGTGCTTTGTTGTGTGTGGAATATTTCTGAAGATTATCTACACACACACACACACACACACACACACACACACACACACACACACACACACACACTGAAATATTTTTTTTTCCCGGATCTAAAAATAGCTTTGGGTAAATATTGAAATAGAATGAGTTAAAAGGCTTTTCTGACCGCCTGTTACCGCGATATACGACTCTGTTTATACTGACCACAAAACACCTTTATCACGTCAACAAAAACGTATCAATTAAAACGTATCAGCTAAAACGTTTCTTAAGTCAAAAAAATTATTCAAGAGCTGCGTCTGTCAGAAGTGGAAATGGCATTATTGTGTTTTGTTTTGGCAAAGAAGAGAGAGAGAGAGAGAGAGAGAGAGAGAGAGAGAGAGAGAGAGAGAGAGAGAGACCGACCCTCCATATCCTGCTTACTAAAATATTTATCATAATTACTCTTAGCATACGTCAGCACTGTGGGAGGGGGTGGGGAGGTACAGTTAGTGGGGTGTGGGGGGGGTACAGCTGGTGGGTGGGGGTACAGCTGGTGGTGGGTGGGGGGTGTGTGGGGGTACAGCTGGTGGTGGGTGGGAGTGTGAGGGGGTACAGCTAATGGTGGGTGGGGGGAGGGGGTGTGAGGGGGTACAGCTGGTGGGTGGGGGTACAGCTGGTGGGTGGGGGGTGTGTGTGGGGGTACAGCTGGTGGTGGGTGGGGGTTGTGAAGGGGTACAGCTGGTGGGTGGGGGAAGGGGGTGTGAGGGGGTACAGCTGGTGGGTGGGGGAAGGGGGTGTGACGGGGTACAGCTGGTGGTGGGTGGGGGTATGACGGGGTACAGCTGGTGGTGGGGGTGAGGGTATTGTCTAAGGCCCTCATCAAAGGCTCTAACTAAAGCCATATACACAGCCACCTCCACCCTTGCTGCCACCTTGTTGACGTAACCCATTTAAGGTAATCTCCCACCTGTTGACTCATACCTGTGAATATTAATGAGTAAGCAACAATCTTGAGTCTCGGATCATCTTAAGGTCAATTTGTTTAGATTTACCTTTAGTTATTGATTATTCTGACTCACTTATACTACCACACACACACACACACACACACACACACACACACACACACACACGTGCGCGCGCACCACACACACACGCGCGCGCATCACACACACACACACTCACACGCACAAACACACACACACGCACGCATTTACTAATTTTCTTCTTTGTAAAACACTTACCAGCTTCTCTTTCTCTCTTGTAAATCACCTGCTCCCTCACATCCTTTCTCCGTCCTTCCCTCATTTGTAAATCCCTCCCACTTTCCCTCCCTCAATCCTTCCCTCCCTTCCTCCATCCTCCCTTCCCCCCTTCCCTCCTTCTCTCCCTCACTTTTTTGTAAATTATCCTCTTCCCTTCCCGCCTCTTATAAAACACCCACTTCCCCCATGTAAATCACTTACACATTTACATCCCAGCTGGCTCACTACCCGGCCAGAATAATAGCCACTCAGCGGGTCGTCCACTTGGCGGGTAATAGCGGGCTGTATTACTGATAATACTCGCCAAAATTAACTCAAACTACAGCACTTACGAGAGCGAGGAGAATACCATATTTCCATGGTGGACAGTGTTGCTAAATTACCATGGTGGACAGTGTTGCTATATTACCATGGTAGACAGTGTTGCTATATTACCATGGTGGACAGTGTTGCTATATTACATTGATAGACAGTGTTGCTATATTACATTGGTTACAAAATTTGGTATATATGAGCATGATGTGATAATAGGTGGTATATCGACTCGTTATATCAATCAGTGTTGTGGGTATGCGATATGTTATGGAATTATATAAGATGTTATACTTGATATATTGGCTGGTATATCATGCTGTGGCAGGTGGCCAATTTAGGTTATGTCAAGGTCGTTTTGAGGTATGTGGTATATTTAATGACCTGTTATACTGTGTGATATATCCCGGGTTTACTCTCTCTCTCTCTCTCTCTCTCTCTCTCTCTCTCTCTCTCTCTCTCTCTCTCTCTCTCTCTCACACACACGCACACACTCACACACGCACTCACACACTCAACAGCTACCAGGAAGCCGCATCACCTGTCCGAATCTTTATTGTGAGTATTGTATTTATTTATTTATTTTTTTATTTGTTCAAATTTAATAAGTCTTGTAATGGGCCAAAAAATGACTTAATTGTTTTACTTTTTATACGAAGTCTTTATTAAAATTGATATGAGAGAATGACAGACAGACAGAGAGGTAAATAGACATCCACACAGATAGATAGATAGATAAATAGATAGATGGATAGATGGATGGATGGATGGATAGATAGATAAATAGGTTACGTTAGGGGTAGATTAAGTTAGGTTAGGTTAAGTTAGGTTAGGTTAGGTTAATGTTCGTTGTCGGAAAGTAAGGTAGTTGCAGGTGTATGGTCATCGTCTCTGATAATCTTATACAGTTGAAGAGTATTGATGGAGGCGACTTTAATCTTGTTTCCTTTGTGCCTCTCTGGCGGGGTAACTGAAGGATGTCTCTCTCTCTCTCTCTCTCTCTCTCTCTCTCTCTCTCTCTCTCTCTCTCTCTCTCTCTCTCTCTCTCTCTCTCTCTCTCTCTCTCTCTCACGACCTTTCTTCTTCTCCACCTCAACATCTGCTATCTAAACACACCTTGAGCGAGTACCTTCCTCTCCTTCCTCCTTCCCCAGTCACCTACCCCCCTACCTCTCCCTCTCCCCCCCCCCAGCACCCTCCACCACCTACCTCTCTTCCCTTGTCTCCTCCCTCCTTCCTCTCTCACCCCCACCACCTTCCAGACCCCCAGGCAACACTCACAGGTAACAGTACACTGCCTCGCCTCTCATCTCTCTCTCTCTCTCATCTCTCTCTCTCTCTCTCTCTCTCTCTCTCTCTCTCTCTAAATTCATTTTTCAGTTTTGTTTATTTTCAAGTTCTTCCATTCTCTTCCTATTTTATGCTTCTCCTCCTCCTTCCCTCCTTCCCTCTCATCCTTTCCTCTAAAACTTCCAAAATCTTCCCTCCTCTTCCTCTTCATATATGTTCTCCTCTTCCATTCCCCATCCCAATGCCACCACCTCCTTTTCCACCATTCCTTCCTCTAAAACCTTTAAAGCCTTCCCCCATCCTCCTCCTCCTCCTCTTCCTCCTCCTTCCTCTCAGTTCCGGGTATCAGGAAGAGCTACTCGGAGACGCCATCACTGTAGGTTTAAGTGGAAGACAAACACAATTTACGAAGTGGGACCCTTGAGTTTTAGCTTAGGGGGTGACGGGATGTTCAAGTGATAGGTGGGTGGTGGTGACATCACACACACACACACACACACACACACACACACACACACACACACACACACACACACACACACACACACACACACACACACACACACACCAAGAAATACATATATTAGGTGCATTAACTCAAATTAAACTGGAATGCGAGAGAATTACATCAAAGTTTAACAAGGTGCATTAACTGCCTCGGCACCAAGCTATTTCTTATACCCGCTCGAGTTAGCATAAACCGCTAACTTTACTACAACAACAACAATGATGGTGGTGTGGTGGTGATGATAGTGGTGGTGATGATGTCTGCCTCACACACCTGTCTGCCTGCACTGCACCATAATGGGCTAAATGTCTCTAGGCTAACCGTATGAAGTTACTTAGTTGAGGTTTGCTTCTTGCTAGCCAAGGTTTACTATAAGCTAGCAGAGGTTAACTACTAGCTAGCCAAGGTTTACCACTAGCCAAGGGAGTCTCGTGTGTTGGCTCCCAGAATATCCCCTCGGTATTGTTTGCATGATGACCACGAGCCTATGGGAGAGATCTACATATTGTTATAATTATTATTATTATTATTATTATTATTATTATTATTATTATTATTATTATTATTATTATTGTTGTTGTTTTTGTTGTTGTTGTTGTTGTTGTTGTTGTTGTTATTAATATTATTATTATTATTATTTTGTTGTTGTTGTTATATTCTGAATGTCTTCTCTAATCTCCTTTGAGTGAGGGTGTTTAAGATGTATGAGTGTTGTGTGTGTTTTGTTTTGTATTTGTGTTTGTTTCTTCTGTGTTTTTTCTTTGTTTTATTTTGTTTGTTTGTTTGTTTAATATGCCCGGGCTGGCTATAACACTGAGAGGGGATTTTGCATTTTAATTCTGTTATTGTTTGTATGTTGGCTCAGAGGGGATGTCTCTCTCTCTCTCTCTCTCTCTCTCTCTCTCTCTCTCTCCAGGTGTGTACTTACCAAATATTTACTTGTAATCACTAAATGCAGTCAATGAGCGGCAGGTAACTACCACACCTAGCCTCCAATTCATTATGATTACGAAAGATGTGTTTGTCTTTTTCATGAATATATTTCTTGCGGTGGTGGAGTGGCTACAACACTCGTCTCATGCTCTAAGATTCGTTGGTTCGATCCCAGATATCCTAGTCTACCTGTCATGTCTTGGGAACCTATTGGTTTCGTCATTTGGGGTCATTTTTACATAGGTATTTTAGGTCGTGATTTTATGGTCATTTCAGCTTTAACTGAGGTCGTTTTAGCGTTACATGTTGTCGTAACAGCTCAAACTAATGTTGTGTTTACTTGTGAATATTTTTGTGCTGGCTGACGTAGGTTAAAATAGTTTGTGTTTATGTTTTAGCGTCATCAAAGGTGTTGTGTGTGTTGGCTGGTAGTGGTGATGGTGGTGGGAGTGGTGGTGGCGGTGGTAGTGATGGTGTGTGTTGGCTGGTAGTGGTGATGGTGATAGTGGTGAAGGTGGTGGTGGTGGTAGTGGTGATGGTGAAGGTGGTGGTGAAGGTGGTGGTAGTGAAGGGGGTAGTAGTGGACGGGAAGAGTATAAGTGAGAGGGTATAAGTCCGGCTGCCGGCTGTCCGTCAAAACAATATCCGGCTTCCCTTCTCTGCTGCCACTGGACAATTTCCGGCCACTGTACGGTAGTGAAGACACAGCTACCCGTCCCCTGCATCATCTGGGCCCCCTTTTTTTTGTCTTCACCATGCTGCTGTCGTCACCATGCTGTTGTCTTCACCATGCTGTTGTCTTCACCATGCTGTTGTCTTCACCATGCTGTTGTCTTCACCATGCTGTTGTCTTCACCATGCTGATGTCGTCACCATGCTGTTGTCTTCACCATGCTGTTGTCTTCACCATGCTGTTGTCTTCACCATGCTGTTGTCTTCACCATGCTGCTGTCGTCACCATGCTGTTGTCTTCACCATGCTGTTGTCTTCACCATGCTGTTGTCTTCATCATGCTGTTGTCTTCACCATGCTGTTGTCTTCATCATGCTGTTGTCTTCTGTTGTCTTCACCAATATAGGTCAGGTGTATATTTCTGGACAAGAGGAGTGACCAGACTGCCACATTTACCACACATATTGACACCAGACAACCAGGTAACAAGGTCATATATTGACACCTGTGGAGGGAGGAGTGAGGGAGAGGGGGAGGGAGGAGTGAGGGAGAGGAGGAGGGAGGAAGGAGGGAGAGGGGGGTGAGAATGATAGAGAGACAGACAGACACAGAGATAGGTAAAGGAAGGAAATTGAAAGCAGGAACAGAAATATACGACAGTGTTGGACAAGGTGCAACAAGAGGGTGTATGTGTGTATGTAGAGCGAGCAGTGATTGACTGTATGTAAAGCAAGAAGGAGGAAGGTGAGATAAAGGTCCATCTCTCTCTCTCTCTCTCTCTCTCTCTCTCTCTCTCTCTCTCTCTCTCTCTCTCTCTCTCTCTCTCTCTCTCTCTCTCTCTCGTGTCTTTCTCAACTTACGGCACGAAAAACAAGAGTGAGGTGACAAACGTATAAGAAAGACATTAATCTCTCTCTCTCTCTCTCTCTCTCTCTCTCTCTCTCTCTCTCTCTCTCTCTCTCTCGTCCACGTGGCCCGAGTCTTCTCTTGTTCGGTTTGGGTGTATTAAGTTGGTCAAATTCTTAGCGAGTCTTGCAGGACCAGTGATGCAAGACCAGTGTGCTGCTTGTATTTTGTCCTGCCATCCTCTGTGTGTGTCGGGGGGGAGGGTAGGTGGAGGGGTAGTCTGGGGTAGGAAGAGGATGGGGGATAGGTGGGTGGGTGGTGGAAGAGGGTGGTAAAGGTGGGTGGGAAAGAGAGAGATAGAGACCAGATATACAGAAAAGGTTTTAGAAAATATATCTATCTATAATATTATTTCCTTTTTCTCCAATCACATTAATCTCTCTCTCTCTCTCTCTCTCTCTCTCTCTCTCTCTCTCTCTCTCTCTCTCTCTCTCTCTCTCTCTCTCTCTCTCACCTCACTTTTAGTATTATTAAATTCGTGGGTGAACGGGGCCGGCGATGTCCTACTCTCCCCTGGGAAAGGAAAAAAGGGGAGCCAGGAAGCACCACCGGTCGTCCTGGGTTGTGAAAATTCTTCGGGTGTGTTTCGAAAGGTCGGCAACTTTTAGATTTAAACAAGTCGACACCATCGCTCTATTTTTCTTACGGTCGTCTTTTGTTCTGAGTCAGGTAAAAGAGTTTGCTTATTATTAACGATATTTAAACTCCAACAAGTCGATATTTGGCGATTTTTTTTGACTCTTACAATTTTTTCTCAGTTTTACACCTTTTTTTTTTAATTACATTTTCCTGTTGTTTGAAATTTGTTAAAGACTTGTGTGTTTAATATATGTGTTTAGAGTCAATGTTTGGTGTTTGTTGTTTTTTCTTGTTTTCGTGTTTTAATTTGTTTTGACTAATATTATATTGTTATTGAGGATTTTTTGTGTTTGTTTGTTGTTTAAGGTTGTTGAAAGCTGTGTGTACATGGTTTGAGAGAGAGAGAGAGAGAGAGAGAGAGAGAGAGAGAGAGAGAGAGAGAGAGAGATAACAATTACAATGTCAACTCAAGAATGCACTGACGTCATTAGTGCCACGTACCACCATTAAGCACTGAATGTATAATTAATAGCCAGAGTTTGCTCCATTAGCCTATAATTGTGACTTTGTTTTTGACTTTGATGACGACCGCTAACGACCCGGGAGGACTATAATTGTTAACTGTTCATCTGAGGGAACTATGTCGTTTTGTTATGTCCGGTGGTGGGAATATTTAAAAAAAAAATCATAAGTTATAAGATTTTTATTAAATTTTTATTAGAAATTTTAATATTTTTTAGTAAATATATATTTGTTTTAATCTCGATGTAATGGACTTTCATCTCCATAAAGTTCGTTAAATAGAGGTTTACATATAACGGACCCTCGATGTAACGGACTTTCATCTCCATACAGTCCGTTAAATAGAGGTTTACATATAACGGACCCTCGATGTAACGAACTTTCATCTCCATAAAATTCGTTAAATAGAAGTTTACATATAACGGACCCTCGATGTAACGGACTTTCATCTCCATACAGTCCGTTAAATAGAGGTTTACATATAACGGACCCTCGATGTAACGGACTTCCTTCTCCATAAAGTTCGTTAAATAGAGGTTTCACTATATGATGAAGCGGGCAATATATGCAGAGTATATTCAGGCAAGCACAATGAAACACACACACTTGTATAATGCTTTATTAACGTGTGCTGTATGACTGTGTGTATGTATACAGTATACAATGGCAATAAATGTATACATAATCATGTATACTACACCATCTCAAAAGCCTAACCTCATATTTAATTATTTTTCACATTTCCAAAAGTTCAGGTAACGAAGACAAGCAAACATACACTTTTTTATGAACTTTCTCTTGACAAACACACCGCTGTTGAGGTGTATAATGAAAAAAACTCCTCCATTCATTATAGAAACATGTTCACTCATGTTACCAGAGAAAGTGGAACAAACACGAGTGAAAGTCTTTAGAAAGTTTGATAACATGATTTAATTTTTTCTTTTCATTATGGTATGTTATTTTTTATGATGTTGAAGTATTAGGAAAGAAATTTGTTGCCCACCTACCCACTCCTTAACCCACCCACCCACTCCGAGGTCTGAGTTTCGAGAAAATAGTTCCCAAAGGGTTTTCTTATAAGGACGAGGGAGGCAGAGAGAGAGAGAGACAGAGTTACTCAGCTGGAAATTAATATGGAAATTGTAAAGCCTCGCACCTTGGTAGTTTGTTCAAAGTTTATATATTAAGTTGGCCTTTTTGTGTGTGTGTGTGTGTGTGTGTGTGTGTGTGTGTGTGTGTGTGTGTGTGTGTGTGTGTGTGTGTGTGTGTGGGAGGGGTGGAGGGAGAATGTAGGCTTATGGAGAGGTGAGTATTCATGGGTGTGTGTAGGTAGGGGAGGATGTGTTTACCTGTATGTATGTATGTATGTATGTATGTACCCGTGGGAGAGAGGGGGGGGGGCAGTGGGCGTGGCAGGTGTGTCGGTTCTGACCATTGGAGGCCCGGATTAATAGCCTCCCTAGTGTCAACATTAATCAAACGTGTCCAGGACATGTTTGGTCCGAGGCGAGAACCATATGACTCTCTCTCTCTCTCTCTCTCTCTCTCTCTCTCTCTCTCTCTCTCTCTCTCTCTCTCTCTCTCTCTGTATGTGTGTGTGTGTGTGTGTAGTGTTTTGGTAAATTTAATGAATATCAGAAAACGCTACGTAATCATACATGATAATTATATATATATTTCTTACTTCGTATTTAAAGAGACAAAAACATGCTCACAAAAACAGTGTAGTTGTCAACACACACACACACACACACACACACACACACACACACACACACACACACACACACACACACGACAGCACAATAATGTACGTCTTAGTGGCACAAATTATGGCGTAAAAAGGTTGTATTTCATTACCAACAGGATATACACTCATACACTAGCCAGCTGGAGCGAGTGTGTGTGTATGAGCCGAGGTGTATTCAAGCGTTGTGTGTATTTCATC
>CAUDMG010000797.1:202500-250000 GCA_958450375.1 Homarus gammarus | reverse complement strand
TCCTCCATCTCTTACTTCTTCCGTTTGTTCTCGTTATCTTTATTTATCTCTCTTTCTCATCTCGCTGTCCTTCTCCCTGTATCTGTTCTCCCTTCTCTCTCTTTATCTCTTTCTCCTTTCTTCATTTCCCTCTTCTTCCCCTTATCTCTCCTCCTCCTCCTTCTCCCTCCTTCCTTCTCCATACCTATATTCTCTCTCTTTCGCCCTTTAATCTAATGTGTTAACGAAGGAGATTGTAAGCCTTCTCTCTCTCTCTCTCTCACACACACACACACACACACACACACACACACACACACACACACACACACACACACACACACACTCCCTTAAAACCTTATCTGTGTCACCCTTCATTTTTTCTCCTCTTATCGTCTTTACTGCTTCATGCATAGTTCATGTGGTGGGTGGCAGGGTGGGTGGCAGGGTGGGTGAGCGAGCTGATGGGTGGTAAATGTCTCGGGGGATTTAACTGTTGGGTGGGTGAGAGGGTATGAGTGGGTGGCAAATGCTTGGGTAAGTGGGTGGGTGGGTGGGTGGGCGGCAGGGCAGTCCATACCACTTAACACTGAGGGGCGGTGTTGAGCCGGAGAGCCTTCACGTGTTACCAATGACACAGTGTAAAAATATCTCATTATCTACTAAATTACTTAATGGCTACAGTTCATGCCCACGTGGCCCTACTTTAAGGCAATGCGGCGCACTTCAAAGTCAAGTCGCCATACTTCAGGGTCATATATGGCCACATTTCAGGGACATGTGGACATTCTTTAAGGCCATGTGGCTACATTTCAGCCATGTGGCCGCACTTCAGTCATGTGGCCACAATTCAGGATCATGGCCACATTCAGGTTCATAGCCACACATAGGGTCATGTGGCCACACGTCAGGGTATGTGGCCGCACTTAGGGTCTCGAGAAGAGAGAAAGAGAAAGAGAGATATATATATAAACAAAGCTCGATAAAATCACACGGGAAAAGGGAAACAACGTGTGATTTACCCAGATTTATCTTATCCATGTTTTCATTGTGGATCTACATGAAATATAGTCAAATATGCAGGGCGTAACCGTAGAGTTTTATATTTGGTACCAATAGCTAAGATAATGTGTCTCAATAGAGGATGAAATGAAGGAAGGAAGGAGTGAGGGAAGGAAGGAAAGAATGATAGAAGAGAATAAGTAGGAAGAACGGGCGTATGGAGAGAGAGAGAGAGAGAGAGAGAGAGAGAGAGAGAGAGAGAGAGTATGTTTACTACAGAAATAATACTAAAATACAATACAATACGTACATATACAGGGACACACACACACACACACACACACACACACACACACACACACACACACACACACACAGACACCTCCCTCCTCCCTTTTCCGAAACACCAACGCACTTTTTCCTCCACACAGCAACAACACACCTTAATTAACACGCCTTCACCATCTACCTGTATTGTCCACTCCCTTGATTAATTCCTCCACTCTTTTACCCAGGCATGTATCCGAGGTCCACCTTGACTCGAGTCGCAGTAGTTAATAAGATTTTTTCAATTCTACCGGACGAAGGAAATGAATTTTTCTCTTGAGTCTATTGGCAGTCAGCTCTTCAACTGAGGTTAATTAATGTTGTTTTTAGTCCTCTGGTATTTAATAAAATTTATTGGGTGATATAATGAAGTTTTTCATTTTTGTGTTTTTGTAATCTTGTTCTGTGCTGACTTTTGTGTCTCTGTTTGTTAATAGTGATGGTAATTGGTTGGGCTATGGAAGGGGCCTCTCTCTCTCTCTCTCTCTCTCTCTCTCTCTCTCTCTCTCTCTCTCTCTCTCTCTCTCTCTCTCTCTCTCTCTCTCTCTCTCTCATACATACCTGACTTTTCATTAATTGAGGTACAGGGAGGGGAGAATGAGAGAGAGAGAGAGAGAGAGAGAGAGAGAGAGAGAGAGTGAGAGTGGTTAAGATTAATATACACATCAATTAACAACACTGTTCTTGTTCCATAATTAAAGAGTAAGATAATTAATCAATGAGGTTAGTTAAATAATTATTTAGAATATTAAATATATCAATTAGATGGATAATTATTCAGTTCGTTAAATAAATAGTTAATTAGATTATCAATTATTTAGTATGATAGATTATCAATTAGTTACATATTTAATTACATACTCAGATAGTTAATTAATTAGGGAGTTAATTACCTCTATATAACTCAACAGAAACCTTTGACCCTGTTTGTGGTAATTAAGTCGTTTGTTTGTTTACATCTCACGTCTCGTAAACGATAATAAAATACCTTGACCTCACAATTACTAACAATCACTCGGCATTTTCTTGTAATAAAAGTTTCTCAATTAGTCATTTACTTTCTCCATCAATCTGTCTTCAAGAGTGATTATACTTCTTCCACATCAAACTACGTGTCTATAATCCGGGTCAAACAACGTCTCTATAATGAAGGACACACACACACACACACACACACACACACGTTCACTAAACATCTGCAAAAATTTAAAAAAACATCGCACAAACACAACTCAGCTAAAACAACAGCAAACACTCAAAACAAACAAACAAACAAACAAACGCTGAAGCTAATCTCTCTGGACAACGATGCTAAAAATTACATAACAAACATTAATTACAGCAAATTTGTAATCACCTTATGACAACCTGAGAAAATAATACAAATTACACCTATCATTACAGTGGTTGTGGGAGTAATGGTGGTAGTAGTAGTAGTAGTGGGGGTAGTAATGGTGGTAGTATTAGTGGTTGGTTGGTAGGGAGAGTAATAGTGGTTGTGGGAGTAATGGTGGTAGTAGTAGTAGTAGTGGGGGTAGTAATGGTGGTAGTATTAGTGGTTGGTTGGTAGGGAGAGTAATAGTGGTTGTGGGAGTAATGGTGGTAGTAGTAGTAGTAGTGGGGGTAGTAATGGTGGTAGTATTAGTGGTTGGTTGGTAGGGGGAGTAATAGTGGTTGTGGGAGTAATGGTGGTAGTAGTAGTAGTTGGGGTAGTAATGGTGGTAGTATTAGTGGTTGGTTGGTAGGGGTAATAATAGTGGTTGTGGTAGTAATGGTGGTAGTATTAGTGGTTGGTGGTAGGGGTAGTAATAGTGGTTGTGGCAGTAATGGTGGTAGTATTAGTGGTTGGTGGTAGGGGTAGCAATAGTGGTTGTGGCAGTAATGGTGGTAGTAGTAGTAGTGGAGGTAGTAATGGTGGTAGTATTAGTGGTTGGTGGTAGGGGTAGTAATAGTGGTTGTGGTAGTAATGGTGGTAGTAGTAGTAGGAGTGGGGGCAGTAATGGTGGTAGTATTAGTGGTTGGTTGGTAGGGGTAGTAATAGTGGTTGTGGTAGTAATGGTGGTAGTAGTAGTAGTAGTGGGGGTAGTAATGGTGGTAGTATTAGTGGTTGGTGGTAGGGGTAGTAATAGTGGTTGTGGTAGTAATGGTGGTCGTAGTAGTAGTAGTGGGGGTAGTAATGGTGGTAGTATTAGTGGTTGGTTGGTAGGGGTAGTAATAGTGGTTGTGGTAGTAATGGTGGTAGTAGTAGTAGTTGGGGTAGTAATGGTGGTAGTAGTTGTGGTGGTGAGGGTAGTAAATGATGGTGGTATTAGTAGTGGGGTGGTAATGGTGGTGGTATTAATAGTGGTGGTTGTAATAGTGGTTAGTAGTAGTAGTAGTAGTGGGGGTAGTAATGGTGATAGTAGTAATGATGGTAGTAATAGTGGTAGTAGTAGTAGTAATGGTGGTAGTAATAGTGGTAGTAGTAGTAGTAATGGTGGTAGTAATAGTGGTAGTAGTAATGGTGGTAGTAGTAGTGGTAGTAGTAGTAATGGTGGTAGTAATAGTGGTAGTAGTAGTAGCAGTAGTGGGGGTAGTAATGATGGTGGTAGTAGTGGGTGTGTGTGTGTGTCGTGACATACACAATATTTTACCTAAAACACCTAATATTTTTCCTTTGAATATATTTTGTCGGGAAAGAGTTGAGTCAGTGTTCAATATGCTGAGGTTTTCTCTCATACGACTCAACCATTTTCTGTGTCAGCGGCTTCTGTCATGTGTGTGTGTGTGTGTGTGTGTGTGTGTGTGTGTGTGTATTAACATTACCACATATGGATATTAAAACACACACACACACACAACAATTAACAACACCATCAGATATTAACAAAATTAACAAACATTACCAAAAAATTATCTAACAAAATAAACTGTATTAAAAGTAGGTTAATGGCTGCTCGTTTTCTGTTAATGACGTCACGTTTTCTCTTGTATACAGACAGGGGAGATCAGGATAATTTATCCCGGGCCGTCCTACTGAAGCTGACATGAGGACTAATGGTGGTGAGTATTGTGTGCTCTCTCTCTCTCTCTCTCTCTCTCTCTCTCTCTCTCTCTCTCTCTCTCTGTCTCTCTCTCTCTCTCTCTCTCTCTCTCTCTCTCTCTCTCAACCCAATTCTTGTGGTACAGATGATGTTTGTCAGGCCAGATTACACCTGAACTGCCGCCTCAGGTAAGATAACAAACATTAACATTAACATTTCTGCGGAACTCTAAGGTGTGTGTGTGTGTGTGTGTGTGTGTGTGTGTGTGTGTGTTTGTGTGTGTGTTCTTAACTGTGTGTTTGTTTTACTTAATTAAATTTTTCGTTTCGGATGAAGTCTGATGAAAGATTTCAATTTTAGCCGTTTGTGAATGAATTATTATTATTATTATTATTATTATTATTATTATTATTATTATTATTATTATTATTACAGTATTATTATTATTATTATTATTATTATTATTATTATTATTATTATTATTATTATTACAGTATTATTATTATTATTATTATTATTATTATTACAGTATTATTATTATTATTATTATTATTATTATTATTATTATTATTATTATTATTATTATTATTATTAAGTATTATTATTATTATTATTATTATTATTATTATTATTATTATTACAGTATTATTATTATTATTATTATTTTATTATTATTACAGTATTATTATATTATTAGTGTTATTATTGATTATTATTATTATTATTATTATTATTATTATTGTTATTATTGATTATTATTATTATTATTATTATTATTATTATTACTTATTATTATTACTTATTACTTATTATTATTATTATTACTTATTATTATTATTATTATTATTATTATTATTATTATTATTATTATTATTGTTATTATTATTATTATTATTATTATTATTATTATTATTATTATTATTATTATTATTATTATTATTATTATTATTGTTTTGGGCTAAGATTACTTTTTTTATTAAATCTCGAGAAAAAACACTAAGATTCTACTGAGTGTTCCAACAATACATCTTCGCCAGCTGAGCGTAGGATAGGCGGTGTTGGCGATTACCATGTTCCAGCATGTGTACTCGACGGGTCCCAACTATTAATTTCTCACACCTGAACAAGATTTTGCTACACAGGAGAGAGAGAGAGAGAGGTTAGTACAGTATATAGAGAGAATGACCGAAAAAAATAGAGAGAATTAGTTAAATAGAGAAAAAGAGATATAACGAGAAATTTGCAGAGAGAGAGAGAGAGAGAGAGAATGCACTAAACCCCCGTAAAGCCATAAATCATAATTTTTAATCATGGGAATTTGACCGACAGAGGAAAGCACTTGAGTCTTGAACACCATAAATCACCATCAATTAATCACCGTCCATCTGGCAACACCGTCCGAGTAGCCACCCATCTTGCCATATCATTAGTCACGATTTTTTTCTTCATATTTTTTTTTTTATAAGTTGGATAGATTAATTACATTTCAATATATTGTTGATTTCATCGCTTGGGTAGTTTGTGATCTGTTAGTGTTGAAGTCTGTGAGGAGTTTGCTATTGAGGGTTTAGTAATAGAGAAAATATTTGGGGATTTTTTCATGTCAGTAATGTTATTGTCAGAAATACCTTGTGATAAGATGTGTAGTATACTTATAATGTTGACATCTATACACCCATGCAACCATAAACATACACATACAAGTATATACGACCATATACATATACAACTATGCATACATTACACCATACGTACATGCAACCATACACACATACAATCGCGCACACATATGAACACATATAACTACACGCACACACAAAACACACCACAAGTAAAAAAAATCATGAAAATTGTAAGAGACAGATTTAGACTCGATGAGATATAAGCAATTTCTCCCACCGTCGCCCCAGCCGCTGTTCCGCTACTCTCACTGAGGTTTGTGCCCATAGTAAACGGCCCTCTGTGTGTGTGTGTGTGTGTGTGTGTGATTTACATAGCACTGATTTTATGACCAAAAACATATTTTAAACGTCTTCAACCACACACATACACAAGACCCCCCTCCTAGACACACGACCCCCCCACACACTACTCCCAACCACGACCCCCACACACGACCATCCCCCACACACGACCCCCACACACGACCATCCCCCACACACGACCCCCACACACACGACCCCCACACACGACCATCCCCACACACGACGCCCACACACGACCCCCACACTCGACCCCCACACACGAACCCCACGAATGACCCCCACACACGACCCCCACACACGACCCCCACACACGACCATCCCCCACACACGACACCCACACACGACCATCCCCACAGACGACCCCCCACACACGACGCCCACACACGACCATCCCCCACACACGACCCCCACACACGACCATCCCCCACACACGACCCCCACACACACGACCCCCACACACGACCGTCCCCACACACGACCCCCACACACGACCATCCCCCACACACGACCCCCACACACACGACCCCCACACACGACCCCCACACACACGACCCCCACACACGACCATCCCCCACACACGACCATCCCACACACACGACCATCCCCCACACGACCCCCACACATAACCCCCCACACCCGACCCCCACACATACCCCCCCACACACGACCCCCCCCCCCCAAAAAAGGCTTCAATACCAATATCAATATCAACTCAGCAGCTGTGATACCTCCTTAACGACTCTGCACCTCATATCCTCCAACACTTGACATTTTTCCTCGACTCAAGTCTCAGACAACCGTAAATTAAATTCGCCTTAAGTACACACACACACACACACACACACACACACACACGCACGTAATTTTTACTATAGAGTCTCAGTGTAATCTCGACGCCATATTAACTGGTACCTGAGTGTCGTAGTTAAGTAGGCCAGTTAGATAAGGTGTTACGATTAGTGTGTCTCCTAAGTATCTAGTTAAGGTAGAGTCTCAGTGTTAATTTTAGTGTCATTTTGTGTTTTATCTTAAGTTAGACGGTTGGGAAAATTCTCACATCTTGACTTACGAGAGATGTTAGGATGTTGTTAGGGTCAGGCAGGAGGGTGAGGGTCAGGTAGGAGAGTGAGGGAGGTAAGAGTTGAGATAATTGGTGCTTGTTGCGGCGTAACTCACCTGTCTGTGTGTTGGAATTTGGCCCCAGGTGTGTTACTTAGTGGTAGTAGTGTTATTATTATTATTATTATTATTATTATTATTATTATTATTATTATTATTATTATTATTATTACATTGATTGACAGATAAACAAAGAGAATTAAACAGTTATTTGTCGCTTATGAAGTTCATGGTTCATCTTGAGTACGGGAGGTCAATGGATGTCTTAATATCGAGTAATAGACTTATCACTCGACTCTCTTACATCAATATATTGCATCAATGTCGTTTCTGATTGGTCAATATGTAGGAGTTATTACGTCATCCTACTATTTATTGAATTCCACTTCGATCATACTACAAAATGTCATTATTATATTACAGGTAAACATATGAGATGAAATTTAACCTAAGAACAATTATAATTTATTCAAGGGAAATAAACTCACCTTCTCCCTCTACCCCGTGATCCACAAGACCGACCAATGGGAGCGCAGTATTATAGTGACGTCACGTATAAACACGCATCAAAGAAAATGGGTATTTACCAGCGTACAGGGGAGTCTAGTGTCTCTCTCTCTCTCTCTCTCTCTCTCTCTCTCTCTCTCTCTCTCTCTCTCTCTCTCTCTCCCATCACTTACCCCTCGTCACCTCTCCTCTTTCGTCTTCTCCTCCTCCCACCTCTTTTCTTCCACCCTCCTGATTTCCCTCACTTTCCTTCTCCTCCCTATATCCCTCTTCTAATCTCCTTCCCCCCTTTAATCTCCCCACTCACCTCTCCCCTTGTAATTCCTCTTCCTCCTCCCCTTCCACTTCTACTCCCCCCTCTCCTTCTCCTTCCCCTGTTACCTCCCTCCCCCTTCCTCATCCTCCCCAACCTTCCCCCTTCCCAACTCATTTCTTCCCTTACCCATCTCCTCCTTCTTCTCCCTTCCTTTCCATCTCCAATCGTTCTTTTAATCCCTCCCTTCCTTCCTCCTGCCCCCCCTGCCCCCTCCCCCCTGTCCCCCCTCCCCCCTCCCCCAGTACAAACAAGAGAGTCGCGCCAAACTAAACACAAGCAGATGATTGATGGACCTCCGTGTGACCCACAAGACCAGACACTCATACAGACACACAGAGAAGACAGACAGACACACAGACAGACAGACACACAGACAGATAGAAAGACACAGACAGATACACTAATAAGGTAGACAGATTGACAGACAGACGAAAGCCACAATATTCTAATAAAAAAAAAATAAAGTTAATCTCAGGTAGTAAATAAATATGCAGATACTCAAGCGGGAAACTCCAGTCTGTTTACACGTCCTCAGAACTAACACGTATGAGTTGCCAGATATCACCATCCAGTCTATTTACCAAAAATAAATAAAAATAAATGTTTAACCTACCAATAATAATAATAATAATAAGAAGAAGAAGAAGAAATATTTAATTTTAAGTATATTTCCCATTTTCATTTGGCCACATGATCCCACCAGAGAAAATGAAGACTCTCAAAGGAACCAAATTAGTCTCCTCACCTACGTATTACACACAGATTTTATCGGATTTTAGTGGAAAGGATTTTTCTTAGTGGAGGAAATCTGTCAGAAAGGAAATAGCTGATGTATTTTATTCATTTCCAGATTTGTTTTTATTTTTATACATAGATAGATAGATAGATAGACTGATAGATAGATAGAGACTGGACACACACACACACACACACACACACACAGTATCGCCGCCAATTCCGTGTATTAAAACTTTGAATGAAAATTAGTTTAGTTGAAATAACAATTATCTTCGGAGTCTGGAATTTCGTTAATTTTACCTACATTAAAACAAACAGACAGACAGACAGACAGACAGACAGACACGTGTTTTGGTCCCATTATCACTTTTTATGTTATTAAACAGCAATTTACAGAATGGCGTGAATTTTGATTATTGTTGTATATATTGGTTGATTATTTAATTTTAGAGTTGCGATATTATACATACATTCATACATACATACATACATACATACATAATAAAGCACTAAGCTAAAAAGTCTCTCTCTCTCTCTCTCTCTCTCTCTCTCTCTCTCTCTCTCTCTCTCTCTCAACATACAACAGCTGGTAACCACACTGCAGCTTAACAGAGGATGGCCAATTTAGGCGGCCATTAACCTAGTTTGACCTAAACTTGGTTTATCCTTAACTAAGTGATGAGGCTAACGAGAGGTCAACACCGGCCAGAATGTAGGGTGATGATAACAATACTCACCAATATTCGCTACAAACATAAAATAATTCAATTAAAAAACAGCCATTTTTCGCTTAATTCACAAATACCAGAACAGAAACTACAAACATATTATTGTTTTTGTTTTTTTGCGTTTTAAATTTACCAAAGTAATATCACAGCCGGTAAAAGCTTTTAACGGAGATCGCCTGATTGAGTTACGGCAATTTTAGCGAATTCTTCAAGAGCGGGGAACTGTAAAGGCGTTTTCCTTGGAAGGTGAGTGAGCAGTGTTAGCAGAGACCGCTAAGATGAGCGAGGATGGTTGGTGGTGATGGTGATAAATCTCTCTCTCTCTCTCTCTCTCTCTCTCTCTCTCTCTCTCTCTCTCTCTCTGAACAGGGTTTCCTCGGGAGATTTAAATTTAAGATTATCGGTGACTAGATGAAGTGATTGGGTATAAGACTAGAAGTCATTGGGTAGATCTGTTAGCTAACAAGACACTAACTTAACGGGATGCTTGGCGACAACAAACCAGTTTTATCTCCTTGAGTACGATAGTTTTAACCCATAGAGTACGTCAGTTTTAACCCCTTGAGTACGTCAGTTTTAACCCCTTGAGTACAACAACTTAAACCCCTTCAGTACGATAACTTTATCCCCTTGGGTACGACTGTTTATACACCTTGAGTATGATATTTTTAACCCCTTGAGTACGACAGTTTTAACCCCTTGAGTACGACAGTTCTAACTCCTTGAGTACGAGAGTCTTAACCCCTTGAGTTTGGTAGTTTTAACCACTTGAACACGATAGTCTTACCCCCTTGAGCACGATGATTTAACCTCTTGAGTACGGTAGTTTGACCCATTTTACTACGATAATTTAACCCCTTGAGTACGATAATCTAAATTAGGTGATTTAACGATAGGATCGGTTAGGATAGAGTAGATTAGGCTAATGTTAGTGTGAACTAAGCTGGGGTGTCCAATCCTCAGGTGAACTAAGCTGGGGTGTCCAATCCTCAGGTGAACTAAGCTGGGGTGTCCAGTCCTCAGGAGAACTAAGCTAGGGTGTCTAATCATCAGGTGAACTAAGCTGGGGTGTCCAATCATCAGGTGAACTAAGCTGGGGTGTCTAATCCTCGGCTGATCCTTGTGAGAACTCGGCCACAGGTTGTCGTCGTGTGTAGGTATAAAGGATCGATTAGTGTGTCCAGGTGAGCGAGGGATCGTGCACTTCCGTGTTGGATAATTATCGTACAAAGTGGCAGGGCAAGAATGAGTCAGTTGCCAAAGAGTAAATACTGAGCTTAATGACGCACCACCTATTAAATATTCAAGATTAACTCTACCTGTGTAATTAGTGTGTTTTGGGGGCTTGGTGGCTCTGGCTCACCTGGGAGACGGGGGCGACTGTTTCCAAGGGAACTGTTGTCTCCTCTCTGTTTATCTTTGGTTATCTCTCTCCTGGAATGCTGTTGTGTCTTTGTGTCTTTCTCTGTCTGTCTGTTTTGTTTATCTGAGATTGGTTTCTCTCTCTCTCTCTCTCTCTCTCTCTCTCTCTCTCTCTCTCTCTCTCTTTCCTTTGTTCTCTTTCCGTTGTTCTCTTTCTCTCTCCTCCTCGTTTCATGTCATCTATCCTAACCTAACCTAACCCCCCCCCCCACTTATCAATAAACAAAATGGTTTTACATTACACAGGGTCACACAACTACCGGAAACCTTTAACTATCCCACTTTGTAAACTATCGTGTGTGTGTTTTGTGTGTGTGTGTGTTGAATAATGTTTGGGTTGGCGTGTGTGGGTGGGGGGGAGGGGAGGGGAGGGGAGGAGAATTCTTTGGGTTGATGTGATGTGGTTGTATGTGTGTTTGTGGGTCTTTATGTAGGTGCGTGTGTATGTTTGTGTGGGTGGATGTGGGCGTGTTATGTGTGTGTGTGTGTGTGTGTGTGTGTGGTGTGTGTGTGCAAATACAAAACAGGTGTGACCAATTAATTTTGCTTTGTCATATAAACACGCCCACGACACCACCCCATCCACGAACCCACCCACTACCCATCAAGCGTGTGTTGACAGGAGACAGGGGCCGAACCAGCTGACTGTTTTAAAGGTGTCTCCTGAATTAAACCTCCTCGACTGACGCAAACACACACACACACACACACACACACACACACACACTACTCAACATAAAACAAGACACCATTTTTAAATCACAGTGTTTACAAAATTCCGCCATTATCATAAACAAGTTTCCCTCACCTGATAAACGCAACAGGTGAGTCATACACACAGGTAATGTGGGCCAGGTGTACACAGTGTATTTTGGGTGTAGAGGGAGCTGGGGTGTACACTGGTAGCCTCGGTGTACACGCGTGTGTGTGTGTGTGTGTGTGAATTATGTTTTGCTGTAATAAATGGCTCAGTATAAATATAGTACAGTGTAGCCGAGGGAGAACCATGATCACGTGACCATCAATAACCCCCGCCCCTCCCCCCATACTTTACCTAACGTAAAGCTAACGTAACGTAACGTAACGTAACACGCAACCTAACCTAACCTAAAGCTAACCTAACCTAAAGCTAACCTAACCTTAAGCTAACCTAACCTTAAGCTAACCTAACCAAACCATAACATAACCATAACCTAACCACATCAACACTATCTCCAGTACAAAGATTGGTGTTGTATTCCATATATATATATATATATATATATATATATATATATATATATATATATATATATATATATATATATAATTCAACTGAACCTAATAAAAATCGTCTACAAAAATTTTACAAGGAGTATCGTCTCAAAATTACTCAGTCGACCATAAAACTGAACCATAAAGCTTGTGAAATATGGACCTTTGTGGATACTAAATGAGAGACCAGGTAAGGTGCTCAGAACAGGTGAACGTGGGGCGAAATATTCAGTGGTTCTGGGAAATAAACAAACGGGGGTCTCAGTGATGGTGAATATATGACTTTTGAGTTCCCAGATGCAATATTGTGTGTGTGTGTGTGTGTGTGTGTGTGTGTGTGTGTGTGTGTGTGTGTGTGTACTAAATCAACTGTAGATACTCATACACACGTACGTACTCAAGTAACTTTGTACACAAACACTCGTACTCAAACAAGGAAAAACTCGTGGTACTGTGGTAGGTGTGGCACTGTGGCAGGTGTGGCACTATGACAGGTGTGGCACTGTGATAGGTGTGACACTCTGGCAGGTGTGGCATTGTGGTAGGTGTGGCACTGTGGTAGGTGCGGAACCGTGGCAAGTGTTGCATTGTGGTGGATGTGGCACTGTGGTAGGTGTGGTACTGTGGTAGGTGTGGCACTGTGGCATGTGTTGCATTGTGGTGGATGTGGCACTGTGGTAGGTGTGGCACTGTGGTAGGTGTGGTACTGTGGCAAGTGTGGCAATGTGGAGGATGTGGCACTGTGGTAGGTGTGGCACTGTGGTAGGTGTGGCACTGTGGCAAGTGTGGCATTGTGGTGGATGTGGCACTGTGGTAGGTGTGGGACTGTGGTAGGTGTGGCACTGTGGCAAGTGTGGCATTGTGGTGGATGTGGCACTGTGGTAGGTGTGGGACTGTATGTAAGGCTTCGTAGATGATTCAAGATGGTGCAGGAGGGAGGGTGAAAGGAAGGTTGGGTGGGAGGGAAGGAACAGGATGGAAAGTGAAAGGGCAGGAGGGGCAGAAAGTATAGTGAGTGGGAGGGAAGAAAATTAGGAATAGCGGAAAGGAAATGGGAGGGGCAGAAGTGAAGGTGGGAGGGGCAGGAGTGAAGGTGGGAGGGGCAGAAGTGAAGGTGGAGGGGCAGGTGAGGAACCATCAATTAATCACAGCAGGTCCAGAATACCTAAGGGAGGGAGCCTACCTGGCCACCTCTGCAGGTCAGCCGGGCCCTCCTGCTAATGTGGTGGGCCCCGCACCTAATGGACCCTAGTCCTTATGGGCCCTAGTTCTAATAGGTTCCAGTCCTATTGGGCCCTAGTCCCAATTGGTTCCAGGAGAAATGGGCTACGATTCTAATATCTTACAGACCTAATAGGGCCCATCCTAACCTAGCCTGCCCTAACCATTAGCATTTGGGCCCATTAGGGCTGCTACTTACTGGGCCCCTATTAGGACTGGGGCCCATTGAGACACGGAACTACACACACTCAAATACCTCAGAACCTAATGAACCTGTGATGAATCTTGGTGTACAGGTTGAGGACAGAGAGCGGTGGACTGACCTTGGAGGGTTAAGGTCAACCTCAAGGGCTTGTGTTTTGTTGATGGCGGTTAGTTGTACACACACACACAGTCATGTAGTTATTATTATTATTATTATTATTATTATTATTATTATTATTATTATTATTATTATCTTCTGCTACAGGATAAAGAAACAATTTACAGAAGTATATAAATAAGTAAACATAACTCAGACGCCCGCATGAAGGTTGTCTTGCAGGGCATAAAGTAATAAAGTGCGATGGCTTTTGTTGAAATAACTCACCACTGTCCCAAGGTACCTCACAATGGTACCTCTCAATGGTACCTCACCACTGTCCCAAGGTACCTCACCACTATCCCAAGGTACCTCTCAATGGTACCTCTCAATGGTACCTCACCACTGTCCCAAGGTACCTCACCACTGCCCCAAGGTACCTCTCAATGGTACCTCTCAATGGTACCTCACCACTGTCCCAAGGTACCTCTCAATGGCACCTCACCACTATCCCAAGGTACCTCTCAATGGTACCTCACAGAAGCACCTCACAAAGGTACCTCACCACTGCCCCAAGGTACCTCACAAAAGCACCTCACAATGGTACCTCACAGAAGCACCTCACAATGGTACCTCACCACTGTTCCAAGGTACCTCACTACTGCTTCACAGGCACCAAATACCATGGTGAATTTATATAGTAACTCATTCCAGACACGACCATGCTGCTTTGAACTACACACACACACACACACACACACACACACACACACACACACACATGTCCCATCTGTGTATATAATGAACATGACAAAATGGACATAACTTGATACACACAGAGACGACATTAACACATACTGAGCCTCACAATTATCACATCACTCGAGGCTTTATCACCACCCTATAGTCAACACCCATCAGGAAGACACCAGCAGGAGGCGACGGTCACTGAGGTAAGAGTAACATTGTGACTCTGTTTGTTCAGCTGGTGGGTGGTTGTAGACTCGGCCCGGTGGACAGGATAGGCACTCGGCAACTCTGTCTAGTCTATTCTCTCTCTCTCTCTCTCAATTTACGAACCATTGAACATCGGAAAAGGATTTAAAGAGATTGGAATTATAGGTGAAAAAACACGGACTAGATCGTATTGAGAAGGTATCAGAATCCTTAAGAAAAAGACTTCAATCTCCTTATATCTATGGTAATGCGATCGTCTTCTGTCTTCACCGAACAATGGGAAGAGAATTGAACTCTCTTTATCTCTCAGTTGAAGAAATCAGTCACGTGTCTATACCGGTGAAAAATGGTTGTGTTTGTTTGTGTTTTATTGTGAAGGTTGTCAGTGAAAAATGGAAATATTCATAGAGAAAGAGATAAAGAAACCATACATCAATAGACAAAGACAGACAGCCTGACAGATAAAGATACCGACCGATAGACAAGAGAGAGAGAGAGAGAGAGAGGGGGGTAGGGGGTAGTGTAAGTCAACCACAAGCAAGGGTTGGTAATATAGTGTTGCGGGCAAGATTATTTGGGGTAATATTTTCCCCACAGGTAAAACCATTCACTTAACCTGGAGAGCGGACAAAGAAAGTGGGACATAGACAAAGAAAGTGGAAATTAGACAAAGAAAGAGGGAATACACAAAGAAAGTGGGAATTCAAAAAAAAGTGGAAATTAGAAAAAAATGGAAAATTGGAGAAAGAAAATAGAAATTAAACAAATAAACCGAGATGCGAGGCCATAATTGTAAGGAGGAAGACTTTTGACTAACTTCAGGACAAGTTATGGCGCCTGATCCTGGTTTATATATCAGTACTTCTGGGGTTAATGGTGTCTAATATGGCGGAGAGTTTATGGAGAGACTTGACTTGTGTGTAGGAATTATTATGATGGTGCTTAGTGGTGGTGTAAACCGTATCTCCGCCTCCTCCTATATCTTTTCTTCCTTCTCTTCCTCATCCTCCTCCTCCATCTCGTTATTATTATTATTATTGTGAATATTTTCTTCTTCGTCTTCTTCTTTACTTTGAGTGGAAAGAAAAGGTTTTAATACCGAATTAGTCTCAGGATAATATACTCTCTCTCAATCACCAGTGCCACAACAGCTGTCATGCGTGTCGTCAACATCATAAGACCCGTCATCATAAGGCAGAGATGGTGCTATGACAGTTTAATGCCATGACAGAGGTGCAGGTTATGTCATGTCATATGCCAGCCCTCAACTGGTGCATCGAGGATCAGTCTCAACCAGGAATGGGCGTTCGTTCACCTCAAGTATGTCAGTAAACCAGAGCAGCCGTTCACGATGGTTCTGTACGGTCATTTGGTCTCTTAACTAGTGCTAAATGAACCTATCTAGTTGTAGTAGTCTCAGTTATACAAATAAACACTCGTATATACATAAAAGCAGACAGAGAGACAGGCAGCCAAAGCAAAGATTACTTTCGTCAGGTGAAGGTACAGTAGTGTGGGGAGTTTTCCCTGAATAATCCCGAGGTCGAGAATAGAAACATTTATTCAACGGCTTTTCCCCCGCCAATCCTCAGGGTGGTGGGATACTGTGTTTATATCTGTCTGCCTGTCGCTGTCTTGTGAATTGATATATAATTAGACAATCTTTGATGCAAAGATATAAATTTAGGTATTATTTGTGATTTGATCTCTCTCTCTCTCTCTCTCTCTCTCTCTCTCTCTCTCTCTCTCTCTCTCTCTCTCTCTCTCTCTCTCTCTCACCTGGCACTAACTAATGATGCTCGCCATCACAGTCATCAATTATGTAATACATTCTTTCCCAGCCTCAGCCTCTGTAGTTCTTATAACACTTCTGTAAAACTATTATTATTATTGTTGTTATTATTATTATTATTATTATTATTATTATTATTATTATTATTATTATTATTATTATTATTACTACTACTACCGCTGAAACCATAATCTCTAGTGGTAGTAATGGTAGTGGTAGTGGTGGTGATTGTAGTGGTGGTGGTGGTGGTGGTGGTGGTGGTAATAGTGGTGGTGGTGGTAGTGTTAGTAGTGGTAGTGGTGGTGGTAGTGTTAGTAGTGGTGGTGGTGGTGGTAGTGTTAGTGGTGGTGATGGTGGTGGTGGTGGTAGTGTTAGTGGTGGTCATGGTGGTAGTGGTGGTTGTGGTGGTAATAGTGGTGGTGGTGGTGGTAGTGTTAGTATTGGTGGTGGTGGTGATAGTGTTAGTGGTGGTGATGGTGGTAGTGGTAGTGGTGGTGGTGGTGGTGGTAATAGTGGTGGTGGTGGTAGTGGTGGTAGTGTTAGTATTGGTGGTGGTAGTGTTAGTGGTGGTGATGGTGGTAGTGTTAGTATTGGTGGTGGTGGTGGTAGTGTTAGTGGTGGTGATGGTGGTAGTGGTGGTAATAGTGGTGGTGGTGGTAGTGTTAGTAGTTGTGGTAGTGTTAGTATTGGTGATGGTGGTGGTAGTGTTAGTGGTGGTGATGGTAGTAGTGGTAGTGGTGGTGGTGGTGGTAATAGTGGTGGTGGTGGTAGTGGTAGTGTTAGTATTGGTGGTGGTGGTGGTGGTAGTGTTAGTGGTGGTGATGGTGGTAGTGGTAGTGGTGGTGGTGGTGGTTATAGTGGTGGTGGTGGTAGTGTTAGTATTGGTGGTGGTGGTGGTAGTGTTAGTGGTGGTGATGGTGGTAGTGGTAGTGATGGTGGTGGTGGTAATAGTGGTGGTGGTGGTAGTGGTGGTAGTGTTAGTATTGGTGGTGGTGGTGGTTGTGTTAGTGGTGGTGATGGTGGTGGTGGTAATAGTGGTAGTGGTGGTAGTGTTAGTATTGGTGGTGGTGGTGGTAGTGTTAGTGATGGTGGTAGTGATGGTGGTGGTGGTGGTAATAGTGGTGGTGGTGGTAGTGTTAGTAGTGGTGGTGGTGGTAGTGTTAGTATTGGTGGTGGTGGTGGTGGTGGTGGTAGTGTTAGTGGTGGTGATGGTGGTAGTGATGGTGGTGGTGGTGGTAATAGTGGTGGTGGTGGTAGTGTTAGTAGTGGTGGTGGTGGTAGTGTTAGTATTGGTGGTGGTGGTGGTAGTGTTAGTGGTGGTGATGGTGGTGGTGGTGGTAATAGTGGTGGTGGTGGTAGTATTAGTAGTGGTGGTGGTGGTAGTGTTAGTATTGGTGGTAATAGTGGTGGTTGTGGTAGTGGTGGTAAAGGCACAACAGACCAGCTATCAATAATTTAGCTCTATTGACAACTCTCCCGTGTTACCTCACCCCCCTACTCCTCCCCGTCACCCCTCCCCCTCTTCCCCCAACTCCACAAACCCCCCCTCCCCCTCACTTTCACCCCTCCGGCCTCCCCCTCACCTCCACACTTACCCCTCACCTCCACCTTTCCCTCTCACCTCCCACCTTCACCCCACCTCACCCCTCACCTCCACCCCCTCCATCATTACCCTCACCCCTCTCTACCCCTCACCCCCCCCTCCCTCTCCTTTTCTTACTATTACACATTCCATTTGTATTATTCATAAATTGGCCAAACGTATAAACTCTCTCTCTCTCTCTCTCTCTCTCTCTCTCTCTCTCTCTCTCTCTCTCTCTCTCTCTCTCTCTCTCTCTCTCTCTCTCTCTCTCTCTCTCTCTCTCTTTAATTCTATCGATTTTTATTCTAATATCTTGCACTGTTGGCTTTATTTGGTGAGTATAATAGATAGATAGATAGATATACAACTAGGTCCTCCTGGGTAAACCAACATCTCTTTTAAGGACACAATCATTTTGACCCCTGACCTCCCAATACAAATAGGGTGTCATGTACGTCCCTCAGTCACCTTGGTCAGCCATACAGCCATGACCTTGACCTTACCTTGACGTTCCTGAGTTAATAGAGTATTGGCTCTTCCTGCGGGTCTTGTACTGATGTAATATGACGTCTGGTGGTGTCTGTAAGATGGTGTTGACCTTCGAGCTGACTCCCGCTACAACCCGGGTCACAGGTTACACACAGGTATATAGGGTCACGCAGGTACACACAGAGTCACGCAGGTGCACAAAGGTACACACAGGGTCACTAAGGTACAGACAGGGTCACGCAGATATACACAGGTCACACAGGTACACACAGGGTCACACAGGTACACACAGGTACACACAGGTACAGACAGGAACATTCATTACAAAAAGTATCTACAGAAAATTCAACTAGACAATATGACACATCGGACGAAGGATTTTGACAACCCTACCGAGACAACAGGAGTCGCAGTGTTCATCCTAACAGCCCTCGGAGCCCACCCTGCTGTAGTTGGTGTACACAGGAGCGCCGCAACACTCGAGTTACACCTCAGAAAACACCCAAAAATTATTCTTTTCAATTCCAGTAACATTAACCTTGATCTCTGTCCTTGACCACTGACCTTGACCTCTAACCTTGATTACTGACCTCTGACCTCTTACCTCCTGTGGTTGTGAAATCAATAGGGAAATTGTTCGTCTGTAGGGGCAAGCGGCTATGTGATTTCATCCTCTCATGGTAAATCGCGTTAAGGTTTGGCAGCAAAATTTTTTATCAGACAGACAGACAATTGTTTCTCTCTCTCTCTCTCTCTCTCTCTCTCTCTCTCTCTCTCTCTCTCTCTCTCTCTCTCTCTCTCTCTCTCTGTTAAGATCATGAAACACTATAAAAAAATCAAACCTTAAATTAAATGATTAAATTTTTGTATGAATTGGCTGCCGATGGCGATAATAATACCGACGATGACTAGTGACGAGGAAGAGTTGGATGACGATGACACTGAAGAAAATAACAATAACCAAAAAAACAACAATAATGACGACGATGATATCTGACGATGATGATGACAAAATAATAACAATAAAACAACCAGCCGTCTCCCCAACACTCACCTATAACGAAGATGCACAGGAGGATCCAGTCGAGGACAAAGAAGCGGTATTTCTCCAGCCAGGGATACCACCTGTACACTTTCTTAAGCTTCAACTCTCGGATTTTCTTCTTGTCTGGCTCATCCATGGCTGCTACAGGGTCCATAACCCCTCACTCTCTCACAGGAGTATTTACAGTTTCTACGTGATTTCAAAGTCAAGGGAGTGTTTTTGATATTGTTTTTTATTTCCAATTTCGAGGTAATTTAAGGTCAAATAAGTGATCTTATTTGTATTTGCTTCGTTTTTTCACTTTTCAAGCGATTTTTAAATCAAGTAGGTCAGGTTAGGTCAGATGAGGCTAGGTCATGTTAGGTTATATTTTCTTTGATTCTATGTCGATTCGATAGTTTTGCTGTTATGTTCACCTCACTGACCTTACTGGTTGTGTTCTCGTACGACGAATAGTTTTTGTTTGGGGTTTCAAGTCACAAAAATATATTAAACTTAATTTTTTATTTCTGTATCAGGTTAAAGTAATATATGTTTTTTAATCATTGTCACAATTTTCCTAGGTTGACCTGACCTAACCTAGGGGAGAGGGGGTCACCGATGAGGAGGGAGAGGGAGGGAGGGAGAGGGAGGGACGATGTAAGTTAACAAATATTGAGTCCTTTGTTTCACTCCATCTTAAGAGGTGACCTTGACCCACACCATTGTGACCTTGACCTTGACTCAGCTTAATACTACCAGGCACTTGGTGGGTCACTTGTGTTTGACCTCTGGTCTCCACCTTACGCTAGGACACTCACACAGTCATGGTCACTTGTTTCCTCTTTGACCTGACACCAGACAACACTGCCAGGTCCTTGTGGTCACTCAGCCTCACCTTTGATCTCTTCCCACAACTGGACACTGTCAAGAGTTATGGTCATTCTGGTTAAACTTTGACCTCGTGAGAGCACAACACTATCAGGTCATACTCATTCCATCTTTGACCTCGACACAACTCGTCAGGGTCAACTAGCAGGCGTGACCTCGTGACCTTGAGTTTGTGTCAAGGAGTGTGTTTCAGTTGACCTTGATTGACCTGGCGTCGTGGCTCAGGTCACCACCGTCTGTAAAATAAGATAATGTTCTTATTAATTATTTATTGTGTGTGTGTTGAAAGAGGATACCGTATATGTTTCAGTGGGAATTAACGTCTGTGTGTGTGTTTGTACATGTATGTGTAAAGGAGGAATGCATGAATGAATACGTACGTGTGACTATGTACACTATCACGTGATCCTGCTCCTCTTCCCCCCGTGTGCAATATTTCCATGAGTCTCGAATATTAACACACAAATAAAAACAAGTCCAATTCCACTAACACACAAAGAAGTTTTAACCCCTTCGCTACGATGTTTTAACCGTTTATTTACGATATTTTAACCTCTTCAGTGTGATGGTTTAACCCTCCATGATGATGGTTTAACAACTTAATAAACCACCATCCTACATATAATGTTTTGATAATCCGGATTTACGTCTCGGATTTTCAGCGGATTCGGAATTTTCCGTTTACTGAGGGTAGCAAAACGCGTTTGTTGTGATAAGACGTAAGTACAAATAGACTCTCTCTCTCTCTCTCTCTCATGAACGTTTGGAAGCAGTCATACACGTTCACATATGAGTGAACATAAGAACATAAGAATGGAGGAAACTGCAGCGGGCCTATTGGCCCATACTGGGCAGTCCCGTTTACACCCAACCCCTATTGCTCATATAAACATCCAACCTATGTTTGAAGCTATTCAGCGTATTCGAGTTAATGATGATATTTGGTAACTGTTCCATTCATCCACTACTCTGTTTCCAGACCAGACCAATGTTTACCTACTTCACGCCTAAATCTAAATTTGTCTAATTTAAAACCATTGTTGCGAGTTCGCTCCTGGTTGGATAGTTTGAGTACCTTTGTAATGTCCCCTTTGTTTAGCCCTGACTTCCACTTATACACCTCTATCAGGTCGCCCCTCACTCTACGTCTCTCGAGGGAGTGCAAATTAAGATGCTTTAACCTGTCTCTATACTCAAGGTTCCCAATGCCCTGGATTAGTCTTGTCATTCTCCTCTGAATTCTTTCCAAGAATTCTATATCCATTCTGTAATACGGTGACCAGAACTGAACTGCGTAATCCAGGTGTGGTCTCACAAGCCCAAGATACAGTTTTAGGATGACCTCGCTAGTCTTGTAACTAACACTCCTTTGTATGAACCTAAGTACTTTATTAGCCTTGTTACGAGCAAAAACACATTGTTTACTTGGCTTAAGGTTCCTACTTATCATTACTCCTAAATCTCTCTCGCAGTCGGATTTCTCTATGGCATCATTGTTCATCTGGTATCTGGTTTCCCTGTTTACATCTCCTATGCTGAGTACTTTACATTTGTCCACGTTGAATTTCATCTGCCATTTTTCAGACTATTCGAAAATTTGTTTAGATCTTCCTGTAGTTTTGCTGAGTCCTCGTCAGATTTAATAACACTTCCTATTTTAGTGTCATCAGCAAATTTACTAATGTTGCCTGTCTATGCCAATATCTATGTCGTTTATGTATATAATAAATAATAATGGCCCAAGTATTGAGCCTTGGGGAACTCCACTTGTGACGTTGCCCCAATGGGACTTAGTGCCGTTAATGCTCACTCCCTGTTTCCTGTCCTGTAACCACGCCCTGATCCATTTAAGGATGTTACCTTTGATGCCATGAGCTTCTACCTTTCTAATTAGTCTTTCGTGGGGGACTCTGTCGAAGGCTTTGCTAAAGTCGAGATATACCACATCATAATTGTGCTCCTCGTCCACCGATTCGAAAACTGATGAAAAGAATGTTAATAGATTAGTTAGACAAGAACGTCCGCTTGTGAAGCCATGCTGGGAATCATTGATCAATCTGTGCTTCTCCAGGTGATTTCGAATAGAGTTTGAAATGATTGCTTCCAGTAATTTGCCTACTATTGATGTTAGACTGATTGGGCGGTAGTTAGAGGATAGTGATCTATCCCCCTTCTTGAATATCGGTATTACATTCGCTATCCTCCAGGATTCTCGTACTACACCTGTTTTTAAGGACATGTTAAACAACTTTGCTAAGGGCATACTAAGCTCTTCCTTACATTCCTTTAATACTCTGGCAAATATCTCATCGGGAGCAGGTGACTTATTAGGCTTTAGTTTGTCTATTTGCTTACTAACATCGTTACTCGTCACTCTATCTCGCTTAATTTGTTTTCTTCACTATCTCTGAATAGAGTCGGTGCCTCGGGAATCATGTTTAAATTTTCGGTGGTGAAAACTGTTGAAAAATATTTATTCAAATTATTGCTCATTTCTGCGTCGTTATCAGTGAGCTCGCCGGTATCTGACCATATTGGTCCAATCTTTTCTCGTGTGTTAGTTTGATACATTTGGTAGAACCCTTTGGGGTTTGTCTTCGCCTTCCTTGCTATCCTTACCTCATTATTCCTCTTGGCTTTCCTTATCTCGGTTTTAACCCTACTCGCCAGTATCTTATAATGATCCTGGAGGTAAATTTCGCCACGCCTTATCCTTCTTCCTATAGCCTTCACACGATCGTTTAAGGCTGAGGCTGGTTTTGCTTACTCTCGACCCACCATCTGTTGAGGCCGTTACCAGGCTCGTAAAATGCGTTGTTTGGGCGTCATGGTGTGTATGTTTGTGTGTGTGTGTGTGTGTGTGTGTGGGCGACCTGCTGTACTCACGCTAAAGAAAACGAGATACCAAAGGAACACAGTGACCTCCAAAACTTGTATTAAAGAGATTGGTGAATCAAGGTAAACATTGTACCAGAGAACACAGTGTCCATGTCTCTTTGTTTATACTGGTAACTTTCATGTCTTGGTGAACGTGAGCTAAACTGGCGTGTCTTGGTGAACGTGAGCTAAACTGGCCGTGTCTTGGTGAACGTGAGCTAAACTGGCGTGTCTTGGTGAACGTGAGCTAAACTGGCCGTGTCTTGGTGAACGTGAGCTAAACTGGCGTGTCTTGGTGAACGTGAGCTAAACTGGCCGTGTCTTGGTGAACGTGAGCTAAACTGGCGTGTCTTGGTGAACGTGAGCTAAACTGGCCGTGTCTTGGATAAACGTGAACTATATTGGCCGTGTCTTGGTGAACGTGAGCTAAACTGGCCGTGTCTTGGTGAACGTGAGCTAAACTGGCCGTGTCTTGGTGAACGTGAGGTAAACTGGCCGTGTCTTGGTGAACGTGAACTATATTGGCCGTGTTTTGGTGAACGTGAGCTATAAAGTCAGCTGGTGACGTTTGTTCAACACAGTGATCGATGTGTACAGTCGTCGCCACCTACCAGGCTACTTCACCCTTCCTACCTCACCTGGTCAACTGGGCCCCAGTCCTAGTGGCTTAGGTTAGGTTAGGCTGTAGCTTAGGTTAGGTTAGGTTAGGCTGTAGCTTAGGTTAGGTTAGGTTAGGCTGTAGCTTAGGTTAGGTTAGGTTAAGCGAGATTGGGTCCTCGTAGGTCTGCGGCCCACTCGTACCTGGGCCTACTACAACTGGGGGCTACTGGGACTGAGGCCTATTACCTATTAGGACATGGGCCTATTAGAATTGGGGTCTATAAATATTGGGGCCCATTTGCTATTGTCAATACGTCCGTCCGTCTGTCTGTCAGTCAGTAAATTCTATTGTGTTTGTCTGCAAGTCATTGTGTCTGTGTGTTAGTCATGTGGTTCAGCATTAGTCTATATCTATCTACCTGTCTATCTATCTATCTGTCTATATATCTATCTGTCTATCTAGCTATCTGTCTATATATCTGTCTATCTATCCCCTCATTCATTTTCTCTTCATGTTTATTCATTTTATTTTTGTTTATTCTTTTTTGTCTTTGTTGACTTATTATATATTACAGTCAGGTTACAGCGAGCCTACAGCCAGGTTACAGTGAGGGTACAGCCAGGCTACAACATGGGTACAGCCAGATTACAGCGTGAGTACAGCCAGGTTACAGCGTGAGTACAGCCAGGTTACAGAAGAACTAAATCATCAACAGTTGTAATTCCGTGGTCCACTCCCCTAATGGCCAGATCAACTCGAAATAAACAGCAAGTCTGTATTTTTTGTATATTTTTGTATTTACGTGTTATTGTGTTATTGTGAGAGGGTCAGTGTGTATGTCTGTGTATTAGTGTATGTTTGTATGTCTGTGTATGTGGCTGTGTTGGTGTTTGTGTGAGGGGCTGTATTAGTGTATGTCTGTGTATGTGGCTGTGTTGGTGTTTGTGTGGGGGGGGCTGTATTAGTGTATGTCTGTGTATGTGGCTGTGTTGGTGTGTGTGGGGGGGCTGTATTAGTGTATGACTGTGCACGCCTGGGTGTATGTAACTGTCTTGGTGTATAACTGAATTTAGTTGTGAAGGGGCAGCTCACAACGTTAGGTTAGGTTAGGTTTAGGTTAGGTTAATAACGAACAAGACAACGCAGGTAATAACAGATGACTGAGGGAAGGTGTGCATTATTTATTGTTGGGAGGGGAAGGGGGAGAGGGGAGGGGAGAGAAGAGGGGAGGGTCACAGGAGAGAAAAGAATGGGGAGTGGAAGGGGATGGAAGGGAAGTGTCTGTGTGTGTGTGTATTTCTGAGAGAGATTATATATTATATTTGTGTACACCTGCTCTCATAATCACCTCACAGTACGCGTTCAGCTAATCAGGAACTAGAGTGTAGAGTAATTACCCATATTGCCTTCACAACGACAACAAGCACCCAAACAAGACGCAATTAATTACCTTAAATCGAAAAAAAATCGAAGTCAATGGTAACTAGTGGAGGACGAATTTATTAATTAGGTCAATGTTTCATTTACTATCCGTGTAGTGACCCGGTGCTATTACCTGGTTTGTGGGAGGTCCAGGGTGAGGAACAAGGTGTAGGGGAGGAACAAGGTGTAGGTGAGGTACAAGGTGTAGGTGAGGAAACAAGGTGTAGGGGAGGAACAAGGTGTAGGGGAGGAACAAGGTGTAGGTGAGGTACAAGGTCCAGGGTGAGGAACAAGGTGTAGGTGAGGTACAAGGTGTAGGTGAGGTACAAGGTGTAGGGGAGGAACAAGGTGTAGGTGAGGAACAAGGTGTAGGTGAACCACAAGGTATTGGTGAACCACGAGGTTCAGGTGAGGTAGAAGCTGTTCACACCTCCACGTTTTGTTGTAATTAGCGGCTCCTGTGTTTGTTTGTGTAAGACCTGGTGAGGTGTTCTCTCTCTCTCTCTCTCTCTCTCTCTCTCTCTCTCTCTCTCTCTCTCTCTCTCTCTCTCCTTGTTTTTGTCAGGAACGCAGCCCCCCCCCTCCTCCTCCTCCCAAAGCGTTTCCATTCTAGGTGTGGTTTCTCTAGAGGAATTCTCACCCTTCGCCCCTCTTACTTCTCTCTCTCTCTCTCTCTCACTCACGTCTCTTGCCCCTCACATACACCCTTCCTGCCCCTCACATACACCCTTCCTGCCCCTCACATACACCCTTCATGCCCATCACATACACCCTCCATGCCCCTCACATACACCCTTCCTGCCCCTCACATACACCCTTCCTGCCCCTCACATACACCCTTCATGCCCATCACATACACCCTCCATGCCCCTCACATACACCCTTCCTGCCCCTCACATACACCCTTCCTGCCCCTCACATACACCCTTCCTGCCCCTCACATACACCCTCCATTCCCATCACATACACCCTCCATGCCCCTCACATACACCCTTCCTGCCCCTCACATACACCCTCCATGCCCCTCACATATACCCTTCATGCCCCTCACATACACCCTTCATGCCCCTCACATACACCCTTCCTGCCCCTCACATACACCCTTCCTGCCCCTCACATACACCCTTCCTGCCCCTCACATACACCCTCCCTGCCCATCACATACACCCTTCATGCCCCTCACATACACCCTTCCTGCCCCTCACATACACCCTTCATGCCCCTCACATACACCATTCCTGCTCCTCACATACACCCTCCATTCCCCTCACATACACCCTCCCTGCCCATCACATACACCCTTCCTGCCCCTCACATACACCCTTCATGCCCCTCACATACACCCTTCCTGCTCCTCACATACACCCTCCATGCCCCTCACATACACCCTTCCTGCTCCTCACATACACCCTTCCTGCCCCTCACATACACCCTTCATGCCCCTCACATACACCCTTCCTGCTCCTCACATACACCCTCCATGCCCCTCACATACACCCTCCATTCCCCTCACATACACCCTCCCTGCCCCTCACATACACCCTTCATGCCCCTCACATACACCCTTCCTGCTCCTCACATACACCCTCCATGCCCCTCACATACACCCTCCATTCCCCTCACATACACCCTCCCTGCCCCTCACATACACCCTTCATGCCCCTCACATACACCCTTCCTGCTCCTCACATACACCCTCCATGCCCCTCACATACACCCTCCATTCCCCTCACATACACCCTCCCTGCCCATCACATACACCCTTCCTGCCCCTCACATACACCCTTCCTGCCCCTCAATTACACCCTTCATGCCCCTCACATACACACAGAAGGAACTCCCTCCTCTCATTATACACATAAGTGAAGGGGAAACTCGTCCGTCACTCACCTACCTCATCGTAATTGTTTCTAGAAAGTCGATTGATTACTTACTTTTCTTTAAGATTTTTGGGGCGCCCTCTACCGTTTTCTGTGTTATTTTTTGGATATAAGTAAATGCCAGAAAGATGTTGTCTCTCACACACACACACACACACACACACACACACACACACACACACACACACACACACACACCAGAAAACTGAAGACGGTACAATAAGAAATAAAATAGACAAATAGAAAATTATAAATATTTTACTACGCTGGACAAGCTTTGGATGGGTCCAGTATTTTACAGCACGGTGTTGTAAATTACTGGATCCATCAAAAGCACTACACCTCCATCACACTACACAGCACCACAGCACTGCACAGCTCTACACTGCACCACATAGCACTACACAGCTCACAGCAGCACAAATGCACAATACTACACAGTACTATAACAACACCACACTGCAACAGCACCATGGCTTAACACAGCACCATAACACCACACCACAACACCACACTACAACACAACACCATAACACAACATTTCTGACAACTAACTTGAGATACCACACAGACAGACACACACAGATACATTATATACTGTAAACTATATTATAAACAGAAATATTCTGTATTCTTTGTGTGATATAAGTCCTGAGAAAATATTGTCGATAATTAAAAAAATATATAAAAATCAGAGTCATTTTTTTTTAAATTTGTGTTAAAAAGAATAAAGTTGTGGTGACTTAACTTACATTTCATAACCATTGAGTCGATTTAGTCTTCCTGTTATGTGTAAATAATAATGATGTCGTTTGTTGGATAATATCTTAACAAAACACAGATTAAAAAACCCGGGAGGAGGAGCGCATCCACCTCCTTCCGTGGTGTCGAGGTGACTGAGCTCTCGTCCGCCTTGTTGTGTGTTTACATCGCGGCCTGAGTTGTCGGATGAATAATTTGGGGGATGTTTTTTTATATCTAAGCCAACATTAAGTGAAACCTGAACCCAAAATATAACTCGTAGAGTAAAAATGTCACATATTTACTATATTTTTTACTGGATATCTTAATGGAAGTTCATGGGGTTCAAGGTTTAATTTTTTTTATATTTGAGAGAAATATTAATTTTAGTCTATGTGAGTTGAAGCGCAACACAACACGACACAGTACTACTAACAACGCTCAACACTGCACTATCGAACCATCGCCTGAATACTGCAGGTCCCACGACCACTTGTGCCACGACCACTAGTGCCATAACCACTAGTGCCACGACCACTAGTGCCATAACCACTAGTACCACGACCACTGGTACCACGATCACTAGTGCCACGACCACTAGTGCCATAACCACGAGTACCACGACCACTAGTGCCCCGACTACTGGTGCTACGACCACTAGTGCCCCGACCACTGGTGCCACGACCACTAGTGCCATAACCACTAGTGCCACGACCACTGGTGCCACGACCACTAGTGCCACGACCACTAGTGCCCCGACCACTGGTGCCACGACCACTAGTGCCACGACCACTAGTGCCATAACCACTAGTGCCACGACCACTGGTGCCACGACCACTGGTGCCACGACCACTAGTGCCCCGACCACTGGTGCCACGACCACTAGTGCCACGACCACTAGTGCCATAACCACTAGTACCACGACCACTAGTGTCCCGACCACTGGTGCCACGACCACTAGTGCTACGACCACTAGTGACACGACCACTACTGCCACGACCATTATTACCACGACCACTAGTGCCATGACCACTGGTGCCACGATCACTAATGCCCCGACCACTAGTACCACGACCACTGGTGCCACGACCACTAGTGTCACGACCCCTAGTGCACAAGTGCCACGACCACTGGTGCCACGACCACTGGTGCCACAATCACTTGTGCCCCGACCACTGGTACCACGACCACTTGTGCCACGACCACTAGTGCCACGACCACTAGTGCCACGACCACTAGTGCCACGACCATTAATGAGAATATTACACTGTATCACATTATTTGAGAAAGATGGTTGAACCATTTGAGGCTCTCAGCTCGAGTTAAATTGTGTTACATCCACGATATCAAAAATACCATAAATTTTCCTGGGAAAAATCATAAATGACGAATAATTAGCGCTGCAAAATGATTTTAAATTTTTCCAGGGATGTTACGGCAAATATTAGTCAAATTTCTAAATTCTGACGACTGAGTGTTCGTCTGCAGGTTCAGGAGTTCTCATACTGACGCTTTCAACAAAATCGGTGAATCAAGATTACGGCTGAATCAGCAAACCCTTATTTTTCATACTCTTCGCCACTGATCGTCTCGTTAGCTTGATTGCTTGATTCACCTTCTCACAATGGCCCGAGAACTTCAGTTCGTCGTCAACATACACACGCAAGTCCTTTTAACTTTTAGTCTACGGTAATGCTGTTTCCTTGTCCCGTTGGTACGGCCTATAGATGCATCTTCTTACACTTCGTGACATTGTATCTCAGCAGCCATTTCTTCGACCTCTTTTGAAGCTCACAGAGATTTTTCTGTGGCTCTTCATAGTCTGTTTGGTTCTTAATTCCCTGGATAACTTGGTATTACCCACAAACATTTGTATGTAGGAGTGTATAGCTTCCGGCATGTAATTTATGAAACAACAATCAATGTCAATGTTTTAACAATATTAATGAACAAATGTAAACATAAACTTAATTATCTTACTGCAGCTTGAGATCTTAGAGCTTTGATACATAGATATTTATTAAGTAAAATACAAGTTGACTTTGGATTAACTTAGTAGATAAATAGTCGACCCTGCAACACTACAGTAGATCAACACAACAATCCAACACCCAGACCCTGCAACACTAGATCAACATAACAATCCAACACCCAGACCCTGCAACACTAGATCAACATAACAATCCAACACCCAGACCCTGCAACACTAGATCAACATAACAATCCAACACCCAGACCCTGCAACACTAGATCAACATAACAATCCAACACCCAGACCCTGCAACACTAGATCAACATAACAATCCAACACCCAGACCCTGCAACACTAGATCAACATAACAATCCAACACCCAGACCCTGCAACACTAGATCAACATAACAATCCAACACCCAGACCCTGCAACACTAGATCAACATAACAATCCAACACCCAGACCCTGCAACACTAGATCAACATAACAATCCAACACCCAGACCCTGCAACACTAGATCAACATAACAATCCAACACCCAGACCCTGCAACACTAGATCAACATAACAATCCAACACCCAGACCCTGCAACACTAGATCAACATAACAATCCAATACCCAGACCCTGCAACACTAGATCAACACAACAGTCCAACACCCAGACCTTGCAACACTAGATCAACACAACACTCCAATACCCAGACCCCTGCAACACTAGATCAACACAACAATCCAATACCCAGACCCTGCAACACTCGAGCAACATAACATTCCAACATTCAGACCCTCAGCTGTGTCAAAAGTGATAACCAATCATTGCTCCCTCTTCCACTCCAGTCTCCCTTCCCTCCCTCACTTCTCTTCTTCTTTCCCTTCCCTCCTTGCTTCTTTCCATTCCCTCCTTCCTTATCCTCCCTCACTTCTCTCCCTCTTTATCCTATCCCCTTCTCGCTTTCCTTAAACTCACTTACTTCCCTCCCTTCCTCCCTTCTCTCCCTCCTTAACAACCCTCACTTCTATCCTTCCTCCCTTCCTTTCTTTCCCTACTCCTTCCCTTGCCTTACGCCTTCCCTCCCCCATAAACCCCTAATAGAATAGACGGTAATGTCAGAGTTTGCCATATGCGTTAATACATTTTTTAATATTTAAAATTAGTTCAGTTTTCTTTCGTAAATTTAATGGTGGACTTTAATATTTTCTGTAAATGACGTAATATATATATAGACAATGTAAGTTTACAGTTCAGCATGTATATAGACTAGACTTGGGCTGATAGACTGTTCCATAGGCCTACCTCCCTCTGTGAAGAAGTGTTTCTGTACGATCGTTCAGTATGATAGCTTGAAGAGCTTGTAGTTGTCCCCTCGTGTTGGTGGTGCGTGACATTAACATAAGAAAATAAAGAGTCTGCAATAGGCCGGTTGGCCTGTGCATGGCAGCTCCTGTCTAGAGTTACTACCACTCTCTATCATCCATGAATCTATCTAGCCTCCTTTTGAAACTTTCCAGAGTTCCAGCACTTACTACAAAGTTGCTAAGCTTGTTCCACTCGTCCACCACCCTATTTGTGGACCAGTTTCTTCCTATCTCCCTCCTAAACCTAAACTTATCCAACTTAAATCCGTTGCTCCGAGTCCTATCCTGCTCGGATATTATAAGAACTTTATCTATATCCCCTTTATTGATTCCTTTCACCCACTTAAATACTTCTATCATATCTCCCCGCACTCTACGTCTTTCTACGGAATGCAAGTTAAATTTCTTTAACTTATCCTGATATGGAAGGTTTCTAAGTCCCGGAATCATTTTTGTCATTCATCGCTGCACCGACTCTAGTGAGTTGATATCCATTCTATAATAAGGGCACCAGAACTGAATCGCATAATCGAGGTGCGGCCTGACTAGCGCAAGATATAGTTGCAGTAAGACCTCTGCACTCTTGTTACTTACACTTCTAGATATAAAACCCAATACTCTGTTTGCCTTATTTCGAACATTAACGCACTGTTTTCTAAGCCATAGATCCGGGCTTACAAGTACCCCTAGGTCTCTTTCACAAGTCGACTTCTCTAGGTTGATGTTGTTAAGGCTGTATACATTATCAGTATTCTTCCAATATTAAGTACGCTGCACTTGCTGGTGTTGAATTTCATTTGCCATTTTTCAGACCACCCCTGCAGTTTATTTAGATCCTCCTGTAATGCATTTGCATCCTGCCCTGAATTGATCTGCAACCTATTTTGGTGTCATCCGCAAACTTGCTTATGTCACTGCTGATCCCAGTATCTAGATCGTGTATGTAGATTATGAACAAGAGTGGGCCTAGTACTGACCCCTGGGGAACCCCACTGGTTACACGGCCCCACTCAGATTTAACACCATCTACGCTGAGACTGGGGTGGGGATGACTTATGTCACTTCATCCCTTTGAGATGTATTAATGTTTTTTGTATCTCAATAAACGTATCAATCAAATCTACGCTGACCCTCTGCGTTCTATCGGTGAGCCATGATTTTATCCAATTTAAAACTTTCCCCTCGATACCATGAGCCTTAATATTTCTCAGAAGCCTCTGATGCGGTACTCTGTCAAATGCTTTGCTAAAGTCTTAGTAAATAACATCGTAAATTTCGTCATTATCTACTACCTCGAAGACTTTCCTAAAAAACGTCAGCAGATTTGTTAGACAAGATTTTCCCTTTGTAAACCCATGTTGAGAGTCGTAGATTAATTTGCTTTTCTCTAGATACGATCGGATGCTATCTGCTATAATTGATTCAAGAAATTTCCCCACTACTGACGTCAAACTAATCGGCCGGTAATTTGACGCTGATGCTGTCTCCCTTTTTTAATATGGGTACTACATTTGCCTGTTTCCACAAGTCTGGCACAACTCCGGTGTCTAATGATTTTGTAAATAAATTTACCTTAGAAGTGCATCCTCTTACACTTCGTGATACTGTGTCTTAACAGCCATTCCTTTGACTATTCCTGAAGCTAATAATTTGTTTCCAAGGAATGTGGCCAGATGCTACAAGGAGCGTGGCCAGTTACTGAAAGGGGTATGGCCAACTTCTGAAACGGGTGTGGCCCAGGGTGGCCATTTCCAAATTTCCAAAAAAGAAGAACATTTTTTAAAATTTTACGACACTTATTTTTAACCTAAATTAAACATGTTTAGTGATGAGTTGAAATATAACATATTGTATAAAACATACAAAATATACTTAGAAATGATGATTTGTCAAATATCACTATAATGTAAAGAAGGCTATTTTGTGGTTTTTCTACAATTAATTGTTTTTAAAACGCATTGTATATATGTTACATACATGATACATGCATTCATACAGTACAGTATAAATAAGGAACTGAAAGAAATGAATATTAATTTTTACTCCTGCTGGAACAACATACTGTATGCTAACCAAATTAACTTACTTCACAAACTAAAGGAAGTAGCTAATGTGGCCTTCAGTTGCCACTGTTTTAGTATACGTAAGGTAATTTATATAATTCTTTTTAGACAGGCCCAAAAGAGAAGGACAAATTAACGTCCTGCTTGAAGCGGCGCAGGACAGAGGACAGAGTGCTCAAAAGCAGGGCTGTCCTGCCTAAAGCACGACGTCTGGTCAGCCTCGTGTGGCCAGCTACTGGGAGGGGTGGATGTGGCCAGCTCCTGAAAGGGATGGGTGTGGCCAGCTACTGAAAACGATGTGGCCAGTTGCTTAAAGGGTTGTGGCCACCTACTGAAAGGGTTGTGGCCGCCTGCTGAAAGGGGTATGTATGGTCCAGCAATTGAAAACGGTAATATAATGTATTTCTTATCACCTTCTGGTAACAATATACAGTACAAACATACAAGACACTTTATTAATGACACTATTTTATGTTCGTCACAAGAAATACAAATAATATAAAAAAATCATTTTTTTTTACATTTTAAGTTCTGTTAATTTATGAAAAAAAAATAATTCGTTTAATTTCTTATGTAAATCCTCAAATATTATACGAGATATTTAGCGCTGTTCGCGAACACAACAACCTTAACTACTCATGTGTCAGTTGGTGGTTCCTTTCACCTCACACATGTTCAGGAATAGGCCAGCATTTTAAAGGTGTTACCTGAAGGTTTAAAACTGTGTTTTGATTGGTTTAAAGATCAGCGCGCATGCTTACTGGCGTCCTATCGGCATCGACCAGTTGGGGATGATGTTGCCATATAATAGTATTAAGATATATTTAAGTTGGGTTTTAGACATCTGTGAGTTATTCTATTGTGGTGGGTAGCATTTCATATTGTTATTATGTCGTATATCAAGTTTTTATTATAAATAAATAAATAAATAAATAAATAAATATATATATATATATATATATATATATATATATATATATATATATATATATATATGACTGTTGTTTTGGGGTTTTAAAGCGATTTTTGTGTACGGTTGGTAAAAGACTAATAGGTAACTGTGGCAACGTTTGGCCGGCCGTCAAGTGAGTGAGGCAGACTCAGAGCTCAGTCAAGCCTCGCCGTGTGTGCTGGTAATCTGCGTTGTTGTGTGACGCGGCAACACTTGTGGATGTAGCAAGAATTATTATATTACCCTAGTTATTTTATTATAAGGTGTTGGTCGTGTGTGTATAGCTTGCCGCCATATTGACCACAGGAGTGTATCTGGCCAGTAACCAGCGGAGGTGGAAGTAACATGTCTTCACTGCTCCGAGCTCTCTTCAACGGAACTAGCAAACACAAGAGTGAGTATTTAACTCGAAAAACTGTTTATTAAGACCGTAGGTAAAGATTCAGTTTTAATAATAAATCTGTTTTACAATTGTTTTCCGTAAATACAGAAAATTAAAGCCCTTTTCCATTTAAATCTTAGAATTTTTGTCCAGGTAACAAAAATACTCGTTTGGTGATGATTTTTAAGTAGGTTTTATTTTCTCCGTTATTGTTTGGAAGAACTTTGGTAAAGGCGTCCTGCACAATGTTTTAATGCTTAATGATTGTCCAGTGCTTTTATTTAAATGCTGTCTTACCTTGAAGTTTAATACTCTTCATAATACCTTGATGGGACCACCTGAAGAATCCCCACCCCCAGCTTATATCACCAATATATTAAACCCAACAACGCTAACCTAACCCACCCTAACTTAACCCCATCCCACTCAAAGTGTGTTAGGGTGGTTAATCTTAGGTGAAATTAGTTGGGGTGGTGATTCTTCCGGTGATCCCTTCAAAATTATCCACATTTTAAGGCAAACAATTCCGTCGACAAATTCTCGTTAGATCAAGATTTTAAATTAAATTCTATTTCAGGATTTAAATTCGTTTAAAATTAAAAAAACAAAACAAATGGAACCCGGAAGTGATAGTACAGGTATCGGTTCCTGGTTAATCGGATATGAAGTACGATAATGGTTATCGGCACGTGGTTAATTGGACAGGAAATAGTAATTGGTTATCGGCACGTGGTTAATCGGACAGGGAATAGTAATTGATTATCGGCACGTGGTAATCGGATAGGATGTACAGAAATTCGTTATCGGGATGTGGTTAGTCGGACAGGGAATAATAATGAGTTATTGGGTTGTGGTTAATCGGCCATCATCCGGTTATTAAGAACCTACTTGTGTTATCGGGACGGCAGATACGATAAGATTATTATAGGTATGTTTATCGTGACGTAACCCTCTCTCCCATCCACCCACCTACCTACCTACCTACCTACCTACCTTCTCTTTCTCTCACTCAAACCATCTGTACTATCCCTTCCACGCTCTCCTCACACACACACACTCCTCCCTTACACACACACACTCCTCCCTTACACACACACACTCCTCCCTTACATACCCACATACTCCTCCCTTACACACCCACACACTCCTCCCTTACACACCCACACACTCCTCCCTTACACACCCACACACTCCTCCCTTACGCACCCACACACTCCTCCCTTACGCACCCACACACTCCTCCCTTACGCACCCACACACTCCTCCCTTACGCACCCACACACTCCTCCCTTACGCACCCACACACTCCTCCCTTACGCACCCACACACTCCTCCCTTACACACCCACACACTCCTCCCTTACACACCCACACACTCCTCCCTTACACACCCACACACTCCTCCCTTACACACACACACACACACACTCACTCTCCCGCCTCCCTTACACACACACACACACTCCCTCCCTCCCTCCCTCCCTCCCGCCTCCCTTACACACACACAAACACACTCCCCCGCCTCCCTTACACACAGACACTCCTCACACTCCCTTACGCACACTCTCACGCCTCCCACAGCTTCTGTACGCCCCCCCCCCCTCCGTCTCCCTAACCTAACACCGGTAACCTAACCTAACCTTTTATTTTCTTTTTATGAAAGGGTGGACTAAGCCGGAGGGGGACTAATCTTCATGTGACGCCTGAACACCTTGTTCTTTGTCAATTCTCTTGAACACTTCACTTGTTCTTTTGTTTGTTTGTTTTGTGAGACTGAAGACGTGAGTGACTGTTTTAAAAAGTTGAAATGTTAAGCGCTTGATCTTAGAACCCTAGGTGGTGGTGGTTAGGGCCGCTAATGAGATTGCCTGAAGATTAGCCACCCTCAAGTTATTTTGTCTCGAGATTAACCACCCTAACGCTAGCCTAAATTAACCTCACCTCGCCTTAATAACCCCCTCACAGGTAGTCTTAGGTTGTTCATTCTTCAGGTTAATTAAGCTGTGGGTTAAGCTTCAGTGGCTGGTCATATGTACTGCATCCAACGCGAACTCCACTTAACCTAGTGTGTGTGTGCCTGTGTAGTGTACGTGGGTTGGTGTATTGTGTGTTTGTTTACAAGTTTGGTGGAGGTTAACAACAGTGAATGAACGCGACTAGTAATAGACTCAGGGCCGTGTGTGAGGTAAGTCAGCAGCTGATCACGTGAACAGTTTCTCCCTCCCTCCTCCCCCCACCATTTCTCTCACCTCTACCCAGTTCTCCGCTTGTGTACCTTACCCACCTCCCCCACGTCATACTCTTGATTACAAAGGTGTGTGTTAGTCAGTCAGTCAGTCAGTCATCCCATCTTATTTCACCAGATTTAGAACCCTAATTTAATTTAAACCTAGCTTAAACCAAACTTAAACCCCCAGGCAGCGTTAGGGTGTTTAATGATCAGGTGAAATAAGCCGGACCGCGAACAATATCTTTCGGTCATAACTTGTCAATACAAATTACATGTCAATGAATCAATTCCTTAACACATGCTATGAAGTTTTAACATTATTATTGTAGACACAGTAATCATAGCAAGACACAGAACAGAACCACATTTAGCTATTCATCAAATTATAACACCTATAATGTTGTCTTGACTTACATTAAAGAATGTGTAATTATAAGATAAGTAATTCTCATATACGTTAATTATTTGATACATCACAATCACACTAACGTGTTACGGGTCTAAGGCCAACAGAGGTTTAGATGTTCACGGTATGTCTGTAAGAGGTGGTCTGAGTACATGCAAGTCCAGACGGTCGTCGCCATCCGCAGAATTGTGTATTCAGCAGAACACCAGGATCGCTCAACTGTAAACGCCCTCCCAGCTCGCTTCACTCCCCTCCTTGTATCTTCACCACTCGCGTAACTAAATTATATCTAACAATTTATTAACACTCCACGCCGTTTCCCGTGGGCGGTAACACACACACACACACACACCAGAGACACAGTAAGATGAGAGGTCAAATGTAGGTTCGATTAGGGTTGGGTTAAACAGGGTTATAATGAGTTGTCTGGTTTAGGTCAAGTTAATTTAGCTTAGATTAGTGGATGGATGGATGGAACAAGGTGCCAAACATCATAATTAACTCGAATACGCTGGATAGCTTCAAACATAGGTTGGATGGATATATGAGCAATAGGGGTTGGGTGTAAACGGGACTGCCCAGTATGGGCCAATAGGCCCGCTGCAGTTTCCTCCATTCTTATGTTCTTATGTTAAGGTGTAGAGCAGACGAACATGGGTTAGTTTTACTTGATTAGTGTAGGTTAGGTTAAGATTGTTAGTTTAGGCACACGAGTCTTTATGTAATCCAATATTCTTAGTGATTGAGACGACAGATTAGCTGATTCCTGAACTGTAAACATAAGTGATTGGGCGAGTTGTGACGGTGTTGTTGGGTTCAATATACTGTAGTACTGTCAGTGTTATCCGTAACGGGGGTGATAGATAGCAAGTTGTGTAGCATGTATAGTTTATTGTTGTGGTGTAGTGTTATCCGAGTCACGTACTGCTTCTCGGGTCATCTGAAGATTAGCCCCCCCCCCCCCCCTCAATGTTTAGTTTACCATGATTAGCTTGACCTCTTTTCGTATCACATGGAGATTAGACTTCCCAGTTTACTTAACCATATTAACCTAACCACTCTTCTCGGATGTGCTTTGTGTGTGTGTCTGTCTATAATTGTGTGGCATCCTCGCCTCGCAAGCGAACGGACCTGAGTTCGATCCCCGGGCAGGGTGAAACTATGGGCAAGTTTCTTTGCGCCATTTGCATCTGTCTACCTGGATGTTAATCGATTTGCGGATCGTATTCCGGGGTAATGGTTAGCCAATGCAGTTGGCGAGTTGTCCGGTCTTCTCGGACTATTCCTCGACACTGGGTCATGCATCTCGTTAACTCAGGGTGTGGTTGTTGTGTTGGCGACAGCTTTTACTCCTTAAACAAATTCACGCCTTGGTCCAGCCATCCTCGTCACACGAGAGGCAACCATTAATTGTGAAGGTATGATCTGTAATTCGCCTTGCCAATACAAGAGATGGGGGGGGGGGGGGGGGACAGGTGGGTGTTTTGACGACAAAAAAAATAGCTGTGGAGTTCTCTTACACAAACACACGCCTGACCACAGCTAACTCACTTAACCCCGTCTACCTTAATCTAACCTAATCCAGATCACCTCCACCCAACCTAACCTATCCCAACCCAATGTCACCCAACCTAACCTAACCTCCATCACCACCACCAGATTTAACTTAACCCTGGGCCCTCTGTATCACAAGCCACAGCTACTCACGCCAGGTGACGTGTGACACGCTGGCCGGACCTGAACTTTACCCCGGCTGGAATATTTTATGAAGATGATCAACTGGGTGTGGGAGTCTAGCGCTAGTCTACTGTACGTAGTAAAACAACCGTCACTAATCGAATGGCCTTAATTGCTCGTTTGTTTGGGTGCTTGGTGTTTGTGTTTCGTTTCGATTCTGCGTTTGTAAGTTTCTGTTCAGCTGTTTGGTCAAAAATTGACTCTCCTATTAGTCTGTATGTTTTAGCCCCTCTGAATGATAAATAAATTAGAATGGCCTTGTTGATTATGTTAAAGTGCGTGTGTGGGTAGTTACAAGCATTGGTGGACGTGGGTGGGTGGGTGCGTGCGTCCGCGTGTCTTGGGAAAGCATTAAGTGACCAACTAATACCTAACAGTTGCTCTAGTTATAACATGATCTGTACAGTAAATAACATCCTAGACTGTTATAATCACAACTCAAAACAATAACTGGCAGTTTTTCCCCTAGACCAGTTATGGGACACATAAAACTGACCGAGATTCTACGTAACGCAGAAATATAACGCAGGATCGAAGCATTATATATGACCCGAAATTAATATTACTCCAAGATCTAAAAACTTGTATGAACCGTAAAACTAAATGACTGATATTTAACTCGGGATCGAAAAACTAAGGACTCGGACGTGTTACCCAGAATCGAAAAGCTTTATAATGACCCGGAAGTATTAGCTACCCAGGATCGAAAAACAATCAGGAACCGTAAATATAACGCAAGGCTGTTAAATTTAGTGGACGAGGAGTATAAATTATCTGGACGCGTTACTGTTGGGGTCGTATGGTGGTCTAACCTTGTGTGGTGGTGAACAGACTTAAACGTGGTGGACCAGGGCCCGTGTGTGTGTGTGTTGGCAGTGGTCTACCTTCCGGGGAGGAGGGGGGGGGGGGATTGGGAGAAGCAGTCTGTCTTCTTTATTTCTTCCCCATCCCGTCTTCCTCACTTTCCATTCCTCCTCCTTCATCGTCACCATTGTTACCGGTGTACCTCCTCTTCACCATTCTCATTAACATCTGTGACCGTGACTGACCATCTCTGACCTCCAACAGTGGAAAAAAAACCACCACTTCCGCATCTCCCTTTCTCTCTAATTACACCGTAGAGTACCTGTACGTGCGTGTTTGGGTCAGACGCCACAGAAGAGAGTAGCATCAGGCATCTTGGCTGCGGAAGTTCCAGGCAGTGTAGTTGGTCGATTAGTGACGTTTATACGAGGATGGCGCCACCATCTGTCGTCATACGGGCGCGAGTGTCCGTGTTGCTGCTCACACGGACACCTCCATGATTAAAGCCGAGAATTGTACTGTACTTGTGGTTATGTAGGATCTCAGCCGTGTGGCACTGTCAGCAATGGGTCTGGAAACACGTATGGGTCTACCAACTTTACGAGTGCTTGTTGGGGAATGCTTGCCAACATTCACACAGAGTTAACAAGTACCAAGAACACCTCGCATATCGCTGTTAGACCAGATGCTCACAAGACCCCCCCCCCCCCCCCACCAGCTGTTTAGGTGTTCAGGGATCAATGTCGCAGGATTAAGATCGCCTCAATATTACTAACTTAGCTAATATTACCTTATGACTAATATATTTAACTAGACCTTACTAACATATTTTAACCTAATCTTACCCAACCTAACCCCCCCAGGTAGCGTTAGGGTGTATTAACAGGTAAAATAAGCTGGGGGTGTCCCATCGTCGTGACCCCAAAATAAGAATGACTCCCTTGAGAGTAATATTCTCAATCTTTTCGTTAAGTTAGTACATTATAAAGGGCACATAACTATAGTGGAAAATAACAAGGTCTTTATTGAACAACGAACTCTTGACCTTAAGCAATGTTTACAAAAAAGTCAATGTGACGTCAGTCTGAGTTGCCAACTACGTACTTGAATATAACAAGTGGTCGCTGTGTTGTCATATTCGCGAGTAGCCAAGTAGCAAGTGCTGCTGCTTTTGTATGGGTTGTTATTCTTATATGTGGTCTGTGTTTGTCTCTCGCCATGTGGGAGCACCGCCTGTATCCCATTGCCATCTTGCTGGTGAGTTGCCAAGTACTGTATATTTCAAGTAAATAAAGTACAGTAGTAGATTTGAATGATATTTGTGTATTCATCTACGTGTGTATGAATGAATGGATGGTTGTGTTTGTATTGTTTGAACTGAGAAGTCCAAACGATAGGCGAGAGAAACTATGAAAAAGAAGAGAAGAGTAGGTGTAGGTTGACAAGACAAACTTAGAAAAGATAAATTCAATTCTCTCTCGCGCTCGCGTGCGCGGTAATCATGGTTAGTTGTCTTACAGCACCAGAATGTGTGCGATTGTGTGTGGGCTTGCTTGCGTGTTTGCGGGTGTGTGCATGAATGCCTGCCTGCTGAGTGTGTGTGTGTATGTATGTTAACTGGGTCGTGGGAGCGGGCACGTGGTGGTAGTGAGGTGTGCAGGTCTGGCCTTGATGCACCCGTCTGCTGGCTTCGCGTCACTGTTGAAGCTTACTCCACACTCGCCTTCCTGCCACACCTCACCCTCCTGCCACACCTCACCCAACTTGAATTCTAAGGTCAGTTTGTTAGTGGTTTTCCCAATATAGATCCTCAGCAAGTCTTAGGTTAGGTTAAGTCATCTTGGGTTAAGTTCGGTTAAAGGTTTAGATTACATTATGTAAAGGTTAGGTTAGGGTTGGTCATGGTAAGTTAGGTTAGGTCAGGTCAGCCATAGCGATACAAATCACCAATTTGTATAATTTTATTTCCATGGCAACAAAAACCCACCGGACCAGGCAAGTCTATTTTAAACTTGCGAGTCAGTTTATTCAGTGAGGCAGCATGAATTACAATAGGCTGGTACAGGAACATACTTGTGAAGGTGTATGAACATTTACGAATATCATGCATTATCGATGTTTGTAAATATTTATACTGTGATGTATATGTATACTCTTCATAGCTTACTGGATACCGGTATACACACACCGCTCAACCCCCAAGCACAAACAGGACATCATCCAAGGACCAGATCACCAGCTCGTAGGTAAATATTTTCCTAGTGATGTGTAACGTAAGAGGACTTCCTCTGGCTCCCTGAGTGAAACGAGGAGCCAGCTGTCAGGCCAGATGGTGACCACACTATACCTACGAGCCAGCAGTCAGGCCAGATGGTGACCACACTATACCTACGAGCCAGCAGTCAGGCCAGATGGTGACCACACTATACCTACGAGCCAGCAGTCAGGCCAGATGGTGACCACACTACTTACAAGCTAGCTGTCACGCCAGATGGTGACCACACTATACCTACGAGCCAGCTGTCAGGCCAGATGGTGACCACACTACCTACAAGCTAGCTGTCAGGCCAGATGGTGACCACACTATACCTACGAGCCAGCTGTCAGGCCAGATGGTGACCACACTATACCTACGAGCCAGCTGTCAGGCCAGATGGTGACCACACTATACCTACGAGCCAGCTGTCAGGTCAGATGGTGACGACACTATACCTACGAGCCAGCTGTCAGGCCAGATGGTGACCACACTATACCTACGAGCCAGCTGTCAGGCCAGATGGTGACCACACTATACCTACGAGCCAGCTGTCAGGTCAGATGGTGACGACACTATACCTACGAGCCAGCTGTCAGGCCAGATGGTGACCACACTATACCTACGAGCCAGCTGTCAGGCCAGATGGTGACCACACTATACCTACGAGCCAGCTGTCAGGCCAGATGGTGACCACACTATACCTACGAGCCAGCTGTCAGGCCAGATGGTGACCACACTATACCTACGAGCCAGCTGTCAGGCCAGATGGTGACCACACTATACCTACGAGCCAGCTGTCGGGTACACTGGAATTTGAACTAACACTTATACTCTCAGCCAGCTTGTATTACGTGTCTATGGAGGTCTGTGTGTGTGTGTGTAGCAGACCTCAAACATTTTAACACGTCCGCGCACACAGGATCCAAGAATCCGTACTACTTCAAGGTCAACCTCCAAGGTGGTCCTTCAAGTACCTGACGTGTGTGTGTGAGGACGAGTTGTGTAACTTCTCGAGATTTAGGCTTTTTTTAGATTGTCCCCGAGGGGGCTAGTTTATTGGGCACCCCCTTACATCCTGTGCAAGGTCTCGAGTCTCGCCAACAAGATGTCAAATATGGACCTTCTTAGTGACCCTTTTGTACCCTGTAGTGGGTCTGTGGGTGGTGGTGTTACGGGGTGGGTGGTGGTGTTACGGGGTGGGTGGTGGTGTTACGGGGTGGGTGGTGGTGTTACGGGGTGGAGGAGTGGGTGGTGGTGTGACGGGGTGGAGGAGTGGGTGGTGGTGTGACGGGGTGGTGGTGTGGGGGTGGGTGGTGGTGGATGGGGTAGAGGAGTGGGTGGTGGTGGATGGGGTAGAGGAGTGGGTGGAGGTGTATGGGGTAGAGGAGTGGGTGGTGGTGGATGGGGTAGAGGAGTGGGTGGTGGTGGATGGGGTAGAGGAGTGGGTGGAGGTGTATGGGGTAGAGGAGTGGGTGGAGGTGTATGGGGTAGAGGAGTGGGTGGTGGTGTATGGGGTAGAGGAGTGGGTGGTGGTGTATGGGGTAGAGGAGTGGGTGGTGGTGTGTGGGGTAGAGGAGTGGGTGGTGGTGTATGGGGTAGAGGAGTGGGTGGTGGTGTATGGGGTAGAGGAGTGGGTGGTGGTGTATGGGGTAGAGGAGTGGGTGGTGGTGTATGGGGTAGAGGAGTGGGTGGTGGTGTATGGGGTAGAGGAGTGGGTGGTGGTGTATGGGGTAGAGGAGTGGGTGGTGGTGTATGGGGTGGAGGAGTGGGTGGTGGTGTATGGGGTGGAGGAGTGGGTGGTGGTGTATGGGGTGGAGGAGTGGGTGGTGGTAGATAGGGTAGAGGAGTGGGTGGTGGTAGATAGGGTAGAGGAGTGGGTGGTGGTAGATAGGGTAGAGGAGTGGGTGGTGGTAGATAGGGTAGAGGAGTGGGTGGTGGTAGATAGGGTAGAGGAGTGGGTGGTGGTGGATGGGGTAGAGGAGTGGGTGGTGGTGGATGGGGTGGAGGAGTGGGTGGTGGTGTATGGGGTGGAGGAGTGGGTGGTGGTAGGTGGGGTGGAGGAGTGGGTGGTGGTGTATGGGGTAGAGGAGTGGGTGGTGGTGTATGGGGTAGAGGAGTGGGTGGTGGTGTATGGGGTAGAGGAGTGGGTGGTGGTAGATGGGGTGGAGGAGTGGGTGGTGGTAGATGGGGTGGAGGAGTGGGTGGTGGTAGATGGGGTAGAGGAGTGGGTGGTGGTAAATAGGGTAGAGGAGTGGGTGGTGGTAGATAGGGTAGAGGAGTGGGTGGTGGTGGATGGGGTAGAGGAGTGGGTGGTGGTGGATGGGGTAGAGGAGTGGGTGGTGGTGTATGGGGTGGAGGAGTGGGTGGTGGTGTATGGGGTGGAGGAGTGGGTGGTGGTGTATGGGGTGGAGGAGTGGGTGGTGGTGTATGGGGTGGAGGAGTGGGTGGTGGTGTATGGGGTGGAGGAGTGGGTGGTGGTGTATGGGGTGGAGGAGTGGGTGGTGGTGTATGGGGTGGAGGAGTGGGTGGTGGTGTATGGGGTGGAGGAGTGGGTGGTGGTGTATGGGGTGGAGGAGTGGGTGGTGGTGTATGGGGTGGTGGTGTATGGGGTGGTGGTGTATGGGGTGGTGTATGGGGTGGAGGAGTGGGTGGTGGTGTATGGGGTGGAGGAGTGGGTGGTGGTGTATGGGGTGGAGGAGTGGGTGGTGGTGTATGGGGTGGAGGAGTGGGTGGTGGTGTATGGGGTGGAGGAGTGGGTGGTGGTGTATGGGGTGGAGGAGTGGGTGGTGGTGTATGGGGTGGAGGAGTGGGTGGTGGTGTATGGGGTGGAGGAGTGGGTGGTGGTGTATGGGGTGGAGGAGTGGGTGGTGGTGTATGGGGTGGAGGAGTGGGTGGTGGTGTATGGGGTGGAGGAGTGGGTGGTGGTGTATGGGGTGGAGGAGTGGGTGGTGGTGTATGGGGTGGAGGAGTGGGTGGTGGTGTATGGGGTGGAGGAGTGGGTGGTGGTGTATGGGGTGGAGGAGTGGGTGGTGGTGTATGGGGTGGAGGAGTGGGTGGTGGTAGATGAGGTAGAGGAGTGTATGGGGTGGAGGAGTGGGTGGTGGTGTATGGGGTGGAGGAGTGGGTGGTGGTGTATGGGGTGGAGGAGTGGGTGGTGGTGTATGGGGTGGAGGAGTGGGTGGTGGTGTATGGGGTGGAGGAGTGGGTGGTGGTGTATGGGGTGGAGGAGTGGGTGGTGGTGTATGGGGTGGAGGAGTGGGTGGTGGTGTATGGGGTGGAGGAGTGGGTGGTGGTGTATGGGGTGGAGGAGTGGGTGGTGGTAGATGGGGTAGAGGAGTGGGTGGTGGTAGATGAGGTAGAGGAGTGGGTGGTGGTGTATGGGGTAGAGGAGTGGGTGGTGGTGTATGGGGTAGAGGAGTGGGTGGTGGTGTATGGGGTAGAGGAGTGGGTGGTGGTAGAGGAGTGGGTGGTGGTAGATGGGGTAGAGGAGTGGGTGGTGGTGTATGGGGTAGAGGAGTGGGTGGTGGTGTATGGGGTAGAGGAGTGGGTGGTGGTGTATGGGGTAGAGGAGTGGGTGGTGGTGTATGGGGTAGAGGAGTGGGTGGTGGTGTATGGGGTAGAGGAGTGGGTGGTGGTGTATGGGGTAGAGGAGTGGGTGGTGGTGTATGGGGTAGAGGAGTGGGTGGTGGTGTATGGGGTAGAGGAGTGGGTGGTGGTGTATGGGGTAGAGGAGTGGGTGGTGGTGTATGGGGTAGAGGAGTGGGTGGTGGTGTATGGGGTAGAGGAGTGGGTGGTGGTGTATGGGGTAGAGGAGTGGGTGGTGGTAGATGGGGTAGAGGAGTGGGGGGTGGTGTGGGGGTGGGTGGTGGTGAATGGGGTAGAGGAGTGGGTGGTGGTGTCTGGGGTAGAGGAGTGGGTGGTGGTGTAGGGATGGGTGGTGGTGGATGGGGTGGAGGAGTGGGTGGTGGTGTATGGGGTAGAGGTGTGGGTGGTAGTGTATGGGGTGTAGGTAGTGGTGGTGAAGAGGAGGTTGGCACCTAGCTGGTGATGGAGAGGAGGTTGGCAGCTAGCTGGTGACGGAGAGGAGGTTGGCAGCTAGCTGGTGACGGAGAGGAGGTTGGCAGCTAGCTGGTGACGGAGAGGAGGTTGGCAGCTAGCTGGTGACGGAGAGGAGGTTGGCAGCTAGCTGGTGACGGAGAGGAGGTTGGCAGCTAGCTGGTGACGGAGAGGAGGTTGGCAGCTAGCTGGTGACGGAGAGGAGGTTGGCAGCTAGCTGGTGACGGAGAGGAGGTTGGCAGCTAGCTGGTGACGGAGAGGAGGTTGGCAGCTAGCTGGTGACGGAGAGGAGGTTGGCAGCTAGCTGGTGACGGAGAGGAGGTTGGCAGCTAGCTGGTGACGGAGAGGAGGTTGGCAGCTAGCTGGTGACGGAGAGGAGGTTGGCAGCTAGCTGGTGACGGAGAGGAGGTTGGCAGCTAGCTGGTGCTGGAGGAGGAGGTTGGCAGCTAGCTGGTGCTGGAGGAGGAGGTTGGCAGCTAGCTGGTGATGGAGGAGGAGGTTGGCAGCTAGCTGGTGCTGGAGAGGAGGGCCAGTAAGAGACTATGCTTAATATTTGGCACAAGTCCTACACATTCTTGGCCAGTACAATGACCAAGAAGTATTATGCATCAGGTGAGTCCTCCCAATAAGTACACGAGTACAGAGCTAATATTAGAACATAACTGATTTGTACTGTGGTGTTAAATCTTGTTAAAAGATGTTTACATACTGTGTTGATAATGTACATTGTCTGTAAAGGTGTACTTATTGTGTGTAGAGATGTACATAGTGTGCAAAGGTATATATTGCCACGAATATTAGAAATGTAATATTAGGTGTTGAAGATTGTTCACAACTGTACATTAACTCTTCTATGTGTGTTTAGAGGCGGCCAAGTAATGATGACTTGTTGCCATACACAGTTACCATGACGTACTTGTGTGTGTTAGTACTGCCATAACGCGAAGAAAAAAAATATTCATCTCAGGTTGCCAGTCCACCTTGATGCAGAACCTGCCACTCAAGGTCAGCTGTATAAAGGACCAGCTGGGAGTTGCTAGGGAACTGACTGCCCAGGAGTTGCTAGGGTCAGAACCAGCTGTGTGATGGTCGTCACCAGCTGGTCAC